>WAAB01001999.1:143365-164921 GCA_013389865.1 Piaya cayana
TTGCGATTAAAGACTGAGGCAAAGAAGGCATTTAGTACCTCAGCCTTCTCCTCATCCCCTGTTACTGTTGTTCCCTCTGTGTCCAAAAGGAACTGTATGGTCTCCCTAGTTCTCCTTTTGTTATTTATATATTTGTAGAAGGATTTCTTATTATCCTTCACGGTCTTAGTCAACCTGAGTCTCCTCTCTTATCCCAGTGTAAGTTGGTAAAGCCAGGTTGAGAGAAAGCCTAGTTTTACTCTGCATTAGATCCATGGCCTGGACTGCTCCACAGCATCATGAATCCTTACACCTAGGAAGGAATGAGGGGCAGGAGCTCCTCTGAGTAACTGGGTTAGCTTAGTTTTGATGTCTTCTGCAGAGAAATTTCTTTCTAGTCAGGAATATCTTGAACTGAACTTGCCAACATGTGATACCTGGTAGGTACACCTCCTTTTTTATCCCTGCTAAGAGGAGGTTGAGTTACCATCCCTGGAGGTGTTTCAAAGATGGGTAGACAAGGTCCTCAGGGACATGGTTTATTGGCAGATAGGTTGGACTCGATGATCCAAGAGGTCTTCTCCAACCTGGTGATTCTATGATTTTATTAAGTTTATTTATTGTAAGCCATGCCTGCTCTTATTGCATTCTTTTCACTTAGGTGCACATGAACCATGAACTAAAGCATGTAAAGAGTAATTGCTAATTTAAAATGTCTTCAATAACAATTCAGACCTCAGTGCAGGCCACAAAGAATCTGGTAAGTCTTTTGGTTAGTCTATATCCAGTTCCATGCTACCATGACTACACCATTAACTATAACTCTGATACCAGCTGTGAAATTACTGTAACATGCCTTGCCATGCCCTGGACAACTTCTAATACTAAATATTCTTATTCTTATTTTTTGCTCAAATGATACTTTCACAATTCTTATCAGTGAGGTATTTGGTTTGTTTCCACTGGTAAAATTCTAGATAGCTTTAAGACTTTTCAAATTTTTGTATTAATTTACTTACACAATCTCAGAAAGTGTAAAGATGTTTTCCAGCATTAAGTGGTTTCAGCTTGAATCATAGAATCATAGAATCATAGATTCATAGAATCGCCAAGTTGGAAGAGACCCACCAGATCATCGAGTCCAACCATTCCTATCAAACACTTAAGCCAGATCATGTGCTTCTAGATATTACTAAGAAACACCTACCTTTCCAAAGAGTCTAAAATCAATATTCAACAGCTTGAGAAAAACATGGTCTGTCCCCACAGATCTATATCGAAGTGGAAGAAAAGAAGGAAGAGGAGCAAAGCGTTACCCACTGCTAACTAAAGACTTGTACTTGCACTTTATACTGCATATGATGTTACAAAGACATGAGAAGTCTGTTGTGGCTGAGATCAGAAAGGCTTAGCAGGATGACCACTAGAGTAATATTTTTGTTGCCAGGGAACTTGGCCTCTGCACTGAAGTTGGCTGTGAAGCTTCCAGAGTCTCCCTTAGCAGGTGTCACAGGCCTTCAGAAAGCTTAGGTACCATTTTCTCAGTGGCTCTGTCTAGCTGTTATCACTGCCTATATATGTGCAGAAGAGACTGGAGAGTTCATACATATTGAAAGGTTTTGCACTAGTATGAGTGAGTATGAAAGTAAAATATGTTTCTTAGATTTAGACTAGACATTAGGAAGAATTTCTTCACAATGAGAGTGGTGACACACTGGAACAGGTTGCCAAAGGAAGTTGTGGATGCCCTATCCCTGGAGGTGTTCAAGGTCAGGTTGGATGGGGCCTTGGGAAGCCTGATCTTGTGGGATGTCCCTGCCCATGGTAAGGGTGTTGAAACTGGATGATCTTTACAGTTCCTTCCAACCTTAACTATTCTATGATTCTCTGATTCTTAAGGAATACAGCCACCCTGAATAATACTGAAAGTTCTTTATCTTATTCAAATCATAATGACTGCATTTTTAAGATTTACATCAATTTTCAAACAGCATTCATCTTTATCTTATTTTAATTAAAATATGCTCTGTCTAGTCCATATACATGCGAAAATGTAGTTTGCAGTTTGACAGGATATTATTGAACAGTATGTGAATTGGTTTAAAAGTAACCAGATTTGAAGCATCCATCAGTCAGTAACAGTGCACTCATAGGTCACTAAAGCTGTCAATTTCAATCAACTCTGTAATTAAATACATCACCAATATAGATTTTGTGTAAGAATGTCACTTGTTCTTCAGATGTCTGCTACTAGGACAAATCACACTTCAGTGTCTTTGAATGTGCCTTCTAAATACAGTTTTTTAAAACATCATAACATCTCCATCCATCCCAATCTAATTTGCTGAATAGAAATCTATTTAACTAAACTAATACATACTCTAAACAATAAAAAAAGCAATACATGTGTTTCCCTTTCTGTTCAAATGAATGCTGTAATACTATAGTAGATATTTTATTGCTTCTCTTTAAACTTTCCACTGGTATAATATTTGTTATGTAAAATACAATGAAAGAATAATATCTCATCAAAAAGGGAAAAATTGTTCACATCTGTAATTAAAATTATTTTGCTTCATGTTCAAAAATAAAAGAAAGGGATCTTCAGACATGAGGAAATAAATCATTAATTCTAATTTTCCTGTGGACAGAAATATCAGGCATTTTCAAATTTTTAAAAAAAGGGGGGCATGGGGGGGAAGAAAAATCCATTTAGTGCTTTGAGTGTCAGATTCTTCCATTATACTTTCCCCTGTATTGGAGGAGTCTGAAACAAAGCTGAATTACCAAATATACATTGCCTGCCATTTGATTTAATCTTCAAGTAAGCTCCAGAAAGCAGGTCCCTGGACAGTTAATCTTTAGTTTTGTAGCCCATGCACATTTTCAATAAGGTTACAAGGGAATTAGGCCTGGCAGGGAGGGGAAAGGAACGTTGTTTCATTCTAAAGACAACTGTTGAGATCCTGCTAGCAAGTTATAACTCCCTTAATATAAAAAAGTTGATTTGCTGAGTCCCTGCTGCAGTGAAGCAGTAGTCACTCAGAAGGAGAATGATCTTAATGTTTTTTTCCCTGGAATCACATACTTGTCCAGTTTACCATATATATAAACTGTAAATATCATAGGTATAATATATTTTGAGGAACAATTCTGCAACCTAGAAGATGCTAAGGATACTACAACTGGGGATTCTGGGAGGTATGCTAATTGATTGGGGATGTCAGAGATTTACCATGTGTAATAGTTAAGTTCTAAAAGACTAGTTTACTCTACGTCTTTTAGCAGCAGTAAACTGTTTACTGCATTTGTGGGAAACTGAAGCCCTTAACAATTGTACCTTGAGCCATGAGGAAGCTCTAGACAAACTGACATACATAAATAAGTACAGGTTTTTATTTTCCATGTGATGCAGTTCCCAGAGTATGAATCAAAACCTGCAGGAATGGCAATACTTTAGAATTCTGTAGAATATTTAGGTCCATATTTCCAACTTAAAAGCATATGATGCCATATAATAATCAAGCTTTAAAATAAATACATTTTACAAAGACATGGAATACTGAGGAGGGGAATAAAAATCCAGCCAGAATATCCTAACATAGATGTCCTGTGGGGGAAATGAATACAGGTAATAGAATAACAGAAAGGTAAGAAATAAACAAGGCAAAAGTGTGTGGAATAAATTAACAATGTTGTTTCAGGAAACCTAAGGAAAGTTTGATAAGACTATTTTTGAAGAAGTGTTAGAGTACAGAAGAGATTGGAAAGGGACTGCATCAAAGCGAATGTTCATTAGGTCAATTGTGAGAGTAACTTTGGTATTGGTTCTTCGAACAATTGAAAAGCAACATTAAATTAAAATTTAGGTAAACATACTTCTCCTTTAAATGCAGCAATGGATAATAGTCTATTTTCAATTTAGTTTGGCAAGGTAAAAAAAATTAGGAAAAAAACCCCAAAACAAACCCTTGCAAAGAAATATAAAAAAATGGTACTTACAATACAGGGCAAATTCAGGAAAATATAAGAAATAGAATTTGTAGGTGAAGGAAAGCTCCATTTAATTAATAACTCAAAATAAACTGTTTTTTTAAACTAATTTTTCTTGTTATCCTACAGTTGGTAATGTTTTGGCTTCAGTTGCTGTCTGCAGTCTTCTGTTATCTATGAACTCGCTAGTTACAGTTTTTAAAATCCCATCAAAATTATCATCATGTTCCTTCCAATGTAATGAAGTTGTTATTCCCAGATTGAAATTACTACCCTCTTACCTAAGAATACCTAGGATGATGCCTCCTTTCTCGTCCTCACTGACCTGTTATGTGCCTTTGAAGCAGTTAACCACACTCCTCTTGAAACAGTTCTCTTTTGGCCTCTGTGACCCTCTGCTTTCTCTCCTTTCCCACTTTTCTTCCTATTTTTTTCTAATCATTCCTGCAGTGTACTTCTTCGTAAATCCTCTTTATGGTTTTCCAGTGCCCTATTTGAGGGGTGGCGTGGGGTGGCGTGGGGGGGGTGAGGAGGGGAAGAATGGGTTGCCTTTGTCCACTGTCCACTTTACTTTTCCCTGCTTTTCATCCATATGTAAAATCATATACAAACACAAGTGAAATGTAACATTGACCTCTAATTAATACCTGAAACAAGTCTCCATCTTCTTATGGACCCGGAAGTGTATCTCTTCCTCTTTGTTCCATGCTTGGGCTATGAAGGGCACGCAAGAAAGGAGGAAGATGTGCATTTAAAAATGTGGGAAAGATGAAGATAGCCCTCAAAGGAGTACCTTATTATCATCTGTAAAGTTACCTCCTCATTCATAGTCTTAAAACTCACTTCTGCAGTGTCAGTTCTATCTGATAAATGCTAGGTCCCAGCTGTGCTTAGACTGCTACTGTCTCCTTCTTTCTTTGTCTCCTGTTCTTGAATTCAATCATTATCTATCTTTAAAATATATTTATATTGTAAAATCCCTAGGATAGAAACCATTTTTTGTGTGTACAGAGATTAGCAAAGTGAAATCTCAGATTTTGACTACATCATACAGAGACTATGATGCTAGAGTATGTTGATAATGCACACAACTCAAGCATCTGTATCACAAGAGAAGTTGTATTTCCAATGGAAAGATGTACAGAAGTGAAGAAAGTCTTTGACTATGGGAGTGTGCTAATGTCTCTGAAATGCACCTTTCCTTTTCCTTATAAAAGACATATCTGTCTCCAAGATCTGACATGTGGTAGAAAGGAACATTGCAATTATAAGGGCACTATTAAGAAATTAGTTAGTTCCTCATCCAAGGAGTAGATTATTCTGGGCCAAGTGGACATGTTCACTAAGTCCACCTTCAGATGGCCCAAAAGTCTTAATTTTATCTATACTAAGACATGATAAAGAATATTATTCTCTCTCAGTGCCCCAGAGCAAAATGTGTTGCATTCAGACCATAGTAAATATATTATTGGATAGATGAATTTAAAAATCTGTTTGACCAAATCATGACATCTTAATAACTCTACAACCCAATAAGAGAAATTTAAATAGTATTTCAGGCACATTAACCTCAAAGAGCTGATTTGAGCATTTTTTGTGGTCATCAGTAACAGGAGATAACTCAATTGTAATTTCTTGTGAATTACATTATACACTTCAATATATTCCAAAGGAATCCTTCCACCAAGACTATAACTCAAAATCTACATATGGGTTTTAAAAACTGTAGTAGAGAAATATGAAGGCATCAGAATTTTCCCTGGAGCTTTGTTTATTTTCAAGAACCAGATAGATTATACAGAGACTGATCAACAGTCACTTGTAGATAAGGGACACTTCTGAATGACGAACATACAATATGTGAAGTCATGTTTAATAACCAGTATAGGTTCTATGTGGGGATAACAATTATGCAAATGACCCTGGTATTATACTGTGCAAGTACTGCACGGAAAATCTGCCACTGCTGTCGGTGAAAGAAGCTATGCTGCACTTGGAGACATTATAATTTTAAACATATTTCTATATCTATAATGTTGTACAAGTAACAGTAATGGTACTACGGGAGTACCTTCAAATACACTGGTAATTCTTCATCATTATAAAGACTCAAAAAGAAATTTTAGCATTAACGTGTACCAGTGAGTAGGATATTGCCTCGGGTGAGTGTCTGAATACAGGGAAAGAGATTTGGAAAAGAAGCGGAACCAGGAGATGCTTTAAAGTTTAATAACTGGAATTCTATTTTGCAGCATATCACTGTGTCTTAGATTTGTTTTCATTCTCAATCAATAACAACACAGTGGTCAGCCAGAGACTGAGGAATTTCATACAAGGGTATGAATGCACATTTACTTCTCTCAGGAAGCACCAGGAGTGAGAGATTTCAGAAGGTAAACCCTTAGCATCTTCTAGGTGGTATCCCATGTGCTCCGGCTCTGGTTCACATTCTTTGTCATATTATGCATCTTATAATCTTATATAGTCAGGACAAGAGCATTTCTTCATTTATTTTATTTCACTTAAGTAAAAATTTATGAAGGAAATTAATTTTGTGTTAAGGTTATGCTCTGCTAATATAAAATCAAAAAAATTTAGTCTAATCTTAACTTTAAGTCATACATGATGGTTAACAATCCAAAATCTAATACATCTTGACACAAAACATTGCTTCAAATTCAAAAGTTTCAATGGTCCATTCCAGAATTGTACTTTTTCTTCCTGACTATTTCTCTACAAATTTATTATATTCCCACAGAACATTTCAATGTTGACAACATAACATTTTTTATCATACCTGCTTCATGGTAAGGGATTATTCTATTTTCCCCCACTAAGAAAGAAGCAGTTTACACCTTGGAGAGTCAATGAGTTCCCCTGAACGTGTACAACTACTGGGTATTGCAAATAGCCTTCTTAATGAAATGTTCTAGATAATTTATCCCTTGTAAGGTAACAAATTTTACTTCAGAATGTCATCTGGAGCATTATAGTGCTTAGCCATTCTTTTCCAATACTACATTGCAATAAATAAAACGGGCAATGAAACTTCCTATGACTCTCAAAGGTGAAATTCAGTTTTAGATTGGCAACCATAATAAATATCCATGATTCTTAGATCTGGTTAACTGACCAGCCAAACAAGAAAATGCTGGGGTTTCAAAACTCTATAGTAAGGATAACTAGAGTAGATGTAGTAGTTGGAAAATATATGTCACAGATCTAAATGCACACTCCTAGCATGATGAGCAGTATTCACTTTTCACTAAAATGGACGTATCTTGAAATAAAATCTTCAGGGGAAAAAAATATCTGGGATTTCATCTACAATAAGTATTGATCTGACTGTGATTTACCGTACATACCATGGAAGCAATATTTTCTTCTACCTCTCCCTACCAGAAGTGAATTCCTAAATGGAAATTACTGTTAGGCCAAATTTGAACTTTGTGGGAAGAACAAAAAATGCTCTTGCAAATGCACTTGGAAGCATCTTAACAAATCAGGATTAATCTGCTGGAGACAAGTTCTATTACCCTTACTTTCATCCTTGCAGAGCGGCCATAAAAGAAGTTACTGCTCTGCAAAGGTTATTACCTGTTTCACCAAAATATAGAGAAGAGAAGGAGAAGTGAACTAGAGGCGGAGAACAGGAAAGATTGAGACAGAATAGGTGAATGGTTCCTCCTGCCTCTAATGTTCCTCACAAACTCACATCTGGGAGGTATCTGGCTGCTAGGAAGTGCTCTGCCAAAGAACAGGGCTGGAAAAGAGAACGTGCTGATAGAGAGGGCTGACATGGAACTGATGTCTCTCCTCTAAGACCTATAAGGTCTTGTAGTTTATTATCTTGTTTTTCCAACAGGAAGAATTTACCTCCCATAAACATTACGACCTCCAAGGGAAAATTAGGGAGAATCTAATATTTGTTTAAACTTAAGGAGTTCAAGCCAAACAAATTTTGCAAAAAAGAAAGGAAAAGATAAAAACAATACGAGGCACTATTTTGCAAGAAGCCCATTGCAAAATTCCGTTTTTTAATATTTATTGGCCATATTAGAAAAAAGAAGATTGAGAACTAAAAATAAAGTCAAACTGTGACCTTAGTATGACATTTTCAAAAGACTTTATTTGATTTAGGCATTAAAATCCCATTTTTTTTAATAGAAACTCAGCACTGCACTCAGATAGGCCCTTTCAAAAAAATCTTTTCTTCATTTTTAACAGCATAAGGATAAATGAGAAGCTTATGGAATGCAAGACAAATGTGAAATAAACAGATTTTTTAAAGCATAGCAGGAATCTGAGAAATGCAACTCTCAGAAAAGGATTTTTTTCTTTTCAAAAATGGCTTTATTCTTTGTTCTGCAGGTCTGTATTTCAACTTCTCAAAGAAATCTACTTGTAAAAACAAAGTAGATTTGAAAAAGAAAAAAAAACCTCATGGGTTTCTTTAAGTACTCAGAATTGCTGATGATAGAGGTAGAGAGTGTCGTGTTCAGGGTGTCACAGAATCATAGAATCATAGAATAGTTTGGGTTGGAAGGGACCTTAAAGATCATTTAGTTCCAACCCCCCTGCCATGGGCAGGGACATCCCACTAGGTCAGGCTGCCCATGTCCCCATCCAACCTGGCCTTGAACACCTCCAGGGATAGGGCATCCACAACTTCCCTTGGCAACCTGGTGTTCTCACCACTCTCATTGTGAAGAAATTCTTCCTTATATGATGCCTAAATCTGCCTCTCTGCAATTTATACCCACTTCCCCTCATCCTATTACTACAAGCCCTTACGAATAGTCACTCTCCAGCTTTCCTGTAGCCCCCTTTCAGGTACTGGAAGGTCACTATGAGATCTCCTCAGAGCCTTCTCTTCTGCAGGCTGAACAACCCCAACTCTGTCAGCCCGTCTTCATATGGAGGGTGCTCCAGCCTCTTGATGATCTTCCTAGTCCTCCTCTGGACCTGTTCCAACACTTCCATATCCTTGAGGACTCCAGAAATCA
The DNA here is from genome assembly GCA_013389865.1 of Piaya cayana. Classification (NCBI taxonomy): domain Eukaryota; kingdom Metazoa; phylum Chordata; class Aves; order Cuculiformes; family Coccyzidae; genus Piaya; species Piaya cayana. Next base: position 152,344 of record WAAB01001999.1, read on the forward strand.
TAGAATCACAGAATCACCAGGTTGGAAAAGACCCACCGGATCACTGAGTCCAACCATTCCTATCAAATTCCTAACCATGCCCCTCAGCACCTCATCCACCCACACCCTTAAACACCTCCAGGGATGGTGAATCAACCACCTCCCTGGGCAGCCTGTTCCAGTGTCCAATGACCCTTTCCGTGAAACAGTTTTTCCTAATGTCCAGCCTATATCTCCCCTGGCAGAGCTTGAGGCCATTCCCTCTCGTCCTGTCCCCTGTCACTTGGGAGAAGAGGCCAGCTCCCTCCTCTCTTCAACCTCCTTTCAGGTACTTGTAGAGAGCAATGAGGTCTCCTCTCAGCCTCCTCTTCTCCAGGCTAAACAACCCCAGCTCTCTCAGCTGCTCCTCATAAGGCCTGTTCTCCAGCCCCTTCACCAGCTTTGTTGCTCTTCTCTGGACACTCTCCAGAGCCTCAACATCCTTGTGGTGAGGGGCCCAGAACTGCACACAGTATTAAGGAGCGGTCTCACCAGTGCCGAGTGCAACACACAATATAATGGATACAATACTCCAGATAAGATCTCACAAGAGAGGAATAGAGAGGCAGAATCACCTCCCTCAACCTGCTGGCCACACTTTATCTGATGCAGCCCAGGATATGGTTGGCCTTCTGGGCATCGAGCGCACATTGATGAGAAACTTGACATGAGTCATCAGTCAGCACTCCCAAGTCCTTCTCTGTGGGGCTGCTCTCAATCACATCATCCCCATTGTGTACTGAAATTGGGGATTGCCCCAACCCAGGTGTAGGATCTTCCTCTTGGCCTTGTTGAACCTCATGAAGTCCACACAGGCCCACTTCTCTAACCTGTCCAGGTCCTTCTGGATGACATCCCATCCTTTCAGTGTGGCAACAGTACCACTCAGCTTGGTGTCATTTGTAAACTTGCTGAGGGTGCACTTGATCTCACTTTCAAAATCATTGATGAAGATATTAAACAGCACTAGTTCCAGCACAGACTCCTAAGGGACACCACTTGTCACAGATCTCCATCCGGACATTGAGCCATTGACCACTAATCTTTGAATATGACCACCCAACCAGTTTCTTATCCATCATACCATCCAGCCATCAAATCCATACTTTTCCAATTTAGAGAGAATGATGTGGGAGACTGTGACAAAGGTTTTACAGAAATCCAGATAGATTACATCTGTTGGTTTACTTGCATCCACTTCTGTGGTTATCCCATCATAGAAAGCAACTAACTTGGTCAGACAGGACTTGCCCCAGGTGAAGCTGTACTGGCTGCCATTAATCACCTCCATGTCCTCCAGGTACTTTAGCATAGATTCTAGGAGGATGTGTTGCATGATCTTCCCAGGCCCAGAGGTGAGGCTGATAGGTCCATAGTTCCCAGGGTTGTCTTTTCTACCCCTTTTAAAAATGGGCACAATGGTTCCCTTCTTCCAGTCACAATGATCTTCTCCTTATTGTCATGACTTTTCAAATATCATGGAAACTGGCTTGGCAACCACATCTGCCAATTCCCTCAGGACTCTGGGATGCATCTCATCAGGTCCCATAGACTTATAAACATTCAAGTTCCTCAGGTGGTCACAAACCTGTTCCTCCTCTATAGTGGGAGAAGGTTTATGCCCTTGGTCACCAATTTGCTGTCCCATAACTCAGGAGGGGTGAGTAGAGTGGTTATCAATGAAGACTGAGGCAAAAATTTTGTTAAGTACCTCAGCCTTCTCCTCATCTGTTGATACGAGTCACCATTTCCAGCCATCAGTGGGGGTACATTTTCTTTAACCTTCCTCTTCTGACTGATGTACCTTGGCCTTCCTGACCTCATCCCTACACAACTGGGCAGTGTCCCTATACATGCCTCAGGTTACCCATCCCTGCTTTCACTGCCTGTGCAGTTCCCTCTTGATCTTTATTTTAATCAGCAGATTTCAACTCAGCCATGTCGGCCTCTTCCATGCCTGATTTTCTACATATGGGGACTGAGCACTCTTGCACTTTGTGGAAAGCATCCTTAAATATTTGCCCACTCTTTTCTGCTGTCTTGTCTAAGAGGACTACATCCCAGGGGATCCTACTGAGTAACTCCTTGAAGAGCTAGAAGTCGTCTTTCCTGAAATTTAGTGTCCTGACTATACTCCTCACCTGTCCTGTATCCCTCTGGACGTTGATCTCTACCAGTGCATGATCACAGCCGCCCAGGCTGCCTCTGATCCTAAGGCCACTGATGAGTCTGCTTTGTCCAGTATTGCATCTCCTCACGTGGGGGTCTCAGGTGGGGGTCTTTATCAGCTGGACTATGAAATTGTCCTCAATGGACTCCAGGAGTTTCCTGGATTGCCAACTGCTTGCCGTGCTAATTTTCAAGCATATGTTGGGGTGGTTGAAGTTCCCAAGTAGGATGAGAGCTTACAAGCATGAAGCCTCCTGTAGGAAGAAGAGGAAGAAGACTTCATTGATTGGCTCTCCTTGATTGGGTGGCCTGTAGTATAAACCAACCATAAGGTTCCTGTTGGTTCTTCTGTCTTGAATTCTGACCCACAAGCTTTCAACCTGTTCGTGGCTACTCTTCAATGACAGCTCTTCACATTCTATCCCTTTCCTGAGATAGAGGGCAACGCCTCCATTCCTCCTTCCCAGTCTGTCAGCCTGTAGCCATCGATAGCCACAGACCAGTCATGGGATTCATCCCACCACGTTTCCATAATGGCAACTAGATCATAGCTTTCTAGTAGCATGGCAGTTTCCAGCTCCTCCTACTTGTTACCCAAGATTCATGCATTTGTATAAAGGCATTTCAGCTATGCTGCCAGTTGCATCACCTTCCTAGTGGACCCTTTATTACCTATAGGATGTTTAAGAGAAGTATCCTCCCTGACATCTGTCCTCCCACTGCTTGTTACAGGCTGGCCTGATGCTATCCCCCTCCCCTCTCCCATCTAATGAGGAGGGAGGGGGATAGGGTAGAGTCATTTGTATGGTGTTGCTTTAGACTGTCATGTGATCTCAAACGGAAGCCTTTCTTTAAATCCTGAACATAGATTTCCTACAGAATGAAAAAGCAGGAAGTTCACCCACTACATTGTAGTTAAACAAGGTAAACAAGTTAAGGTAAAATATGTTTTTTCATTTGCTGCAGAAGTATAATAGGTAAAGAGCAGTCAGAAACAGTACAAATCACATCATCGTTATTCTATTCCATAATATGTGCTGAGGGACATGGTTTAGCGTTTGATAAGAATGGTTGGATTCGATGATCCAGTGGGTCTCTTCCAACTTGCTTATTCTATGATTCTATGATTCTATGATCACTATAGGCTTATTTCTGCCCTGAGGAGGCATGAGCTTGTCTTGTCCATGGTTCAAGCTAACTTGAAGCGATTTACCAATTGTATTCTGTGTAACATATTCTGTCTCTCAGCAAAGCTTACTAGCTCGGCTCAATGGTTTACTAGTACATATGTACACTCTTGGCTTGCTCACCCTGCTTAAAGCACAGAGAAAGAAACCTGACACCTGGCTGAAAAATGCTATGTACACATATATTGTATTAAGTGTAATAGAAATATAATAAAAGAGGAATAAACAAAATTATACTGAGAATAAATCTTCTGGGGTTTTGTTCCTTTGGTACAGGACAAGAAATACACACACAAAAAAAACCCCTGAAAGTTGATTTTGCTTATAATTTGAAGAAAATCCAGTTTACAGATTATTAAATTAATAAAAAACTGACCTTGAAAATGCCTCTATCTGCTGAAAGAGCAACACTCCATCACCTGTTTTGATTCATTAGTGTATCATTTAACTTGGTATGACACATGTTCAGCAGTTATAATTACATTATGGCCTCCCTATTACATCAGCTCTGCTCCAAGTTTCTGTCACCACAAGTCCAATTTTCAACACAGAGCAATCCAGTGCACTCTTTCCTTATTAGTGTCATCTTTAATGTAGCACAGAGTCTGAACCATTACTTGGCACAGAGAGTTTAACAGCAATTAACCCCTGCTCTATCCCCAGGGAGAAGTACATCAGCAACTTGCCAAAACACTGTAAACAAGCTGGCCAAAATCAATGCAAAACCATGCTGGCTGCAGAGCACCTACTGTATTAATTTAGGATTGATATAGAAAAAGAGAAAATAGTCTGCATGAAATTGACCTAAAAGGATGGCCCGCACAGGTTGCAAGATTTTCTTAAACTTGAAAAGGGAAAATTTTAAATTCCTAGTCTGCTAGCTTAAAAATACTTATTCTTTTCTACCTTGGCTCATATACTACCCTGATCACCATAGGGTTACCAGTTTTTGCACAGAGTAAACATTCATTACCAGTTAGAAAGGAGATGGGATGAATTGTTCTTAGGTGAGGAATTAAATACACTTCAAGCACTATCCAGACAGAAAGTAGCAAAAAAGCAAATTTCTCCTTCATTTCTGTGAATTGAACAGGACAATCCATACCAAAACCTAAACCAAAGGTTATGATTCTTGCCCCACAGAAGTAAAACAGGGCAAATCAAGGACTGCAGAAATCCTAGCAGGTCCCTCTCACCAGCTTGCCCTGGAGTGGGATGACGTCCTCAGATATACCCCACTGGGGGGACAGCACAACAGAGAATGGGACTGCTGAGCAGGTATTGGATATGTCAACCCTTGTGGATATGTGTGACACGGTGTTCTCCAGTGCTGTCAGTAGCAGTCAGGTAGGCAGAAGGAACAGCAACTTTTTTTCTATATTACTAAACTAAACTACAAGGAAATACTCCAGTTAGCATATACAGGTGAATTATTTTGGAGACAATACAGCAACTAAGCCCTACTTAGATTTGGGTTATATAGGTTTAACTGAGCCAGGATGAAATATTCTTTCTTACCAAGGGATATTTTCTGGTTTTTTGACATCACAATTTTCCTCCATAAAGTTTTGATTTTTTCCACAAGCTGATAATCAACTAGAAAAATGAAAAAAACCAAACCCAACCAAGTTTCCAAGTGGAAATTTATCAAGTGTATCCCTATTTAGAAAATGGAAAGATATGTCTGAATAAGTCATTTAATTGAAGACTTCCAAAATCAAATTGTTTAAAGGAAGATAATAAGAAGTTGTTCTTTCATCCATATGAGTATCCTGCATAAATGGTGCAGTATAATTATAAATCCTAATGATAAACTTAGGGAACATAAGAGTAGGATTTTATATCAGGCTTTTATATCAGAGCTTTTTATGCTCCTAGAGAGTAGAAACTGCAACAAGTCCAGACTGATAACTTCTTTTTTTACTGGCTGGAAGGTTTCTTGGAGAAAAAAAATAGAGATAAGAAGAGGACTATGGCAATTGCAAATGGAATAATTTCAATATCTCTGTCTTTAAATTTAAAAGGATTTGTGTTTGAAACATGTGAACCACAGAACACACTAGTTTCATCAGTAAAGGACAAAAACTAAATAGCAGGAGTTACAGCCCTCAGAACTTCTTTTTAGTACATTTGTCTTACTGATCTTCCATGTTAGAAGTCATAAAAATACTGAGATTTAAGCATCAATATTTTAAAGTCAGACGATTTAAAAGACAAGCTTTATACTTGAAAAAATATCTGTAGTACAGATGAAATAGTATGTAAATGCAAAATAAAATTATTTGGAAAAAGTAAAAGAAATCTTATCTTTGAAGTTTTCTAAACAGTGATTATTTGTCCACTTCCATACACTGATAAATTAAGAGTTTCAAAATAGGTCCTGTTGACCAAATTACATAAGTGTAAAAAAACCTAATATTGACCTACTAGGTCTTAGAACCACTAAACATGCCAATTTAATACTGCTTTGGTATCAGACTCTTAAAGGTTAGTATATAGGACATTTTTTCTTATACTTTGCAGTTTTAAAATGAAAATTTCAAACATATACATCTAGTGATATGTACTTAAATGTACTTTTTCTGTGATTCTATTGAGATTGTCAGTGCTTTCACTTCTGTAAAATCAGGCTGTAATTTAACTCTTCCATTCTGACTTTTCAGAATAGTCACTCTAAGACAGCTGTTTAACAATTTTTGTAGATGAACATTTAAAAAATCAAATGCACAATTCCCACAAAAATATCATTTTCTATGTTTTGCTAGATTAATATTTCAAGTAAAAATGTAGCTAACTGTTTAAAAATTGTTACTTAAATAAAATATAAAAAGATAAAAAAGGTGATTCTACTAGGTAAGTGATGGGAATTCAAATATAAAAGTCAAAATGAGCTTCATCTTTCATCTGCTGATCCAGATGTAAAAAATCAGAATTGTCAAGAAACAAGATTTGGTTTTTGTTTGTTTTGGGTTGTGGTATTTTTGTTTGGTTTGGGTTTTTTTTAATTCACTTCTAGGAAGGAGATTATGAAATTTAGCATCTAGAACTAAATTCAGTTTGTCTGAGTGTAAGTGCTAGCCAAAGAAGATCCAGCTCAGTTCTCAACTATTATAAAAGTAACAACACAATCTGTCTTTCTAGGTAAGTTAGAAAATGGTGGTAACAGGAAGAAGATAGAATAGAAATGATGAAAATAAAATGAAAATTATGACAAACAGAAAACCCCAGGCAACTCCTAATGCAGAAGAGCTCTTCCAGACTGCAAGTCTTTGACACAGATTCCTGTGATGATTAACCTAAATAAAATGAAAAAGAGATGTGAAAGACATGATGAAGAAAAGATGATCAGGAATAATAAGTGAGAAGTAAATTAAGTATCCATATGACATTACATTACGAGTGGAAAATTAGGTGCAGAGCCAGCTGGATGCATTAATTCACTATCTTCCACATGTAGATTGTAGGGTTACATTATGCTCTTTATTGCCTGTCTTACGTCTTCATTGGCAACAAAAGTAATTTCATCACAGTATCGCTATTCTGTAAAAATATTCTTAGTTGGTAGCTTTTCTCTGGGGTCTTATGTTTTACTGATGTTAAATGCAGGTGGATTTAATGCTGAACTGTAACTAGGAGAGTAAAGCATAGTGCAGCTAATTTGCAGCAAATATTCTTAACACCTTAAATCCACTTCAAATTTAACAGCAAATATTTATCTGCATTTGCTTAAAAATGAAACAGAAAAATATTTTTACTAGTGAAGACAAAAATATTTCTGGAACTATGAGGATGTTCTATTCTGAAGTATGTTGTAGTACAAAACACATTCTATCCCTCATATTATTCTCATACTTAAATAAAAGAAATGCAATGGAGAGAACAAAAACAGACTCCTGAGTCATATTTTTTTTTAAAAAAAACACCCAGTAATTTATTTGGCAATAAATTAAAACTGTGCCTAGCCCCTTTAGTCAACTATCTCAAAGTCAAGAGTCACAGATGTTAAAAGCTGTTACGGTGCCAAGTTAATTTCCAAAAAAATGAGTGCCTGAGGTTGGATGAAGAAGAAACTTACCAACATTCAACATGACTGGTAAAAATTAAAATAGAGCTAAGAGGAAATAAAAGACAAGGTGATAGTAGTTGAAAGAAGGAAAATTGGTTTTTTTTAAATTTTCTTTTAATAATAGTCCAGCTGATCATAAAGACCAAAACACAGATATTACTGAAAATTACTTTTTTTGTCACCCAACCTAAGAATATCTACATTTGCTCTTGTTCTTTTACTCTCTGCAGGGGTGACATTTCCATAAGACATCAAGAACTCCCACACTGCACCACAGCTCTTGCTTCCACAGAAGATCCATCTGTATTATATACAGATAATCAATCAATCAATCTACCCCACAGGATGGATTGAGAATGAGCTAGGAGAACAGAAAATCCCTAGGGATACCACCACCACAACAACAAAAATAAAGAATAATATCAAACCAGCTCATCACTGCTTCTGGACAGTTGAATGAAACTGAGATTTTTTTTTTTATTCAGGTCCAACAAGTCCAAAAGTAAATAATTAGGGCTTGTGTTTCCTGATGTAAATTCAAAAAAATTCTGTGGAAATTTTCTGCAGAAAACTTTTCTTTAAAGAGAGATCATTTTATGAAAGAATGTTCTGAACCAAGTCTGTCACTGCCCTGCTTTGAATCACCTTGATCTTAAAACTATTAGGAATCTTCTTGAATATTTGGCTTTCCTGTCCAGTACGGCTACTTTCAGGCCTTCTTGTCACAACTGTAGGGTAAAGTCCATAAGTACGAAAACCAAAACCAGCAGCAACAAAGTTGTCACAGTTTTGACCAGTCCATTTCTAATAAAAATGCGAAGTTAACTGAATTAATATTATAGAACCAACTTCCAAAAGAGACTACCCTTGAAATTTTCAAGTAATTTTTTAACTTGTCTTTTAATGTTCAAAATTGGTCTAGGCATCTCCACAACAGACTGTCTGATACTTCAGGTATTTCCAAATACAAGGAAAACTCAAAAACCTCACTTCAAGACTGATGTCAGAACTGAGTCAGGGTTATCAAACAATGGACATCAAGACCCAAAGAAGTGACAGAAGCAGCTAACTGTGACCTCTTGAATAATATCACTGATATTAATTCATCATTCAACTCAGATACACTTTTACTGTGTGACTAATTTCTCCTCCTTGGCTGAAAGCACAATGACATACAGACTTGGTGTCAACACTTTGGTTCACTCTTTTCCTTGCTATTTAAATTTCCTTGTCAAGAGGATCGTTTATGTACCTAATATGAATGTGTTTGTGTTTATTTTCCTGCCAACAGTCTTGTAAATGCTCATTTCTCTTATTTGAGGTATCACTAGTGTCTCTCCATGAAGGATTTCATACGCTGTAATCAAATAATCTTTGATCTTCTCTTTAAAGAGCTAGCACCACACTTTTAACATCTTACAGCAAGGCACTGTTTCCAGCCCTTGCATAACTGCAGGAGCTCATCTCCATACTCTTTCCAGCAGTTTAATATCCAAGTAAGACACAGAGCTTCATTCTCAAGGACTTGTTCAGTCATTCATAAATGTGAAAAAGGTTTGTAAAAGAGAGCCAGTAATGTTTTAAGCAGCAAGGTAGTGGTATAAATGAAAACATCTGAAGACTATTATCACTCCAGAGATCAAGAGTAAAGTTTCATTTTGCTTCCATTTTCCCTAAGACTGAGTATCTTAAGGTCGTGTTTCAGACCCATCACTTTGACATTATGGATCATGAAGTTTAGTACCTTTGCTCTGACTTCCATCAAATGTCAGTGTCAGTATATATGTCTCCTCACAAAGTCAAAGTCAAATTACAGGTTTGAAGAAATTCCTGTGAATTGAAACTGTACAGAAACACCTAGCTTTATCCTTAACTGTGTCTGGAATTTTTTCTTGCATTTCTTCCTTCCTCATTACATTTAAGTCTTGAGTCACTGAGCAATTGTTTCAGACTCAGACTCTAAAGTTTTTCTTGGGTATTTTTTCACCCTGATTGGTGTAACTTGTAGTAAAAAAATATATATTTTGAAGAACTTAAAACAACACACCTTGAGGTGAAAACACAAGTTCAAGAGCACATACAGTTCTGTTCTGCCCAATGCAGTCATTCTCAATCTGAAAGAAGGAAAACCAATTGGCAAGACTTAAAAAGGACTCTAATAATGGCTGGTAGCAGTATATATCTGGAACCTTTCACCTTCAGAATGGATTTCGTCCAGATTGAGAGCAATTTAAAAGAAATATTGACTTCTGGATGCTTAGTGACCTGTGTAAAAATGAATTAATAATCCCAGCTGTTTCCTATAGAACATCACTAAAATTGTCGGCACTGTTGCCAGACCAAACAGCACCTTCTTTGAAAGGTGTAAAAGATTTTTCACTTCATTTATCAATACAGCACACTTAAATAGGTCACAGACTATTCAAAGAAACTGAAATCCTTCCAAGTCCCTGGCAGATTTTGCAACATTTTACAATCCATCACTTAATCTATGCACGTATGAACAAGTGGCCCATGTGTTCATGTGTGGGATAGTGGGTTGGATGGCAAGTGACCAAATTCTTCAGACTACTCGGTCTTAGATTATTTGACAGACAAAAACCAAGGATGCTGGGCATTTCTGGAATAAATAGATGGGTACATCATGAAGAAAAAAGTGACAAGTAGACAAAACACTAATTTTCTATCCTAAAACACAGCTGGACAATGCAGCTAAAGTAATAACTTGTTGTTGGCAAAGGCTAACAATCAATTACTATTCAGTGGAAGATTTGCTATAAATGGAAGGAAGTGTTATATCTCATGAAGGTAGCTCTTAGAGATGTCAGGGATAGGTCAGACACAGATGAAACCTCAGGTCTTGCACAGATCTATGTGAAGATTCAGGTTTTACTGAAAGAGCTGTTCGGTTATAAAAATAATAATGTTTTGACACATACGTTTTTCTTAAGCTATTTGCAGGTGGTTAAAAATACATTAAACACCAAAACTTTGAATGTGCAATGAAAAATGACTAATAGGTCAAATCAGCATCTGCATTTTTAATTAACTAAATCATTTAGCTGTTACCAGGGAACAGTTTTAAGTGCTATTTGTCTTAGTCTGTTCTGCCATCATAATTGTTTTCTCTTCTTTTCATTTCTAACAGCTCCCTCCATCTTTTCAGCTCAGGAGAGGTTTGTTCTGCTCATCTAAGATTAAAATAAGAAGTTGGAATGGGTGGAAGATGAGCAGATAGGTATATATACCCCTTTCTTCCCTAGGTCTCAACTCCAGAATATCTCAAGAAACAGAACTTGACAGCCATGTCTACAGGAGCTATCAAAGCCGGAATAGACGCAAGGATTTCTAGGTTTCCAAATATATTTTAGAACATTTCCAGCATGGGCATGGGCAGATCACCTTTTTCCATGTGTAAAAGGAAAAAGGTTGCTACTCAAAAGTACTGTGCAAGAAGGAATTAATTTGTATTGGCAAAAGTCTGTAATGCCCTTTGTAAGACAGAAGTGAAAGACACTACTAACTATATATATTTTACCAACTGGGTATGTATTATATTGCAATCATTATCTATCCCTAGTAATTAGTACAGTTTTTCAAAGGGTCTTCAAATCTAGACAGTGGCTACAGAGAAAATGCAAGCAGTCAGGCTGTTGCTAATGGTATTTCCCAGGGGTCAGTACTGGGCCCAGTCTTGTTCAATATATTCAACAATGATGTGGATGAGGAGACAGTGCAACATTAGCAAGTTTTCTGACGACGCAATACTGAGAGGAGCAGCTGATACACCAGATTCTGTGCTCCCATTCTGTGAGACCTGGACAAGCTGAAATGACTGAGTTGGACAGAAAGGAATCTATGGTATTTCAACGTAGGTAAGTGTAAGGTTCTGCACCTAGGGAGGAATAACTGCTTGTGGCCAAGAAGGTCAATGTTATCCTGGGGTGCATTAAGATTGTAGTTGTTAGGTCAAGGGAGGTTATCCTCTCCTTCTACTCTGCCCTAGTGAGTGAGGCCTCATCTGGAGTATTGTGTCCAGTTCTTAGCTCCCCAGCTCAAGAAAGCCAAGGAACTACTGGAGAGTGTCCAGTGGAGGGGCACAAAAAAAGATTAGGGGACTGGAGCATCTCTCTTATACAAGGAAAGGTTGTAAGATCTGGGTCTGTTTAGCCTGGAAAATGGAAGACTGAGAGGGGATCTTATGAATGCTCATAAATACCTAAAGGGAATGTGTCAAGAGGATGGGGACAGACTCTTCAGTGGTGCCCAGTGACAAGGGAAAGAGCAACAGGCAGAAACTGGACCCCAAGTTCCATATGAAGATGGGGGAAATCATCTTTACTCTGAGGGTGATAGAGCACTGGAACAGGCTGCTCAGGGACATTGCAGAAACTCCTCCTCTAGAGATATTCATAACCTGCCTGGATGTGTTCCTCTGCAACATGCTCTAGAGGAACCTGCTTTTGCATGGGGGTTGGACTAGATGATCTTCAATGGTCCCTTCCAACCCCAACCATTCTGTGATTCTGTGACTTCCAGGCAACATTCATCCTTACCCAAAATAGCGATCTGAATCAGCCAGATTAAGAAAATTTAGCTATCAATCTTAGATGAAGTTATCCACACTACAGCCATATAAAGTTAGATGAGAAGGTGATCAGAACCTTGCTAGCCCAACTTGACACCCAGAAGTCTATGGGGCCAGACGGGATTCATCCAAGGGTATTGAGGGAGCTGGTGGATATGCTGGCCAAATCCCTTTCCATCATCTTCCAACAGTCCTGGAAGACTGGGGAAGTTCCACTGGATTGCAGGCTGGCTGATGTGCCCATCTACAAGAACAGTCACAGAGTGGATCCGGGAAACTACAGGCCAGTCAGCCTGACGTCAGTACCAGGGAAATTCATGGAACAGGTGATCTTGAGTGCTATCATGAAGCACATGCAAGAGAACCGGGTGATCAGGCCCAGCCAACATGGGTTTACAAAAGGCAGGTCCTGCCAAACCAACCTGATCGCCTTCTATGACACAGTGACTCGTCTACTGGATGAGGGAAATGCTGTGGACGTGGTCTTCCTGGACTTCAGCAAAGCCTTTGACACAGTTTCTCACAGCATTCTGCTACAGAAACTGTCAGC
>WAAB01001999.1:165291-203582 GCA_013389865.1 Piaya cayana
CTGGAGAAGAGGAGGCTGAGGGCAGACCTCATTGCTCTCTACAAGTACCTGAAAGGAGGTTGAAGAGAGGAGGGAGCTGGCCTCTTCTCCCAAGTGACAGGGGACAGGAGGAGAGGGAATGGCCTCAAGCTCTGCCAGGGGAGATATAGGCTGGACATTAGGAAAAAAATTTTCACAGAAAGGGTCATTGGACACTGGAACAGGCTGCCCAGGGAGGTGGTTGATTCACCTTCCCTGGAGGTGTTTAGGGCATGGGTGGACAAGGTCCTGAGGGGCATGGGTTAGTGTTTGATAAGAATGGTTGGACTCGATTATCTGGTGGGTCTCTTCCAACCTGGTTATTCTATGATTCTATGATATGAATCCTGCAGTAAAAAGCTGGAAGATTAGGAATTTGACTGTTTTCAGGAAGATGATTCTTGTGCTGTTCTGACACATAGTTGTGCACCTCTAACAGCCTATAAACATCAAATCTCACAATACTAATTCCAGTCTGAGACTTTTACATTTAAGAAACTGAATCAAAATGAGGCCCCCATTGCAACATGCATGAGTAAGTAAATAAAACTGTGATAATTAGAAACTCAAATGCAAGCAAAAAGTTGCACATAGACTTTGCAACTCTCTTTTTGATTATTTTCCCCTTAGGCGTTAACTTGTCTTGGCCAAACCCTCCTTTCTACAAGTTCAGAGATATTTTAATTTTGAACTTCAAATGAAGTGCAAATAAAACACCAAACAAACTTAGGATGTTGCACAATTGTCAGTGGGACCCATTTTAATATTTAATGACCTGGACACCTGTGACTATTGCAAGAAATAAAAAGAATTAATTTAAAAGGAATTATTGACATAACATAACACATGATAGTCTGTTAATAAAAATGCATACTTCTAATTGAATGCTGGCACCTAGCCACCAACTAGGCATAACTTCAAAAGCAACAGCTGGGAAAGCATCTTTTAGATTTTAATTACAGTACCTCGTAAGCCACTTATCTTTTCAACTTTTTTCTTCAGAAAGCACTTCTGTTTCATAGAAGTGAGTTCAAAGGTATTTACTACATGTAGGGTAAAAGAACTAGCTGTGGCATAGTCAAACTTCACTTGTAAATTTGGATTCTGGACTGAGACAACTATTCTCAGCTTTGAAGTGTGACTCCCATTTGAGCCCGAAAGAACAGACTTCAGGCTTGCTGCTCAGGTTTTTTATTTCTTTGCTATCCCTAGGTGCAGGATAAGAATTTCTATCTATTATTTGGGTTTTAGTATTGTCTTAGGGCTGCCACTGAAAATGCAACTTAATTATGCAAGTATTTTATTATTCAAATACATAGTATATATAATCCCAGATAATTCAGTCATGAAAGTGGGGAGGAACTATTGAGGAGTTTGGGAAATGGCCAGGCTGACATACCTGAGAATTGCAAAGTGCTGAATTCTGTAACTGGATCCAGAAAACTGTTCTGCTTGTATTTAGGAATAAAATCTGAAAGTTCTATAGAGTTGTTGCAGACTGAAACTCTAGATGAATTAAAATTATTTGCTAGATTGGCTACTGTGCTTGGCATTTTTCAGGAACAAGTCCAAAGGGGGTTGTTACTTCATCTAAATTCTGAAGTCTTAAAGTCTATGTAGCTATTCCAAACTTCCTTCAACTTGAAGAGTGCGAGGAAAAGTGAGACAGGAACAGCCACTGACTCTTCCCACACTAACAGAGGTTTCTACAGCCTGTTTGTTCACTGACTCACAAAATCCAGATTGTTTCCTTAGATTAAGCACCAATATTTTAGCCAGCTAAAATTAAACTCATTGAATCCTACCTCAAATGTCTTTGGATTTATATAACAACTCTCTCAAAAGCTAGGAAATTAACTGTGATTCGAGACAAGAAACTCATTCCTAGATCATCCATATTTCTGCCTAATGTGTGAAGACAATGGTTAGTTAAAGTGGTTTTGACTGAAATAGAAAATATACAAGCCAAAATAACCTTTATTATTTCCTTTATAGAAAAAAAAAAATCATAACTATAGTGTCTTAAAGAAAACCACATATCTCAATTAAAATCAGGCTGAGACAAAGCCATGAAAATAACGTTAGCAGACAACGACCAGAAAAAGATTATTGAGGTGAGTTAGTAAGAACGTTTTGACATAATCAGGAGGACCTTTAAAGAAAACTTTCTTGAAAATTTGGCCCCCAATGTGTTTTTTCAATACAAGCAACAAGGCAATAAATAATTTAATTTTTTCTTAAAGATAAATTAATTTATGAAATAGAATACGTGAATCACCAAGTATAATAGAAGTCTGAACCTGAAGAGCTCTTGAGACCTTTTCCCATCCCACAGAAATAACGTACACACAAACATATCCAGTTATTATACTGATTGGAGGATTTTTTGGGGTGTAATTCTATTATCTATTAATTAAAAGCTATCTCTTAAACAGTTAATATGAAAGACAGATATGTCTACATTGACTGCAAACCCAAAATCTCCTTTAGCCTTTTTGTAGTTTTTCAGGACATTATCCATACATAGGTAACAGTATGTCTTCATAGGAAGATAAATAGTATGCAGGAAGACTTAGAGTCCTCTGTCCACTCTGCAGACATAATTCAGGTCAGATTTTATCAAGAGACTAAGAAAAACATCACTGTATTTTGTATTATGGTGTACTGTCCTTCCAAAATGTACAGGAGAAAAGAATACAGGTAAGAACTGTGCCTCTCCCTTCGTAGACATGCATGAATCTGCCGAAGAGTCTTAGAGCCTTAAGCAATAAGTTTAAGAAGAAATACTTATTTGCCCTCAATTCAAGTCCCTGAAGAAGTGACAGAACTGTGCACTCCCTGAATTCCGCTCTCTTCCATTGAAATCATGCTTGTTTGAATGATAGCTACATAGCAGATCACAGCAGTCTAGAAGAAAATTAAAATAGAATTTGAAGAAAACTCAGGTGTGAGAATAAGCATACCCAACTATGAAAATCCCAGAACTTCCTTCAGTGCTGCTATAATCCAAACACTACATGCAGAGTTGATCACATATTTTGTGATGTTATGATTATGGTTGTAAAAGCCTACATGAATAATTTTTGCATATGTAGCTACAAAATCTGTGAGAGTAAAGTCCAAAATATTCCCACAAACCTTGAACTCCACATTTAAACCAAAGGATATGAAAAGGAAAAGTTAACAAAGAATCTGTGATCCAGTGCAAACAGGATGACTGGAGTTTATTAATCATAAATGAAGGTGATGAGTAGTTCAGGAGGCATATAAATGAATCCACAAACTTGCTCGAAGGTCAGCAACTTTCAGTAGCAAGCCACCTTCAGTAGCAAGCCACCTCTGCTCATTTCAATATAACTTTCTAGGTTTAGGGCCAGAAAGCATCCCATATGCAACAACTACATCTGAAGGACATTTTACATAATTTTAAATTTTTTTTCTCTTGTTCAATAGCTCTGTGTTTTGAAGTGCAAATGACCTGGTAGCTAGGTTTTGAGGGGATTCAGCAGAAACATTCTGACACAGGTAACATCTGTAAAAGCAATAAGATTTTCTTTCCAAGTGTTTGGCCTGTTTCATTCTAATTACTGTCACTAGACCAATCTTGAGGCAAAGAATTGGGGTCATAAAACTCTTTCTTTGTGATAGGGATGGCAGTGAACTCCAGCCTGTGCTAAGGTTACTGTAGAATGTGAAACCAGTCTTAGACTCCTATTTGCACTCTGAAATAAAATGTTTCTCAGTTTCCTAACTTCTTCATCTTTGGAAAGTGGGCTTAGTCCATCTGAAGACAATCTTTTCTGTACTATGCAAATTTGCATTTTGAATTCAAATAAACAATTAGTTTTGTGTACATGTCTTGTTTTGTCACAAATATTTGAGGGAAGCACGAGAGATTTCTAATGGAACACATCCATTTAGATGTCAAACAGAGTTTTCTGTGTCAACTAAATTAAAACATCATTTGCTGTCAAGCCTTGAAGAATTTGGGATATCTTCTAGTTTCTATTTATGACAGCTCTCAGAAGGCATGCTGTGAAGTACTTTTGCCTGCTTTAGGACCAATTGCATGTGACAAATGCATTAGTTTTTAATAATACCAGAAGTGGACATTTAATTTGATGAAGTACGTCTTTTTGCCATTAGCTGTTGTCCATCACCAGCTTTTTATAACAGCACTTGAAACAAGATCACCCCAAGCTGCCTGGATAATTCAGGGTTTTTTTTCTTGTAACCAGACCAAAGCTAAGTTGAGATCAACAGAAAGACTTCAAAGGGGGTTTGGATCAAGACTGTAAAGCTAAATATTACTGGAGTTGTTTCTCTCATCTCTTTTTCATAGGAAAGAGCAATTCTCCCTGGTGCACATGGTGCCATTTATAGCTTCTCTTTAGGGTTATGTAGGCAGTCTGATAGGTCTGATAAACTTCATCACATCCATGGAAACAGATACCCTACTAGGCTGTCCGCTGGCAAATTCACCTGCAATGTCCCTTTACGCATTACTGAGCACACTTCCAAATTCATCATATCTCTGAAATTGTTACCATGAACTCCCGGTGTGAATCCTTTGAGCTCATTTGTGTTATTCCAAAGATCATGACAAAACTTACACAATGTGTGAGAAAAATCTATGTGTATGCAGAGTTTTGACCAGCCTCAGTAGAGATAAAACCACTTTAGATATCTGCCAATAATTATTTTCCTTATAGTACATGATGGCAATATATAGTCCATGTTTTTACCCCCTTTAAGTATATAAACACATACTAAAGTATATGTTAATAATTAGCACATCTGTTTGACTCACTGAACAGCTGAAAACAACCTCATTAAATCTTTCTTTTCTTGTTTTTTGATTATTTAATTTTCAGTAGCCAGCTGTACACCTTCTGTATTACTGGTGTCATATGCCCAACAACACAATTCCTTTAGTGCTCCAATTAAAGTATTAATTAAATCCTGTAGTACAAAAATAAATAAGTAAGAAGGAAGAGAACATGAGCAATGAACAGTGTATTTTTTATTTCCACTCTGGTTTGTGAAACCTCTAGGGACAGCTGCTATAGTCTTATCACTGTATTTTCATAGCTTCTATCTTGTTGATGTGTTTTTATCTAAGCCAGTTAAACACTGAAAGAATCCAGTACTACGCATTGCGTTATTTGATGAACCTTTCTATTATTTGCTAAATATTTTACTGAACAAAGCTGCAGAAGCTAGTCAAGTGCAGCAAAATTCTACTCACATAAATTACTTAGTAAAAAAATTGAAACAATCATCAAAGAGTATATGGGAAAAATAGTGTTTGGTTTAGGTTGCTGCATACCTGGCATATTTGGCAGTTGAAAGAGTGAAAGATTTTTGAGACTATTAGATTCCAATTGCAGTGACCTAATAGCACAGAAACATTAAGAATTGGAGCTTCAATCTGGAAAAATCACCACTCTTTTACACTTGTAGCTACCTGAATAACAGTATTAATCTTCTGTTGGATGGTACTTAGATCCAATTCCTTCTATTAAACTTACATGTCTCTTTCAGTATTCTAGCAGAAAGGGTAACAACAGTTTTTCTTCAATGAAAAATTAAAGGACATATCTAACTACAGGAGCAATGTCATCAATATTGTTCATGAATAGTTCTAAAATTTTAGGAGACTCTAAAATATGATTTTATCTACTGACTTACTGCAACAGCATGTGAAATCAAATCACCCGTGAATGTCTTATTAGAGCAATATCTCTTTGACACATCTCTTACCTCTCACTTTTACAACGTTAGTACATTTTTAAACATCTAAATAGGAAGTTACAGTTAAAAATATTTTAAGAAATAATCACCTTAGTGATTTCTAGAAAGAGGAATAACATATGAAATAAAATTTTTTTTAAAAAGGGAGACTGAGACTGTAATGCGAACTACATTTATTTCTTGCTTAAAACTTAGAGAGTTGTCCCTCCCATAGACGACTGGCAAGTTACAATCTTTAGTCTCAATTTATTTTCTTTCAATTCCTTTCTCAGAATGGTTATTTTTAAGAATTGCCAACTGGCACCTTATTTCCCTTTACAGTATGAAGATCGTTATGAAAGGCAGTAAAGCTGCAGAAAGAGCCTTGACATGTTCTTTCTTTTAACAAAGAACAATTTCAAAAATCAAGTAAAATACCTACCTTTATTTTACTTCCTGCTATTTGAAGTAATGTAGTTTGCTGGAGAAACTCCATGCCATTGCAATGCTTAGCACATTATTAAAATATGTTCTCCAAATCATATCTGATATGAGATCGTCAGAGAGCTTGCCTTATGGACTGAATAAACTGACATGTCTATTTATGTCCAGTGTTTGTATTACTCCCCTCTTCCCTCCACTTTCACTTTAGTAGCAATAAGCAGACCTTTCTTCTTAGCTGTGGGATTTTTGCCATGTGGGTGTATGTTTATGTTCTGCCCATTTTAAGAACTACAGTGCTTAAGTGTTGCTGTTGACTAGGATTGCTACCTGGAGGTCCAACCAAGAGACAGAGGTTTGTGCACACATGTAGCTATGAGAGGCAAAAATGTAGAATACAGGAGCTTTGTGAGGTCCCAGAATTCACTAAATCCCCAGAAACTCTTAATGACCTTCTAAAAGAAATTTTATGGGCAAAGTTATCTCCTAAGGTCAAGTATGATAACAGTTTAATACCTGATTATTAGGACTATCTTGAACTAGTAGGAGCATGGATTTGGCTATCTAATATGTCATGTCTATCTGCCACAATGCTAAAATTCTCTTTCATTTTGCCTTCAACAGGAGTTAAAAGCTTTCTTTACTGTGAAGAACAGAATAACCTGGTGAAGGACACACCACTCTGCTTCTTTTTCTCAGATCATCACGGAATGACTGATGGAAATTCTGAAGGAATACTTGAAAAGTAATGTAAGTTGTTTTAATTTGCTTTTATAAGTCACAAATTAGAAGCCATTGGGAAGTTATGATGCATGGTCACCCAGTCCTAAGTGGAGCGCTAGTGAATAATCACTGTTTACAAAGTAAAATCTTGTGCCTATACCACATTAATTGCTAAAACTGAGGAACATGACTCATTTACATGCCAGCATTTAATATTTACCTATACCATTCATTCACAGAAAAGGAACTGCATGCAAAGAATATTTCTAGAAGCTGGTTACAGTTCCCAGGGATTCAACAGAATCCCATGCCAAAACTTCTTACTGAAGTTTTAAGCAGAGATTTGCATGAATTTTAGCATCAAGGATTTCTTTTATTATCAACAAAAATTCAATTTAGTATTAGAGGTAGAGTATTTAATGATGATTTTGTATTATCAATGTATTTCTTTGAATATATCAATTTAATTAAAACATTATGTTAGATATTATTGGAATACCTTACTTCAAATATACCCTTTTATCATTTAGCTCCATCCTAGAGAAGTGAAAAACTAATTTTTGGAGGAAGTTAAAATACTTCTTTTGACAAAAATTCAGAATGTTTCAACCCAATATGAAAGCAAGTAAAATTTTGAAAATCAGAATTTTCTCAAGGAATGGAAATCAGTGACTTCTAATCATACTATTACATCAAAAAGAATGAGCATCTATTTGATAATAATTTGGGGGGGTTTTTTTGTTTTTTTTCTTGATTGTAATCATTTTAGGACCAAAGTGCTACCTAAAAACCAGATTATATGACTCCTTTAGGTAATGTATATAACAACAGTAATATTTTCCCTTTTATGTCTATGAAGAAGCAGTATTGTTCTTTCCCTTTTAATATGAATGTATTGCTGTTTTGGTTTTTTTCTCTAAGAAAAAAGCAAACCAATTATCTATCTACCTAACTACCTACCTACCTACTTAATTCACTAAAAATAATAAATCTTGCTATATGTTTTCCTGGATCTATACATACATTTCTTACTTTTACAACCATGTGGTGGTCTATGCTGTGCTAGAAGTTTAAAAAAAAATATTTCTACAGCAAGTTTTCTTCAGTTTAAAAAGTGTCAGTCATCATCTCTTGGTGGACAATTCAAAATATTTCACTGCAACAAGCAAGGCTCATATTGATTTGATGCAGAAAACAAGATAACCATGTTAATCAAAAAAGTTTATTTCTCCATAGTGTTTTGCACTAGGCAACTCTCTTCCTAGCCATCAAGCTCAACTCTTATGCTTAAGAATACATAGTATACATTTCAGTCAGATTCTGCTTTCACATTTTTTTCTAAAGGATTGAGTATGATTTCCCCCATATCATGTCTTTATAAGGAGCAAAGCATGGGTCTTACATAGAACTTTTGTCTCATTTGCTTCATTGTTTTTCTCCTTTCTTTCATTATCTTCAGAACTATGCAGCAATAAGGGCATCCAAAGACTAGAGGATGTTGCCAGAGAGTTTGTCACCTTTGTTCTTGGAAGTATTCAAGATTCAGATAAATTTAACCCTCAATAACTTGACCTGACAACTCCTGTTTTGAGCAGTGAGTTAAGTTAAACCAGATGGCCTCCAGAGGTCTCTTCTGACTAAAATAGTCTGTGATTTTAGCTTATGTTTTATGACAGTTTCTATGTGAGTTTTCCCCAATCAATCTCATTTCTCTGGCACAAGTGGCCTGGATTATTTTTTGTGTGTAGTGTTTTCTTCTTTGGATTGTGTTGTAGTTTGATTTGTTATTGTTGCTTTCCTCTCAGGTTTTGCTCTCCTCCTTGTATTTCTCATACTTTTGAATCTCTCAGTGTCTTGGCATATATTTGTCCAAGGAGTTCTACATCATTGGTACAGAGTTAATTTGGAGAGGAGTACCCTTAGATTTTTATTGACATTCTGCCTGCTGGATAGCTCTTGATCATTAACATTGGACTAAAATATTCTTCTCTTTCATCTGGTTTAGGACTCATTGACTAGGTCTTACCGCTCTTGTTATACCCCAGCTGTCGTACCTACTCCCCTGTCACCAGTTATGGAGCTGGCATAACAAAACATTTGCCTATGACTCAGGTGGAGAGACTCAGAATATCAGATTAAACTACAGATAAAGGTGAATTCACACTTACTTTCTGGATGATGAAGTACAACGTGTGAGTTGTAAGTAAATATTGCCTATTTCTGCTTTTCCTGTGACAGAGGCAGAACTTGTCATTCAATTGTCACAAAAAACTGGGTAGTGTATTAAGACACTGCAAACACTTGTTCAAAGATGGACCAGAACCCTTCAGTATAGTTTGCTGCACATTTCTTTCACTGCTGATTTAATTAAGGTAATATGAATTATAACAATCACAGCCATTAATGTGTTAAAGATACTAAAATAAAATAAAATAAAACCGTAAAAAGCTGCCTTCAAGGCTCTCTTGTTGACTTCCACTGAAAGCTGATACCTATGAATATTGTTTAGAATTTCACAAAAAGCAATTGTATTATATACATTGTTTATTGCTATTCATATGCAGCCATTTTGTTTTACAAATTTTAGTAGAGATTTTAGGATCGTTAGAAATAAAGAACACTCTTCATGCATTTCTGGCAAAATGCTCAGTGCTTCCTTTTAACCTTCTGGTATTCTGAGTCCCCAAATTAGAAATACATTCTGATAACTTCAGTGTGATTCTGTTTTTGTGAATAGGACTACATTTTTACATCTGAAGCAAAATAGTCCTTCCACAACTAACACTTTATGAAAATCAACTAATAAAGAAGAAAAGCTTATTGCTGCACCTGGGGAATTTGAGGAACCCCAAGCATAGCAGCCATGCCTACATCCAAACAAGGGTCTTTTAGCCTTTATAAAATAAAAAATAGTTTCATGCTTGGCTCATTACAGTGAAAGCACTGCAGATTAAACCTCTCTATCAATTACAAGCAGCTGAACATCCTTTAGCATCAAACAGAATGACAAAAAGCTACACTATAATGAGTAATGGCTAAGGCCAATTGCTATTTAATTATGTAGATGACTTAACATCCTTTCTTTGATGTTATCTGTATGTTTCAGGATGAAAGTTATCATGCATTGCTTTGCTACAGCTCTTACAGTATATGATAGCAGAAGCAAAAAGAAAGACTTTACCAAACAGAAATGGCTATAACTAGCAAAATACATCAGCCCACCAATATAAGTCACACTTCATCATGTACCTACAACAGATAGAATCTTCAGCATATTGTGGAAAACATAACTGTATGCATGACAGCTTACGGTGGGTGGAAATCTTGAAAGAGAGAATGACAACTGCAGCAGCAAAAGCCTATGTCATGTGCAGTTCCCATGAAGATGTCTGGTCCCTGAATTTTGTAAGTGGGAGATAACAAGGACAGTGAAGTTAGTCATAACTTGATAGATATTTCAGATGGGAAGGACCTGTTAGGTCATATGTCCATCCTCCTGTGTAGGCAGGATTATACTTCACAGTATTTTCTCAAAACGATTGCACAGAAAAATTTCACATAAGCAGGGGAATGGAGTAAAGGACATAATAGATCTTTTCCATCTCTAACTTTTGCAAGTCAAGAGGTCCAGTCTGTAGCTGGTGTGAGGTGACTGTGGGCACAAATACTGCAAGTGTTTTAAGAAAGGGAATTTGGAGGAAAAGTCTACTGTTGGATCAAATTGTGCAAGTGTATGCAAAATACAGTGTATGATGTTAGTGAGCACAGAAATTATCCCATAAAAGACATTTACAATTCAGTCATAATCAGTGATGTTATTTCTGTGGGCATGGTGCTGCGTTTTTGACAACTTATATATGTGTATTGCACCATTCAGACAGCTAGATTTATGTTTATTTAAAAAGCTATAAGAACTAAATTCTAATTCTGAATGTTATAGATGCTATCTTGCACTTATAATTCTTTAAGCTTCCAGTCTAAGACTGTAGAAACAGACATTATTATAGAAAATAATATTGCATATTTATGGTATAGGGATGACAAAGGTTTTTTAGCAACTGTTATCTTTCTGGAATTTAATGGTAATAGCAGCACCTGAGAGTATATAAGAGGAGAATGCTAGAGGAAGGAGTGTAAGACATGTTTTTTACACATAACCTAACTGAAAATTTCAGAATATGAAGAAAGAAGTAAATAATGGTTCCTAGTAATCCTTGTGAGAGGTGTGAAGGAGGAGTTAATACTGTTCCAAACACAAAGGCCTTCTTCCAGGAAGTCTCTCATGTGCTTAAAGGTAAGAATGAAGGGAATTCCACTGATCAAGCCTATCAAAAAATATATTATTTTGAAAAATTCAAACATAAAACATTAAACAATTACAGAAGTTAAAAAAAAAAACAAACCAGACAAGCTGCTGGCTGGACAGATCTTAAAATTAATTGATTTGCCAAGACAAGGTTTTGCAGAAATAAGAAATTTAAATCTGTCTCCATTTTGCATTCTCCTTCAACATTAAGTAATTTTTGTGTTCGCCATAATATAATTGGACATGAAGAAGGACTAGCGGAGTGTCAAAATAGTATGAAAATGCTTGTTTTTTTTTTCTTGTACAGAGATCAATGTTAGCAAAAGACTGAATCTGACCTGAAAAAAGAAATTTCAGAACATTAATTACAACGTTTTATATTTAGCTGCTGACAGCAAGAATGAAAATATTTGGCAAATTACAACTTCCTAATATTAATATCTGTAAATAAATCTTTATAATTAGTAATGGTCTTCAAATGTCTAGATTACTGGTAGATTTAGTTTGTGAAATCAGAAATTGTAACTTGTCATAATGGCTTACATATCCAGCGTACAGGGTTATGAAAACAAGTTTATGGCCTAAATATGAAGGTATACACCTCTTTGGAGCTCTTTCTGTTCCCCTGATTTATCTCTTATTCTGCTGTCATTTAAGTCTCTGCTAAATTTACACTTTGTAGATTAGAGTACTTCATAGTTGCTAGATTCAGCAGATTTTCATTTTCAATAGCACTTTTTGATTTTGTACCTAATCCTATCGTAGCCTTTGAGTCTTGATTACAAATGCACAATCAATGCCATTGGAGTAGCTCAGCACTGATCTGTCTTAGGGAGAAGAATCCTTTCTTAATTAGCACCTACCAAAGAGGAGCCAAGATGCTCTCTTGTATTTTGATGGTGAGGAAATGATCTTGTTGAAATTGCATGTAGGGCTTTATTTCTTACAGAGATAAATTCTCTGTAAAAAACCTTTCTCATATGTCCTCTAAAAACTTCACAGCTCCATATCTTCACAGTGGAGAGTACACAGCACTTTTTTGAGATAGATATATATAGCAAATATATTTAAGACTGATCAATTTAGAAATAATCAAGTAATGAGTCTAGAAAAGGAACCTTATTCGGAAAATCACTCAGCTAGCATGAAGAAACTATGGTAAAAGGAAAATAATTCCCCTATTTCTGGCTTTAAAAACAGGATAAAAGCTAGAAATAAATATGAGAACTTGTTTTCTCAGCCTTGGGGCACAGACCTAGAAGGAGCTAAATCAGACTCTAGAGCATATCAAATTATGTGTCTGATAAAATGCCAATCAAGTGGAACCACAAATAACCTCCCCCTGTCAACTAGTATGGAGTAACAGGTGCAGAAATCACTTTCCAAACCAGTAGGTGTAAGAGGCACACATTGGTTATTTCTGTCCTCGTGTTGGTTTTTCTGATACTAATGGCCAAAGAGATGCTTGCTTTGACAACCACTGCAGTTCCCCAAAGCCTGAAAGACAGCTCAGACTTTTACAGAGATGTCTGGGTGCACATTTCCACTATGGATTTTTGTTTGAATGAGATCTGAATATCCTCATGCACTGCAGGAAAAGCATCAGTCTTTATGCAGGTACCACTGATGGAGGCAATGTACTTCAGTGAATAGGGATATATTTTCAGGCAGTGATTTTGTTCCTGACTTTTGGAAAGATACTTTACATCTTTCTGCCTCTGTTTCTATCTTCTTTTCCCACCTGGTCTGCTTTATTTGTTCAAATTCTTCACCCTTCCAATCCAGTACTATCTTTCATGAGGTATTTGTGAAGTAAAATGCTTCATCCTTTTCACTTGGGCTTACAGATTTTTCTATAATATTAAAAGTATCAGTTTAGTTATATTATTGTTATACAAAGAGAAGCAAGTTTACACAGAAGAAAAGGAAAGTTTGTGCCTGTTAACTCTACTTTTTTTAAAACCTGTGACACCAAATCAATTAATTTCACTGCATGTGTTTTGGTGATTGGTTTTCGTGTGACACCAGATGCTTCTCTCTTTGAAAACATGTCTGAATATGAACACAAACATGTTTAGTAGTACAAAATAAAAAATACAAATTATTTCTATTATCCCAAAATCACATTTTTTTTTTAATTCTTTCAGATACTCCTGTTTGTAAGCAGCAGTAGCCACAAAATGAAAGGTAACAGTTTTCCTTAAGGAGCATACAGTCATTCACGGAGATTTAATTCAAGTAGATTCACAGGGCGTTTTACAAAGGTCAGAGTCACACAAATCTCAGTAGCAGGGTCTAAGGTCTGTGAAGTGGTGGGTAAGTATAATAGAGCGAGGTCATTTTTTACTTTCTTCTAATAGGGTTTTCGTAACTTCATCATCTCTCACAAATATGTAGCGAGGGAGTAAAGACTTGTAAATTCTTAAGAAATATTTCAAATATTTATACTTCTTACCTTTCTGAAACAACATGTGGATTTTCAGACCAAATGCTTTGATCAACTTTCAGCCCTTAGCTAACTCTGAGTCTATAACTGTGACCACTTGCTTTGCTTATGCAAAACTTGCAGCAATGCACTTTCAGCACCAGCAGATGAGCTCCTCTACATTCAAATATCATTGCACTAATACTGAAGCACCCAATTAGCCATAAAAATACATTCTGAAAACACAAAATTCTATCTTTTTTTCTAATATTCTTCAATCTAAAGCAAACTCATCAGTCACCCTGCATGTGTATAGAAATCTAAAGAAAGAAGAAATATTTTTCCCAATAAAATTCTATTATAAGTACCATTTCATTTTAAAACAGGATCTTTTCATAGAAAAAGAAGAATAAGTCCATATGAATGCCCATATTTTTTGTTCTTTTATATTATCATCTTTTCTCTCTAAGATACGCAAGCCACAGGCTTCCTCGACTTAAGGGACCAGCAAGGGAGGACAGCACACTCTTTGGCCCATTGTGCTTAATAATGTGCTTTTGAACCACCAAGCAGAAAAAAAGGAAATCAAGTGGGTAGGATGTTGAAAAATTAGGAGTCATTTGTACTTTTTGAGATATTTGATGTTACAGTGCAGTGCCTCATTCAGCAGTGTAATAATGAGCTGGCAGGGTAAAGAGGGCTTGCTTGGTTTCTCAGAAGTGAGACAGGTAAAGATTTCCATGCTCTTCTCTGCACTTGTACTTTGTAATTCATGTAGTATAAGCAAAGCCATGAACAACTAGAGGCATTCTTTGTCTGTGCAGACCACTTTATTATACCATTCTCAGTACATTATTTTTAATTACTTTTTTTTCATAAGATTCTACAACTACAGAGAATCTTAATCCTATTAAAAAACATTTAATAAATATTACTTATGCAGTTCTTAAAGGCCCTGTCGAATTCCAATATATAGCTGCTTTATTTTAAGCTTTGGGATGTAGATGATAAAGTGAACAAACGTAATTCAGAATGAGGGCAAAACGTTGCCACCTTCTTACTCTAGAAAGACACTCTTCTGCAGTGCTTAAAGTGTAGAGAAAAGTCTAGTGATTGATTAGCTAGTTAAGTGATAAGGAGTTATATCAGGCAGGGATGTAGAAAAAGTACAGAGGATAAGGACAATCAAGTATCCTTGATCTGAAAAAAATTACAGTGCTTTCTAATCATTTAAATTATATTTCTAAGTGAGAAAAATCTACTGCACTGAATCTCTAATTTTCTACACACTTTTTTTTTGTAGTAAAGACAAAAACCATAGGAATTGTGAACATTTTTTCTAGTGGTATAATCTTTCCTTGAAAAGGAAATTACTGGATCATCAGACTTTCATTTGTCCATATAACATTTATATACCTTGATCTGTGACTGGCATATTGTAATACTGATAATTATCAGCTTCTCCTGTTTTTTTTTAAAATACCATGTGGTACTGTCATGACGAGCTTCTTTGTATACTTTGAAACAGCTTCTACTGCTTTACCTAGTAGGTAGTAGTAGTTTTCAGGATCACTATTTTGAAATACAGTAGTTCTCATTGCTAATATACTATACCTGTTAATAATTAATTTCTATTTTTACAGGAAATCTTAAGTTTTCTTATCAAAGAAAGAAGTTTTAACTCTTCATCTTCATTTCCCCCCTCTCTTTGCATTTTTATCCTTCTCTGCAAGAAGGAACAGTCCTAAATATCTAGTACTCTTCCTCTTTAGATGATTCTGGCTGCTACTGGAAGGTTTCTTAAGTGCTCTATACAAAGTGCGCAGTTTCCAGAAGACAGTCAACCACCAAAGAGTGAATTATCTCTGAGGACAAAGCCCAGATCTAGTTTAATCTAATCACCAATCATGGTTATCACATGAAGACAGATAAATGGCTTGGTGTATATTTTCCCTAGTGTTCTCGAGATTTTAATACAATTGACAGAATCAGTGAAAATGATAGGAATTTAGGGACAGAAATAAAAGAGTGTTTTGAGACTAAATGTTTCTTGGAAATAAAAAAAAAATAAGCTCAAGTAGTCATTGTTTTAGTTTTGTTGTTTTTTTTTTTTTCATACAGGCATACCAGGACAGGTGTCATGTATGACTATGGTCTCTGCAAAGTCATATATCAGCTAGGAATTGGGAAGTGATTTCTGAGTAGCAAAAGTTAAGAAAGAAAGCAAGGAATTAACAAGAAGACCAGAACGACAGAATTTGTACCTTGCTTTTAAGTATCATATTTCCCCATTACCTGATTCAGCACAGAATTATATCCCATGGGATTGAAACAATATTTATGTGCCTTTCTGAAAAAGGACAGTTTCCTGAATGATGTTTTATTGAATCAATGTCCTGCTGCCCCTAATGAAAATCTAACCACAGTCAACTACAAATGACAAACCTGAGCTTTGTTTGTTTATTTATTTCCAAAGGTCATGCATTTGTATCCTGAATATCTCACATCTCCCATTTATTATAGTATTTCAAGGCTGATTAATGTTTACAAGATTGAATTATGTAAGTTCCTAAAGCACAATTTCTTTGTTTCCTTCTTCTAGTATAAAATTACTACATGTTTCAAAAGTTATGAGAATTAATTATACCTATAGTTACTCACACCTGCGGCATTAGGAATTGCTAGGAAAAAAAGTTGGGGGGAAGGATTTCCAGGTATTTTCTATTAATTAACATTTAGTTGTAGGGATTTAAAAAAATACCTTCCATCCCCCTGCAGTGGTCTGTAAGCCACAACAATGTAACGAAGTTCAAAATGTAAAACCAAAATTTCCCATTACAAATTTCCCATTACTTTTCCACATCAGTGCATAAAAACTGTAAATGAGACTGAGGGTCTCCTCGTTCCTAAAGAAGCATCATAAAACCTAGTAAGAGCTAACGTATTCTCTGGTGAGGTTCTTTCTTAAGCACATATATTTGGCTTTGTCACATCTTAGTTTAGAAGCGAAAGCCTAAGCAACAATATGCTTGCCCAAGGCCAAGTCAGTGTTAGATATGATAAGTGCCAGCAAGGTAAAGCCATCATGATTTTGTAAAAAACAGCTTGACTACACGTACCCTCTTGCATTGCCATGCTGCCTGAAGGTAGCATACCCAAATCTGAATATTTTTTAACTTAAATTTTGTAAAAACTCCTGTGATCAATCAGAATGAAAAACTTTATGTGATTGTAAAATAATTGTTTTCCCATTTCATTTCTACCAATACTAAAGATTGGTTTCTAGTCAAGACTTAAGCCAAAGCCGAAAACAGAAAGTAGGGCTTATTATCTCACAATCTGAAAATAAACATATACATGCAGAAACCTAAACACTACATGTTCCTACAAAATAAGCCACTGATTTTCACTACAGCAGTAAAAACCTTTAAAATAAAATTTTAGATCAAGGAATGGATTTCCTTGAAGTTTTTTATTTCATTCTCACTGCAATAAGTTAAGATTTAATACCAAATAATACCATTAAAATTCATCTTTTCCTTCCCTCCTGCATTTTAGATCTTTTGCATAATCAGACAATCCTTTTGTTGTGATAGACTATAGCATGTTCTCTGTTTTTGTAAGGTATATTATAATCTTTTGTCACTAAGCAATAAAGTGTTTTACTTTATTTATCCTTAACAGTAAACATGATTTTTCTGGTTTGCCTTCATATTCACATTGAGATTGACACAGGCTTTTCTAATTTATTGTGCATAGCATTATGGAACATAAAATTTGCAATTTAATATAAGTATTTGATATAGGTGCCATTATGTTAGAAGAGAGTTGTAAATGTCTGCAGCATTTGTTAAGTTTTATGGCTAATCCTCATTCTAAGTGGTCCCATTGGACAGAGGTGGTGGTTTTCTTCCACACACATCCTCTTTTAGGCCTAAACACCCCCTTTCTGATGAGAGCCATTTAAGGAATATAAATTTTGCAGGAGTGTTACATTGCCTTGGGCAACACTTACTCTGTAGTCATTGCAATCAACTGTAGGCAAACTCAAGCTAGTCCAGTAAATAATATAACTAGCTTATGCCCCAGAAACTGCATAGCCAAAGTGCCACGTCTTAAGTGCTAGACTTTTGTCTCCTACCTGCCTGCTTAAGCCATTTTGCATCGGTCAAGCCATGCCATGCTGCAGCTTGTTTCTAAGACAGCCACTGGAAAATGTCACAGCTCTATTATCTCTAAAAAATCACATCCTAAGCCTATCTCTGAAATCAGTCTTATCTAGGACAGTAATATCCAAAGTTTTACATTAGATGGACAACATAGGAGGTTCAGAACCATATGCCTAGATATTCCCCTTATGATCTTACCAAAATGAAGGAACTCCCAAACTCTTAATATTTCTGTTGCCTCATTATCAGATGTTCAGAGAAAACTGTGATCCGGTTGCACAGGGCTCCTGGTAGGGCTAATTGGATTCTGCAACTTTGCATCATCACTGTATCTGTTCTGCAGTTTACTGAAATGAAGCAGAGCACGCTAAGGGAACCAAAATAGGACTTTGGAGAATAGATGCATAGTGTCAAGTTCACAGCTAATGCCACCTGCATAATGCCCCTGCTTTGTTTCCAAGGCAGAGGCTAAGTGTGCCACAATTACATATAGACTGCTTTCTCTCATCTTGCTCCATGAAATATCTCTTCTGTCTCTTATTTGACACAGTCACTTGGACTTAAGTGCTTTCATGTTCCAGGCATCCTCAGGAACAAAGATCTGCATTTCCACACTTCTAAATCTCCACTTGCTGAAATGACAATTTTTCTGATTCCTGTTTAAATTGACGATTTGAAGCTTGCAGGTCAGTGACAGTCTTTGTCCCAGTTGTAAAAAAGCTTTGGATGATACTGTGCTCAGCAAGATTATAGACAGTATTAAGAGCTCTTAATGATTTTAGATACACAGAAACTCATCTGAAAATGCCATCATTGCTCTCACTCTCATCAGATGTTAATACAGGTATCTAAACTCACAGCTGCAAGGTACACTGGCATCTCTAGTTCACAGTTAATAATTCCACAAATTCTGTGGTTTCATCTCAGAAGGGAAAAGAAACACATCCATGAGAACGAGATCAGGGAACCTTAAACTGACTCTGTATTTAATTTTAGTTCACTTCTGCTGTTGTAAAAAGTCCTCATTTCTAAGTGCTACATAACTTTAACTCCTATTGATTTTAATGGAAAGAAGACGACAGTAACCTCCATATACAAATAAGAAAGTCTGACCAAACTGGATCTCTGTCCTTGGAAATACTAAAAGTTGTCTAAACTTGGGCTTGGGCAGTCTGCTGTAGGTGGCTATTTAATCAGGGAGGTTGGACATGATAACCTTCAGAGACCCTTCCAACCTTGACCGTTCCGTGATTTTGTGAAGCCATCGAGTGATGCTGGATTTTAGAACCAAAACTTAATTTACTTGATTTCATTAAGTCTTTAAAATATGATGTTAGAAGATTTTCTTTATATACTTACCCTGTCAGTAAAGTGACTGATAGTGGTCACAGGAATATCTTTTTCCTTATTCTATTACAGTTTTTACAGATTCACCATATTTGTCTCTGCCTCACTACAGAATTCTGGGAGTCATATTCTTGTTTGTATCTCAACTTTCCTTGGTCTTGGCAGAAGAAAACATTGATGCATATGCATTTTATGTTGAAGTGTTTGTTCTGTAGGATAACCACAGAGGGAATTTAATCTCTTGAAGTTTAACTTTCTAATGCCTATTGCAAGTACAACATGGATAAGAGACTTGTCATTTTATTAATGAAGAGTGACCAATTGTCACAACCATATGGGAAAAGAAGGATTGTGACACATTAGCAATGAAGGACCATGAGACAAACCAAATGTAAATACTGATAGTATAAAGAGATAATTAAAGCTCTTGAGACTGCAATTATGACAAGGCAGCACGACAAGGCACATGTATGTCGACAGAATATATTTATATTGATGGAATCTGTCCGAGAAATCATTTTTGTACAATATATCTGTCACATCTTTGGACTGCACATGCATTTATTGACTTTGTGTTAGCGTAGATCTTGAAATTTGTCCCTTTGCCTTATTACTCAATGGCACTTGGTTAAATATATAGTGTTTTCAAACACCAGGCTTCTGAAGATCTTTTTCCAAAAGTTTGAATTCAGTGTGTAGTGATATTTACATTCCATTAAATACATCATACATATTATATTATTGACACTCACAGAACCCTAGTTAATATGAGTGAATATATATGCACAATATAGATATTTGGACACTGTATGTCCTAAGGATAGAGGAGACTGCCAAAATCAGATCTGACCTTTGAACATCTGATTAATTTTCTAAGGAACTTATAAATACACAAGTTATAAGTAAACTTGAAGAAATTCTAGCTTAGAAATTTAGCACCTTTACTCTCCTTGACAGGACAGACTTGACTTGTTTCTCTGGTTCAAACCTCCTGACCCACTTCAGCAAAGAGACTATCTGGCCACAACAGAAGCACAGTAGGGAGTCACAGAGAAAGGGAATCCCTCTCTCCACTATAAGGTCAGAGACGTTGCTGTCTGCTGTTTGAGGACATCTGCTAGAGACACAGAACCTGAAAAACAGAACTACTGTCATTCAAGTTCTTCTCCAATGCTCATCTAGCCAAATAGATTCTGATTATATTTTCTCAAGGGAGGGAAATAAAAGCATGTAAATGCATATTGGCACATGAAAAGAAACATATCGATGAAATCAATTTATATATACATAAAAAGAAACATAATATTCAGCACTTGTATACAGAGATACATAAATTTGTATTTTGCATATTGAAGAAATAAGGATGAAGTGTTGCCAAAGTGTCATATTCAGTAAATAAATGCTTCAAATGGGTCAATAACATTCTTTAGAAAATAAACACAGGAATGAAGTAGATATATTTTCAACAAATTCTTTAGGTGTAATCCAATACTCTTTTTAAAATTAATTTTATTACTTTTCACATTTTATTTCATTATCCCTGCAAGAAACACACACCCTACTTTATCCACTAAAACAAAACAAGAAAAGCCATACTGTCCATTTAAGACTCTGGCATTCCACTCTTTTTGAAAAACAGCTATTTAGATCTATAACTGATTTTATACTGAATTCCACTTATATTTATAATTCTATTGCCAGGAAGAATGAAGCAAAAATGTCTCCTCAAAAATATGTTTAAACATTTCCTTCTATGCAACTCACAATCTCCAGAAATCAGATGATTGAATTAAGAATAAAATCATCTTGCATTTAGTGAGTAATGCATTTTGAAAACTCGTGGCTTGATAAAAGAGTGCTAAAAATGTGACACTGTTTTAGAAGAAAACAGGAGACAGAAGGTTCAAACATAACTTATTTTTTCTTTGATTTAAAGGCAACTTCCTTTTTTTTCAGGGGCCTGGTTTGATGATTTTGAAAGGTCAATGCTAGAATCAGAGATATTTTATGATAAACATGCAAGTCTGCTTCAAACTTCCAATTTCCTGATTCATAATTGTATTAATTCCTGGTTTATTGACATTTAGGTGGCCATTTTGGAAAGAATCTTCTACAGCTTCTCATTGAATTATGGTTGCAGAAACCCTCTGCCTAACATGACTGGTGACTCGGCTCTCACAAGACGTAAAGAAAGACTTAATAAAGGGTTGGATTTTTTAGAGACAGAAATTGGGGATATAATCCTGCCTGAGAGTGAGATGAACTTGGAAGAGCTGAGAATTTCTCTTGGTTCTTGAAAATTCGTGGTCACAATCAGCTTCCTGAAAATATTTATCATCTAAACATATAACCAGAAAGTAGGAAAATGGGTATACGAGATGAGCAAGAAAGAGAACCCTGGTGAATGCATGAATATACAAATGCAAGAAATCATCAGGAAATTGTGCTAGATGAAGACAGGAGAATGGGAGGGAGGTCAAAGCAATAAAATGAACCTGGAGAACAGAGGGTAGAGGGAAAACTAAGGCACACTACCCAGTGGCTTAGCACAGCTCTGCCAACGCACAGCGTTTGTATATGCAACTTAACTGGCCAATTCAACTTGGCTCCCTCAAAGCGCTCCAGATTGAAATAAGGCTACTAGAGTACATATGGAAATATGTCCATAAATAATTAAATTATTAACACAAACAAAATAAAAATTGAGGTTCCTTTTGCAACTCACTATGAGACAGCATGTGGCAAAACATACTTAAAGTTTCCTGTGGAGGCATCATCTATTGGAAAATAATGTACTAAAAAAACCAGCAAAAACCCACAGACCCCCCCCAAAATACCCCCCCCAAAACCCCAAAACCCTGAACTCTGTCCTGCAGTGATACAAATAGTAAACAATCAATATTTTTTAAAAATCATTAGATTTTAATGACAAGCATGTTGCACAAAGTCCAGAAATGCAGGTGATGGGATGGATTACGCTATTCCTAGAACACAACATTGGAGAAAGAAAAAAAAATATCTGTCTTTCATCTCCTTTTCTTCATCTGTTAAATCCAGAAACAACTCCAGACATATGAGAGGCATGGCTCTTACTAAATCCTGCATCTTTACTTAAAAGTTTATACACAGTTGGAAAAACCTGCTTTCCCCATTGAAGCATAGACAGTAATTTCCTCATTGAAAATTGCTTTGTAGTTTGTGCACACTACTACAATTTAATAATTCTGAAGACACTGCATAAAACCTCCTCCAGTGCTCCTCCTCCTTGTCGTTGAGATTCCAGGAAGAACAACATACTACAGTCTTATTCATCAATCATTGAAAGAAATTTCCTAAATGCAATAGTCACATCTCTTGTATCCAAGCTTCCTTTCCAAGGTCACTTTCCCACGGAGAGCTATGCAATTTAAAACTTCTGTTTACTGTTGCCATTTGCTACAGCAGTCTCCACTCCCAGATTGGACAATCCTAAATCATATGGGAAAACTTTTAAGAATGAACTGTACTGATCATGAATGCGACTTTGCTAAAGTACACACTCATTTGCCATGTTATTTTACCTTATTCTCATCTGCTGAGTTAGTGCTCCATGAGTCTAGACACTTTCTCCTTCATGCAAACAAGAGGGAAATCATACCTGAGGGTGGGGCGGGCTGTGGACAAAACAAAAAGAATAAAGTCTATAAAAAAAGGATAGCTTCTGAATTAAAGATAGCCTAATCCCTCTCTTCAGGCATGGAAGTCAGCAGCAAACACTGCCTGACAGCAAGGCACAGTGTCCATTATCCTTGCTCAAAGAAACAGACACACACGCATGTTTCCAGTGGCAACTTGTAGTCTCCAGCTTTCCATCTACAGCCAAATATAAATAGCAGAGAGGTTCTACCTGCTGAAATGATTGTAATCACTAACTCAACTCACTAATGTTAGATGTCTCACCAGCAATCACATACAGTGAGTTGAAGCCTTCAAAGAGAACTACTAAAACATGCTTCTAGATTCACTGGTTGCTCTGCATTCAGGAGCATAGGCCTGAAACCAGATAACTACTTGAGATTAAAATAAAAACTATTGAGTATTACATTTAATGATGTTATTACTGGACCTTGATTAGAATTTCTTTTTTGAAGTTGCCAATTCTTCTCCATTTTGTTTGAGTCACTGTAGGCTCCAAATGGCGTATTACCTGATATTATCAAATGGAGAAACATGCAGCTTTTCAGGGTGCTGTACTGTAGGGAATCAGGGAGAGCAGATTTAAGGAAGAATTTTGAAAAAAAATGAATTAATGTTTCAATGAGTTAATTTCCAAAACTTTTTTTCAAAGGGTATTATTTTTTCAGACATATTTAATGTTCTGATGAAAGAAAGAATTCTGAAACATTTCTTATATATTAAGAACACTTACTAAATTTTGTTTATTTTTAATGCCATTTCTTATCAACTGTAAATCCACATGGGCAGTTCGTAAGTCTTCCTGCTATCTAAAACCTCTACGTGAACCAGTGGAATGGTTTATATCTGCCTAAGTTGAATGAACTTCAGATCTGAAATTCCAATTTAAACTAGAAGGTGCCCTTTACTTCCACTCACAATTATGAACTTTATCTGTTTAAAGTCTAAAAATGAACAAATAAAGCTTAAGAGTTTGCATTTGGTATTATACACTGGCTTGTTTTTTTTTTTTTCCTTCTCCCTCACTTCTATTGCAAATGTTTTTATAATCTTAAAAGTCATCAGTATTTTTGCAAACTCAGACAGATATCTGAAAATCTAAGCCTACTTTTTCTAATGTATGCCTCTTCACTATGGTTCAAGTATTGGTGATACAATTGTTTATTTCTCAGTCTGTACATTACGTAAATATAATATGAACCAAAACACTTGCATAAAACAAATAAGTGTAATATACCTCTGTTTTGAAATCTATTGCTGGAAATGATTGGAAGTAGCATCAGATGTTTTCAGAGCTCTCTCACAACATCTGTCCCTGGAAACATTTACACTGCAGTCTGGAAAATAGAAAGAACAGATTGGGTCAACAGCAGACAATCTGGATGAACAATATGTTTGTTTTTATTGTTTGACTGGTCTTTTGCAAAGGTGCTTGTGTGATATCTTCATGAGTTCAAACGAACTGAAAATATAGCAAGAATATACATAGTTGGATCACTAGATCCAGTTCCAAGAAAAAACATCTTAGAAGGTTCAACAGGTCTTCTAGGATAGGAACAAATTCAGCATTTACGGGTTACGTCTATCCAGTGCAAAGAAGTATTTCTCAGAGGTGTTAATGTTTTAAATATAAACATGCTATGAATCTAAAAATGTTTTCTTATGTCTGAAGTTGCTGTCAGTCCTTGCATGCATGAGCAAGATATGAGGGAAAGTTGAATGCTGAGTATCAGGGATTTTATACTGTTCTTTTAAAAGAATCTCGTTATCTTTACAACCAATAAGGTATAAAAGGAGTTGATATGCTAAACATATTGTGGCCAAGATGAAAATTAACATTTCAAATGGCTGAATCTATTGTACTTTTAAGTATTCCTGTTTAACTCATCATGCAAGCAAGGGAAATAAAACAGATGAAGCATTTCAGCAATTTGTTCATCAGAGTCGATTCCAAAGATGGCGTCTGCTGTAACTAAGATCTGGATGTCCCTTTAGCCAGTGTAGTAACCATGCTTTGGAAAGCCACAATGCCATCCTCAGCTGTGGATATGAGATAAGAACACTGACTAATAAGAACAGCCCTTGGACGAGCACAAATGAGATTACTTTAAGAAGACCCTAGGTGTGCCAAAACTTGGGCTGACAGTTTTGTCTTGAGCTGTAACAGCTGGGAATGTTTAAGCATGTGTAGCACGTAGTTTTAAAAGGAGGTTACAGAATATGATTTTCAAGGACAAAGTGTCAGTGAAATGACACAAGGGTTGGACTTGCAGAAAGAGCCCAAAGAACTAAACCTATTAAAAAACTGGCACATTTCAAATTTGCACTCTGTTCAGCAATTTGGCAGAATCCATTTATAACAGATTTCTTGTTGGGGATTGAGTCCAAAAACAACTCCTCCCCTAATTATGAACTGAATCACCCCCTCCTCTCCATTTCACATTTTTATGCAAAAATATAAATGTAATAAATGTGAAATAAAATAAAAGCTCTTAGTTTGGCTTGCAAAGAAACACAAAGAAAAATGAAGGGCAGGGGTGTGAGTCTGCCCATCAGGATGTGTTACCAACTAGAAAATTTGGAGAGTAGCAGGAATGTGGGATTTGAGGCACCAGGCTGGTGGAATCTGAGTATGTCATAAAGGTTAAGCGCGGTCTCTGAAGGGGAGACAGGCATCCCATGCAAGAGTAGCCCTGCTGGTTGATGGCCAAATAACATTGGCATTGGAGTTATGGCAGATGCTCATTTAAACTTCCAGCCTAAAACTTTCTGGAAGAAAAGTTGCAGCAGTAGGTGGGAGAAGATGGAAGAGTGGAATAGGAAAAAAAAGTAGGAGGACTAGAAATTGAAGTAAACTGGCTACCATACAAATGCATTTGAATTGTCAATGTGTAGCTAAAGGTTCTTGATCCTATTGTCCTTTTGGCTGCCATCATTTTTTTCCCTTTGGGTCATAGAATAATACATCTGACAATTACCAACTTTCTCTGTAGTTCTTTCACAGCAAATCGAATTATGGTTTTGTAACTGAAGGTTAACTGAATTCTTATGCTATTGCACTGGAAAATGTTTGATAGGTGCACTCCCTGTCACTTCATCCTGAAAACAGTTTACCTCAAAAAGGTCTATCCAAAGTCCAGTTACAAAACTGACTAACTTTATATGTCAGAATGTTCTTGATTGCCATGTCAAATGTGAATTTGATGTTGCATACACTGTGTCTTTACAGTTTCATTTGAGAATTGAAACTAAGTACACTGACCCCGCTTACTAGATGATGGAAGTGCTGCGGATGTAGTGTTCTTGGACATTAGTAAAGCCTTTGACACAGTTTCTCACAGCATTCTGCTTAGGAAACTGGCTGCCACTGGCCTGGACAGGCAAACACTCTCCTGGGTTGAAAACTGGTTGGATGGCCAGATCCAAATAGTCATGGTAAATGGAGTTAACTCCAGCTGGAGGCCAGTCACAAATGGTGATTTATTTTCTTTCTATTCAAACAGGACTCCATTGGTAGCATTTTCATAAAACAATTATTTGTGCTGGCCTTTTCTAAGATCTAATGTACAGCCTTGCAACACATTTTTTATATCTTTATGGAGCTGAAACTACTACTACTATATGTAGTAGCCTGCTAATAACCTCACCAATTTTTTTGTTACTTTGGACCCAATAGTGGCTTATAGAGTTCCTACATTCCCATACATATTCATGTTATACCAGTAGAAATATCTGAGGCCTGAATTACAAGTTTGAACAACCACACTGCAAGTACAAGTTTTCTATTTACACCAGACCATTCCAGCAATCCAGTTAAATGTGAAGCACCCCAAATATTTGTGCCAGGAAAACTTAGTGGTAAGTGAAGGTCTAGAAATAGATGTGGGGATCCTGCTGGAAGAAGACAACCGAGATGAGCTGCAATCAGCAGTGACTGTTGCTGAGGAAAACGTATTTGGAGACAGATATTTGGCCTTTTGTCCAGCATCCTTGCAGCAGTGAGGTTGTAGGCAGAAAAAGTCTGACAGTTCTTAGCTGTTTTAAGAAACCTGCAATGGTACATAGGTGAGTTAATCAAAATTATTCCCAGTTTCAGCAGTGCAATGCTTGTTCCCTAGTATTGTGATGCCAATTAGCTATGGATGTTGTTCATCATTGATTGTTTCATTATGAAATTCCCAGATACTTGGGAGTGCACTCTGCTGAGGTTAGGTAAGGTATTCACTGTCGTTCCCACTGTGCTATGTGACCTTGAATTAATTAATCTAGTTAGTTTACAGGGTTAAACATCTTATTGGAATGAAGTCTTTGTGATAGTTTCATAACGCAAATTGAAATGCTGTTGATTTCTGAAGCCAAGAATACAAACTAACAAGTTCTACTAGTAAAGGAGTCAGGTTTGTTGTAATCTTTACTTTGAAGATACACTTGAGTTCTCAAAGGTTAATAAACCACTTGTGGTAGAGCTTTCCTTCAGACTTAAACTCTGTTTTATTCTTGATAGAACCATTAACTTCCACACTAACCTTTCTACTTGTTACTATTACACACACTTTTCCCACTAAAGCTTGCTATTGATTTTCGCCTGTGAGCTGTTATAAAATGTAGGTTTAAATACATGGGGTTAGTGGCTCTGTTAGCATTGGGTGGTATACAGACAGACAATGATTA
This sequence comes from Piaya cayana, assembly GCA_013389865.1. Classification (NCBI taxonomy): domain Eukaryota; kingdom Metazoa; phylum Chordata; class Aves; order Cuculiformes; family Coccyzidae; genus Piaya; species Piaya cayana. The sequence continues at coordinate 192,800 of WAAB01001999.1, forward strand.
ATTTGCAGGCTTTAATTTATTTTGGATTTTTTTATGGTCAATTTGGCAATATCATTGTCCTTAGGTTTTGCCATGATTTCCAGTAAAATTTACAACACATGGTGAGTAGTGTGGGCAAAATAAATTGAGGTACTGGAAATTCTTCCAATCCTTCCAAATTTAGTATCTGATCTATGAACAATTCTGCGACCTGGACACAGGACCAAGAGTTCTTGCCATCTAGAATCTAGCTATGTGTTAGAAAACCCTATATTCTCCTTGTTACATTTTTATCTCCTACTTCTTTATTTATGAGGTTTTCATATCAAGATTCCAAACACATATCTTTTTTTATTTGGTAACACAGCCTGTGGTGAATGAATTAGAAAAAATATTAGAATCAACCCAAATTTTTGGGATATTCAAAATTATTATTATTCTATTGCACTTTACCGTTATCTTCTTATTTTCAAGGTCTTTAAATAGAATCCATGTAGCTGGTCACCCTCCTGAATTTCTTTTAGTTAATGGCTTATTTCTATTTCAAGTCTACTCAGAACACTGAATTGTTACAGCCATAAATATTTGGTGAATAAAATATTGGTTTTGTCCAACATTATGAGTCAAAGATTCCTATTTTGGTGTTGCTGTCTTTCTGGTTGTATTTTCCAAACAGGAAGTCATGTACTAATCAGTGCCAATTCGTCATACAAGCAAACAGAAACATTACCTCTCACAGAAAAATAAATCAGGGGATAAAATGTTTCTGTAGGCAGTTAGTGAAAGTAGACTGCAAGCAAAGTATATTAGGCTGCTGGAACCCTTGTGCTTTGCAATATTATCTGTAGTTTCCCTCCATGGGGACTTCACATCAAGGCGGCTATTTCAACACCTTGTTTTTACAATGTATGGAAAAAAAATCTTGGCTATTTCCTTGTCTGATTAGGAAAAAGACACATATACCCAGTCCTGTGACCTAAGCATGTTACTACAATAAACTCGCTTGAAAATTCCTTTCCATTTTTAAAATTACTGATAGAAGAATTCTTTGCATTATGGGTCAAATTTCTATCTGTGTATTCAGACTTGGCTCCCTTGATTTGATTGCTCCATACATTTCAGAATCTCTGTAGCTTTGAATGAGAATTATTCTCAATAAGATATTATTCATGTCTGCCCAAGAATTAGACTTTGAGAGATTTGTACTAATATTTTCTATTATGTTTGTCAACAGGGTGGCATTCTGTAAGTTTCACTTTGATATTCAGATTCAAATATTCGCAACAAAAATATGAATGTCTCATGATTGCAGCTGTGCAAATAGCAAGGGATTACACCAACTTTGAAGTTGGATTCTGTTCTTATTCTTTTCATTATTCATTTCACTATGAACAGTAATGGTAGAAATGTTGGGAGCTTGATTAAATTGATGGACAATAATGCATATTCACATCTGAACTATTTACTCTGGTAAATAACCCCTATGCAACATTATAAGCATAAATATAGCCCTACAATAACGTCTCAGGAGAGTTGTCTGCCACTAATATGAATTTAATATTTTGAATTGGGCAAATGGGTAGCATTACATCAATGCACTTTTAGACTGTGTAATGCAGCCTTAGCTACATTTAGTACAGAAACAGCAACTATGCAGAGAACTCACTGAATTCTTTAGAAGCAGTATTGCATGCATTATTCTGTAGTATCAATGTAGCAAGAGAAAATTAAATGTAAACATTTGCTGTAAGCAGCAAAAAAAGTCTAGCATTCAGCAATTTAGGTCATGATCCCTCAGTCAGAAGGAAATTAGAAGTGTTAAAAATATCTAGTGTTTGTGAACATTGCCAGAATATGAGAGTGGCTGGAAAATGGAGGGAAAAAAAAGAAGGTGGATGTATCCTAATTAAATTACCTGAGCCTTACTTATCTTTTTCTAAAAAAATATCCTCAGTATTTTCCTTATTCAGTAATTTTATGGTAGCAATTTTTTCATATCACGGATTAAATATATCTGAAGAAAATTACCCTATTGTCTTGAAAAGTAAATTCAGAAATAATACTTCAAGTTTGCAATGGCAGTCCATAGGCAAGAATTTGTCAATAGGTAATATTTGATGAGTAATTTTGAGTAGGAACCATGATCTTAAAATCTATGCTATAAACAAGCAAGCTATGAACAAAGACGAGTTAGATCTGTTGAATTAATATAGTAATAACACAAACAGTTCACTAATTTCCACATTTTCTTAAAGGCTTGTAAACCACAGTGTAAATTCTCAGCAAATTTGGACAGTGTCTGAAGGAAAGCATAAACCCCAAAGGCCTTAGTATGGTGTAATACTTCAAAGTGAACATTTTATTCAGCTTTCTAAATAAAATCACCATCATTGTGAAAACAGTGATTGATGATTCAGTGAAGAATGCTTCCAAGAACTAAGACAACCCCACACTGCTAAAATGGAAACCAATTTAGCACAAACTAGTGAGTTAGGAAGTGATGGTTTGTTTAAAAAAAAAACAGTCAACAACATTCTCTTCTTTGTAAACAGTAAAGCAATATAAAATGGAGTGTCACAAGTAAAGGTCTGAGAGCACAAATTTCAACTGCACTTTGGGAATAGGCAAGGACAAAATATGATTCTAAAGTTAGAAATTTTCTATATGTAGGAAGCCACTATTTTCTATGGAAAAATCATTTGGTTTAGATTAGTAAATAAAAGATTACATGTATATATAAAAACACATAAACATACACATATCTATATTTCATTATGACGCCACTCATTATCCACTATACACTGGACAACATCTTTTAACAGTGTCTTTTAATCTGTTCTTCTCTTTGTATATGACTGTACCTTCCATGCTCTTTAGCGTTAATGAACTTCTTCCAAAGAAAAGGTAGCATAATATACCACGTAAAATATAGTCCCATGAACACAGAAAAAGAAAAAGAAAACTTAAGAATGACGGTTCTTCTAGAGGCTATATAGAACTAATTAGCCAACATACTTTTCAGCTGAAAAGGTTCTGGTTTTCCAAAATTTGCCTCCAAATAAATAAGGAACTTTTGGTTCTAGCTAAATTTGTCAAATATTTTCAGACTGCATTTTTATATTTAACTATTTAAAACACAGGGTCATTTCAGGAGTTAGATTAGGGTTCCACTACTCCACTCCAGTTCTTTTTAAGAAATTTGATGCAGCTTGTAAAGTAGTATGAAGGATGGCTTTTTGCAAATATACTGAGTAAAGACCATTCTTGCTTTTAAAAATGTATATGTGAAATTGTGAATATAAATATAGGTTGCAAATTGTTCAGGGAAGGATTTAGAATGGCAATGAGAATAAAAATGTTTCCTTTGGGCCTGCTTTGAATTACAGCAAAGAATTCTTAATACAGTTCATTCTTTTTAAGACCTGGAAACTCAAACACAACCATGATGTTCTAAAATATTATGAGGCTGAAAAGAAAAGAAAAAAAAAGTGTCAAAAGAAAATGTGAAGCCGCCTGGATGCTTACAACAGAAGATGAAAGATTTGGAAAGTCTTAGGAGAAATAAAAGTTAACAGGGATAGGTAAAATAATCCTGTGCTGTTACACTAAACAAAACACTGTGGAAAAAGCATTATTATAAATAGTTCAATTAAAAATTTTTGTAACCCATCTACAATTTAAAATTTACATATTCTAGCCTAGAATTTCAGTGCTACTTAAGATACTAAATGTCCTACCCTTTTTACATTTTAAATTTAGATTCCCAAATCACTAAAAAAACCCCAGTTGATTTCATGCTAATGAAAAAACCCTGAGTATAGTTTCCAATGCATACAGTATGATGGAACACCAGGCTCCAGCATATGGCCCCAAACATACTAGTCAAAAAACCACAAATCTGTCACTCACATTCCAATCTCCTCACTACAATGTGCATTATTGTATTTACTCCATGGGCTTCAATGTTATTGCTTCTCTGACTTGCCTTTTGCTAAAGGATTTAATTTCCATGCAAACACGTCAACTGCCCCTCTTAAGAATGCACGCCATCAGCATCACAGTAGCATGAACTTCCACTAATGCAAATGGTAAAACAGCCCCAGTGTGTTCAGATTAGAAAGACACTATCCTGTAGCAGTTTGTATAAAATGATCATCAAGGTCACAGCCCAATCCCCAAAAGACAGGTGTTGATATCACAAAAATCGACACACTCGGTACCTGGCACCAGTGCTGACAGACTTGGCAGAGAGGCCAAAGATTCAATTGACCTAAAGACTAAACAATGTGCTTTTTTTCCAGTAGAAATGCTCCCTTTAGATCAGAGCTGAAATACAATTAGCATGGCAACAGTTCTCCATGAAACAAAGCCATTCCTTATGAAAATATCCTTAAAAAAACAAAAGCTGCAAAAACTGTCTGAAGATATTAATTGAATAGGAAAATGTCAGATTCTTTTCCAGGAAGTAAAGTGTGTCATTACTCATGCCATTCATTATTCAAAGAATACAAACATGTAGACACATACATGCAAAAAAAATAAAATACAAACTGACTGAAAAGTAGCAAAGGTCATTCCAGAACCAAATTGTAACTGCATATTTCATTTCCATTTAAACACAGACAAATCATCTGAGATGAGAATATGTGCCTGGTAGGGAGGATATTGACTGGATGTTAGTGCATGCAAGTCAAATTCAGTTCTCAGACATACCACCTTAACTCTGGAGAAACCCCACAGATGTCAATGAAATGGTATTGGATTTGTAATGGAGTGAGAATGGAATATTGCCCAACACATATTTTTATATATGTATTTTATTTTAAGCAAAACATGCAGAAGTAATCTTCCTTTGCTCCCTTGTTATCAATCAATGACCACTGCTCTGTTAATGTATTACAATAAAATATCTCAACAGTGCATTGAGCTGGTTGACTGTAATATATCAGCAGATCAATGGTTTGCAAAAAGAAAATGGTCAAATGCAAGACAACTTTCTCCAATTAGATAATTTTCAAAGATTTCACACGTTGAATTTGTAATGACTTAAAAAAGAAAGTCAACAGTGTTAACCGACTAACTCAGATCTTACAGGGTTTTTCAAAGTGTTTCCTTCTTTCTTGTTCCCCTGTTATTAAAACCAAAGACAAATTGTACATTAATAATTTAGGTATACTTGTCTTCAGGTCTGGGTACTGAAGCTTGGGCTTATCTCTGATGTTGAGAAATTTCTACACCCTGAAAATCCAGGAGAGAATGTAATGTCACAGAGAAAAGGAGGCCTTCAGCCCACATTTTCAGTGTGGGAAGTTTTCATCCCTTTAGTAAATCTCCACAGCACCTGTGCACCCACCAGGTCAGGCTCAGTCCTGCAACTGCTGCCCCAATATGCAGCACCCTAGGCTGCCCCCCACACTGGTCTCCTGAGACCCCGTTTGCAAGCCTCAACAGTGCAATTTTATAAGCAGTTCTTGAAGTTTCTAGCACATATTGCATATGTCAAAAGCAGAAGTAATTCCTCGAAAGATGGTATTTATAACTCTGAGGTGAGAGCCAGGAAATTCTTTGAAAGGGAAATATTGCATACACTCTAGAAGAAGTCAACCAAATGTAAATGGACTTTGTCAATGTCCTTTTTTGGCCATGTGATTTTAATGCCCATGAATAAACAGTTGTCCATGTGAAGTTATCAGAAATTCTGTTTATGCCAGAAAACTAACGTGTCAAACTGTGACTCTTTTCTATTGTAATTTTTTTAAAAACACTTAATAATGTCGGGACTGCAGAATTCAATTTTATGGGATGCTTTCAGGGTTCATTCTTTTCCAGAAGAATCTTGTATCACTACTGTAGTGTCACCCTGCTGGGAAACACATCACTGCAGTATCAGTTCTATGGTCTTTAATCATGCCTATACATTGAATCAATGGCATTTACAGAGCATTCGTTGTATGTAAGAAGACAGCTGAACATGCAAAGCAAGAAGCTGTGCTCCTAGATGTGTGATTTCTTCCTCCCAAACAAATACCCTTCTTGGCGGTGAAATTGTCTAAATGAAAAAATAAATTTTCAACTTCAAAAGCCAGAGCTAAAAGCATTGCTTTGCATACTGTTTTCTGCTACCAAAAACATCTTGTTCATAAATCCCTCTTTTTCATTGACATCATATATTTCTTTAATGGTGCGAAATTAAACATTGACAAATCTAAATCAATAAATATCTTCATTGGTTGAGGTGGCATTAGCACTTGGTTGTGCTGCCTATAGAGAAGCTATAGGTTCCCAAAGATCAGATTACATATTTCAAGATATTAACATTTCTGTTTTGTTCCGGTCTGAGAATACAATTTTAAAAACTTCTGTATTTTGTTATGGTTTTTCCTTGTTGGGAAGGGAGAAGAATAAATGTCATGGTTTGATTTTGGCCCCTTCAGAATAGCCAGATGTGGCTGAGGAAAAAAAACTACAATTCCCAGTATTCCATGCAACATTTTTCTATGTAAATCAGGGCATTGTGGGGGTGGTGACTCTCCTCCTTTTCCGGGGACCGAGGGAGCCATCTTCCCNCCTCTCTTACCTTCTCCTGGATTTGTACAGCAGGGTCTGGGGGGAAGGGAGAGGGGCTGCAATTTACTGTGGTGGTCTGGGGGAGAGTTTTAACTCAAAACCATTACAATAAATAAAAGCGCTCAAGCAATGTAAACAATCACATTAGTTCAGTGCAGTCTTTGGAAGCAATACACATTTTCACAATGAGATCTCCGCATAACAGTACTACAAGGGGACAACTTCTCTGCAGATCCAGGTTAGTGTCAAAGGAATAACAACAGTAAGCAGAGGGGTGGGCTCTGCTGTATGCTGTGACTCACCAGATGGAGCTGTTCCAGACAACCGTATTTACCTGGCAGTAAGCATACAGTGCCTGAAGAAAAGTTTCTTGTCAGATATAGTGCCTTCTTTTAAACAAATTGAATCAATCACCAATAAAGTTTGTTCTCCATATTCAAGCTTGCCCCTGAAGCACACAAGCAAACAACAACCCCTAGTGTCAAAGTGCTACAGAGTTCACTTAATTACTCAAAGCTTCACAGAGATATTTTGAGGTTTTTTTGCCTTTATTTTGCCTTCTGATGGTTGCATATGGAATAACACCAACAACAAAACACAAGAAATACACGTGTAGAAAATGATAATTCTCTGCAACTTGGTCTTTCAGTTTCTGTTCAAAACTGGAAATTGCAAAACACACAAGAGTAAGCGTAACAAAAAAAAAAAAACAACCTCTCATTGCTCAAAACAGGTAACACCTCAGAAAACCTCAAAACCTTGAGATGATATAAATGAGCACAGGCATACTTTAAGGTCAAAAAAATTGGAAGTTAAAATTTCCCATGCATTTTTAAATCAGTCTCTTCTCATTTGTTTGTTTTAGGGTACACTCTATTATTATCACAAACAGTAATGGTAGATAATTAATAATTTGCATTTTTCAATACTAAGTAATCTCAGTGGACTTTCCAAATACTTAATTCATCCTGAAGTCATACTTGTAGGCAGAAAGAAGTCTACCTTTCTATTCCATATGGAAAACAAGAAACAATTATATAGTTCATATCGAAAGTTAATGCCAGAGCTGAACCTAGCTCCTAGTTCTCAAGTTCTGTTTACTGAAACTCAAACTATGGGTTATACTGAATTAATACAATATATAATATGGAGGCAACCTTAGAATTACATGTGTTGGATCATGTAAAAAATGTTCAGAAAAAGTTCCTGAAAAGAATGCCATACACTTCTTGTCATATAATACAGCATATGTCCCTAGAGTGTTAAGAAAAATTGTGTGCTATTATCATTCAATATGTGATAAATAGTGTAAGATTCTATAATGTCTCCTGAAGTCTTCTAATCTTTAGTCACATCAAAGTCAAAGGGAAGGAAGCCCTCAAAGTTATATGTAGTCTTAAATAACATATGGACTGTCAGCAGATTACTGCGCTGCCTCAAGCAAGAAAGTTTAGCTTGTTAACATATGTTAACAAAACATAAGGTCCCAAGTGAGTCATTACCTCCCCTGGGCAGCAAATGAAACATTAACCATGACTACTCTGGACTTCTAAAATCTTGACCTTCTCATTCCAATTCTCTCCTAATATTTAAATAAGGGTCTTGAATACATAAGATTTTAGTAATTTTTTTAAAAAAAGTTAAAATACCCACTAAAGGACCAGGGGTACCTTAGAAAGGAATGTTTCAGTTACATGAGATAACTGTCACACAACTTTCTATTCTGTTATTTGGTGGATCCATCCCCCCAGCTCACAGAGTCACTGTGCTCTTCAACAGAGATCCACAAAGTGTCAGCACAAGGGCAAAGATTACTGTGTCACAAGAACATTCATAAACAGCACAAAGGTGCAATGACATCTGCTGTAATGTGATGTTGTGCCAGAAACATTAACACCTTTTCCTGTGATCTTTCTACTCAAGGTAGTGACTTGTGCACGTCAGAGCATGCCCTGCTAGACAAGCTATGAAAACTGGCAGCTCTGAATAGAACAGCGCGTCTACTTCACCTCACAGTTACCTCTACCTAGGATTACCTCTAACTCTAAGATTAAGAATCAAAACAAACAAAAAAAAGCCCCATACAACAAAAAGAAAAACCCCAAATAAATATACTTTTTGCAGAATTATAAAATGGTTAGGTCAAATTCTACTCAATGTACTTTACCATTTCTGACAGCTACTCCAGCATGACTAAAGCAGAAATCAGGTTAATATTGTAGTCTTTGACAGAAAATATTGCTAAAGTGATGTTGTCTTCACTGTCTTTCATGAAATTTGTAAACATGGTTAACATTTCTTTGAAGGGAAGATATGTCTTGTTGGTCTATATCGACTCAGTGAAAAGACCAATATATTAAGCTTAGATCCTTCAGGCATTATTTTCTCTGATGATTAACGTTAGAACATAATTTCATCCTTTCACAAATCAATCACATTAATCATAAGAACTCAAAATGAATGTTTACCTTGCATTTGTCTTTAGGTTTAACTCTTTTGGGCGGTACCTGACTGAGCAGAATATTGTATAGGGAAAAGCATAACATAGGTACTGTTGGTAAATTAAGATGACAAATTTACTAATACAGAAAGAGTTACTGAGTATTTAACTAAAGTTCTTCATAGTACCATATCCCATTCCACTGAATAAGATCGCTAGCCTTTCTGAAGTAGGGTGGTATGTAACAAGCATGCTATGATTACACACTGTGGAGGCAAATCTATGGCCTATAACACATACTTTTTATAACCTAAAAAAGGTACATTATTAGTCATCCAAAGCATGACCTTATGGATCTTGTGTAAAATGGACCAGGCAAAATACCAAAGTAACCCCTATTTATGGGCCATTTAAAACTCAGAGAGAAGGATTCAATGCACTTTGCATGTGTCTATGCTACTGTGCTGAGTCCTTTTCGGACCTCAGTCTGTATGTGGATAGAGAAGGCGCTTACCTCAAATCTGCATGTTTTTCTGGTTTGAACTTTAATACCTAAGATAAAGAAGAAAGCACAATGGGTAAAACATTATCCTGGCTTCATAGTTTATTTCTATAAAGCACATAAAAGTACATTACAACTGTTATTTTTCCAAAGAAACAATAAAAAAATGACAAGAAAGTAGAAACAATACCCGGTGGAATAAATGGCTTTTCACATGAGGAGTATCATGAGCAAGAAACAGAGAAGTCAAAATGAATAGTTCATAAAATCCCATAGTTCATAAAAGATCCCCAAATCCAGTAAGATGTGCATTATTCCGTTACTGTGAACTTGGTAGACACATTTTGATGGTAACTACTTTATGTGATACCAATACTTATATAAAGCTAAATATGAAGATAAACAAATTAAAATTTTTTTAAAATCTTGACTTGTTGATATCAAAACATATCTGTGGGACAATGACAGCTTTAGTAAGCTTCTGTCAAAAATCAGCCAGAATTGTGTAACTGGATTCAGGTTTTGCAATCTTCCTATAAGCTGTTTTTTTGTCTGGACACCACTGGATTTATTGACAGCAGTTCCCTCCAACTCCTCAGAAGGCTAGCCAGCTTCTAAAGTAAAAGAGACAAAGCTATCAGGCTCCAGCCAAGCTGAGCCTAGGAGTTATTTTGTTCTGTACTGTATGAACGTAAAAGAAAACCATCAGAAGTTTAAATCCTCACAGAAACAGAATTAACTTTTTCTGCTCAGCTTTAAAAGTAGGACTGATGACCTTTAGGAAGTCTTATAAACAGTCACGTTCGATGCAAGGATTCTAGCTGCATGAACTGATCAAGGGAACTGATGGGGACCAGCAAGTTGTTTATGCTTTGGCTTCTGTCCTATGTGTGATGCTGCTCAGCCCAAGTTGTTCATTTGATGTTGTAACTCCACATACCCTGGTGACATTTTCCATTTAACGGAAAACCCTCCAAGGTCTTTTACCATGAAAGGGAGCTTGGATGTATCTTGCTCAGAATATATGAAGTTTATTCTCATGAGAAATTAATCCTACTGGTCACAAAATCACTGCCAGTAATTTATTTGCATGCATTGATGGATATGGTTGCCAAGACACTCTCCATGATATTTGAAAAGTCATGGCAGTCAGGGGAAGTCCCTGGTCACTGGAAGAAGGGAAACATTGTGCTCCTTTTTAAAAAGGGTAGAAAAGATGACCCTGGGGAACAACTGACCTTCTAGTCTCACCTCTGTGCCTGGGAAGATCATGGAACAGATTCTCCTAGAAGACA
>WAAB01001999.1:203645-223272 GCA_013389865.1 Piaya cayana
AACTTGAGGTCATTCCCTCTCGTCCTGTCCCCTGTCACTTGGGAGAAGAGGCCATTACCCTCCTCTCTACAACCTCCCCTCAGGTAGTTATAGAGAGCAATGAGGTCTCCTCTCAGCCTCCTCTTCTCCAGGCTAAACAACTCCAGCTCTCTCAGCCGTTCCTCATAAGACCTGTTTTCCAGCCCCTTCACCAACTTCATTGCTCATTGAGACAGCCAGCATGGCATCATCAAGGGCAAGACCCACCTCATGAACTTAGTGGTTTTCTATGATGGGGTAACTACATCAGTTGCACAAGAAAAGCAATGGATGTAATCTATCTGGACTTCTGTAAAGCCTTTGACATTGTCCTCTGTAACACACTTCTTGCTAAATTAGAGAGGTATAGATTTGATGGGTGTACTGTTTGGTCGATAAGGAACTGGTTGGATGGTCTCAGTTAGAGAGTAGTGGTCCACAGCTCAATGTCCAGGTGGAGATCCATGACAAGTGGTGTGCTTCAGGAATCTGTACTGTGACCAGTGCTGTTTAATATCTTTATTGATAATATCATCATCATATATAGTTTGCAGAGGGCATCAAACTAAGTGCTTCATTTTTCACACCAGAAGGACAAGATGAGGACCCTGGACAGGCTAGAGAAGTAAGTCTGTGTGAGTCTCATGAGGTTCAGCAAGGCCAAGTGCAAGGTCCTACACCTGGGTCATGGTAATCTGCAATTTCAATACAAGATGGGGAATAATATGATTGAGATGAGCCCTGTGGTGAAGGACCTGGGAGTGCTGATTGATGAGAAGCTTGACATGAGCCAACAATGTGTACTTGCAGACCAGAAGGCCAACCAAATCCAGGGCTGTATCAAATGAAGTGTGGCCATCAGGTTGAGGGAGGTGATTCTGCCCCTTTATTTCTCTCTTGAGAGATGACACCTGGGGTATTGTGTCCAGATCTGGAATCCTCAGCATAAGAATGATATGGAACTGTGGGAAGAAGTCCAGAGAAGGGTCACAAAGGTGATCAGAGGGCTAGAGCACTTCTGCTATGTGGACAAGCTGAGAGAGTTGGGGTTGTTCAGCCTGGAGAAAAGAAAGCTCCAGGAAGACCTTATAGGGACCTTCCATTACCTGAAGGGGGCCTACAAGAAAGCTGGGGACAGACTTTTTACAAGGGCACATAGTTACAGGACTAGGGGCAATGGCTATAAACTGAAGGGGTAATATTTAGATTAGACATTAGGAAGAAATTTTTCACCACGAAGGAGGTGAGGCACCAGAATGAGTGGCCCAAGGATGTTGTGGATGTCCCCTCCCTGGCAGTGTTCAAGGCCAGGCTGGACGATGTTTTGAGCAACTTGGTCCAGTGGGAGATATCCCTGCCCATGGCAGTGGTTTGGAACTCAATGATCTTTAATGTCCCTCCAAACCCAAACCATTCTATGATCCTATGATTATTTGTCCAGCAATTGTGCCCTGTCAACTATTTGTTTAAAAAATCATGACACACTTGGAAAGATGAATGGCTACTTTTGCTAAGTAGCAATTTATAAATTAGGTCTAACTGGCCTTTGTTGAATAAGGTCCAAAAATTAAGAAAACCTTCTCCACATGACATACCGTAAGTAGTCTTACATGGGAGATACTAATGTTGCACCCAGTCCTCCTGCTGCTGCATTGATACAGCACTCTTTGAATGTATTTCCAATGATGGCAGTGGTTTAAGTGAAGACTGTAACTTAAAACCAATTTGCACTCAATTTTACTTGCAAATGAAGAAAAATCAAAACAGTGGTTGAGAGGAAAAGGAAGGAAAAAACCAACAAATAACCCCCAAAAAAGAACACCCCAAAACAACCTACTTACAGACGTAGAAATATCTCAGTGCTTGTCAGACAGCTGGGAAAGGGGCTGCCCAGATGCAGTAGTTTAGTTCCCAGAGTGACTGGACTGTTTCTCCAAGATAGTGAAGTAAATCTTCAAAGGAACATCTAGTCATGTCATTCCTCGTGTAAAGAACTTGATACCGCCAACATTCCCTTACTTCAGCAAATAACAGGAATCTATATCTTTCAAATAGATAGCAAGATAAGACATACTTTTTTTAATCCCCACTGTAGGAAGACTTTAATCAATAAAACCTCCAGTTTTGATCTACAGCCAGTCAGCCGGTACATCAGAGTACATATTGCCAGCAAAACAAGTGATGATTAGGCATTTTGAGGGTCAGTCTGTCTTCTTGTTTAACTTATCGGTAACTTGAGGCTGTTTTAACTTTATATTGAATACCCTGTAACAATCTGTACTTAAGACTCAACAGCAACTTTCCAAATATTTCTGAAGATAAAAATTAAGGGGAGGGGGAGGAATTGCTTGGAATAAAATTTTAATTTAGATTTTATTAGAAGCTAACTGACATAGATAGTCATGGGAAGCATACCAGTATCCCATCAGCTGTCATCAATTCTCATCAATTGTCAGTGAACAATACACAGAAATATTTTTCATTCCTATTTTCTACTTCTTTCACTAGAAGGACATGCTTGTCATATTTTAAAGAACGTGTGGATGGAGGGTAAAAAATGAATTAGCCAAATTTTGCATAAGAAAAGGAATTCCTAATACTAGAAACATCAAGGCACACCTTCAGCTCAGAAATGAAGTGCGCATAGAATCATAAAATTGTTTGGGTTGGAAGGGACATTTAAAGACCACTTAGTCCAACATGCCCAGCAATAAGGTATGGGGCAGTAGGACTGAAGTAAATTCTTATGCCACCCTGTATCAGGACTTTTACTATAAGTCTCTAGCCCATAGTGACACTACTGTAAAGGCAGAATGTCAAGTGAGACTTGAAGGCTTGTGATGTTCAAGAATGACTGGGTGGTCACAAAATTACCTCATGCTAATTTTTGGAAAGTTTGTGAAACCTAACATATAGATATACAAAATAATTAGCTATGTTGCCATAAACCAGTTTTCTGCCCCACAGCAATGTTGACATTGAGAAGGCTGAAAAATGATACTTTATTTTCTATGTAACCAAGTATACACTTACACATCAGAAAAGCAGTCACAGAGCTTATACATTTTAATTGGGTATAATACTGTTAAACGAATATTCTTCAAGTTTGTCTTTACATATAGGTCTCAGCATGCCTTGCAAAACAAGGGAAAGTTGAATAAAATGCTGTCAGTAGTTACAGCCTCGTATTTAATTGCAGTACGCAACTCCAGAAAGGTAAACTCAGAACAGGCAGCCAATACGGCCAAAACCTCCCAAGAATTTATGAGTATATGTAAACAGCAAACAATAATAGAATCAGGATTTCTGGGTTTAATTATATTGGATGCTAACAGGCTGAATGTTTACAAATAATTTATATTGTAAATATCACTGAAGATTAGAGAAATTTAATTCAGTTTTTCAAAACTGATAGTAAAGAATTTTCACTTGATTTATTTTCTGTTACATTTCCTCCTCCCCTCAAGGCCACACCAACAAAGGCATGGCCAACAGCACATGTATAGGCCATACCTAGGTGAGGTCCCTGTGACATTGTGAAATAAATTCAGAACTTTTAACTCCGGATCTTTGACACTCCAGCTAAAAAAAACCCTCCTATAATTAGAAGTAAACTTTGTATTATATTTTTAAAGGTTTCCAGTAACTGGAGAAGACTGTGATTACTAATGCTTGAGTTGGAATAGTTTTATTTGAAAGAGGGCACTCTTTGTTCTTCATGGGTGAGGTGATGCATCACAGAAGGTGGTAGTGGGACATGTCTGTCTACCTACTTTCTTCCTGAACTTGCCCGGTGCATATGTATGTATCTATTAAAATGCAGCCATTCCCCAGACTGATCACAGAAACCTGTAACAACACAGCAACATTATAGACCAGATCAAGAGAGGAAGTGAAGAACAGCTTTTCCAATTAATGCCCGATAGGGAAATTCATTACACAGGAAACAATTACTTAAGCTGGAATTTGTCCAGAAGCTGGAGTTTGGCCAAGACACTAGTAAAACAATAAAATGCTGAATAAAATAAAATAAAAACATTAACAAAAACCTTAATGGTATCCAAACCAGAGAATAATTCCTTACTTCTAGATCATATTACCTTCTTATCCTGGCAATGCAGAGCACCTGTGACACACCAAATTAGTTTTTCTCTGTAACTCAAATGTAGAGAAAGGGAAAAAACAATTATGAAGCATTCTCTGGGGTGCATTATTTCATTATAATCTCCCTGTTAAACATATGACAGTCACAATATTTGTTATAGATTTGGAAAAATTATCTAGCTTTGACAAAATGTCTGCTGACTTTATAAATGATTAATTGGAACTAAAAATAAAAGTAAGAGGCTGACAATTTAAAGATACCAAAAAATCTCCCCCAAAACCAATGTAAATGCACACTGGTTTAGACATCCCTAGCACAGACTAATATATATATATACAAAAACTATGTAATATGTGCAAATTTGAATTATTTTCTTGTATATTACATGCTAATGATATTAACATCACTAGTCCTGAAAATCATCATCATCACTTCTAGCATTTCCCAAGGACTTTCCTAGTTTTCCTTAGGAAGACTTCCATAAAATTCCTACTGAATATCTACATGACAAAGTACACTAAAAAATAAATCTACTTAATCTGAGAGCAGCAGGGCTAGTGAAGATTGTTTCCCAAATCCCTACTCAATATATCCAAGTCCTCCCTTATACTACTTACAACTTCCCTTCATTCTTGCACGGTGGTTCAAAATGAGGACAAAACGTAGTCACCTCCCACCCAGATTTCCTAATTACTAAATAGAGAAGAGATGGCACAAGAGCTATATTTATGCAGCTTGGCCAGCCAGCACACGCCTGCTCTCGGAGAGGAAAAAAAGCAAGCTCAAAACATAGTCTTCCTTACAGCAGGAATCCTAATTTGCATCACCTTTTCCTCTTGCTGGTAGCTAGTTACCACAAAATTGGCTGAACTCCCACAGAAAACTTTGGTTGAAATTAATTAAAAGCTTCCAAAGTTACTTCAAGTAGGCCGCCACACAAGAAGTGTGTCAACATAACCCATCTTTCCTTAAGAAAGGAAACCGAAAATAAACTAGTAGTAATTATTATTTCTGTATACTATGAAGACCAAGTTCTTGACTACAGCCTATAAACAGTACTATGACAGATATAATAAACAGAAAATATGCCTAACAGAAGGAACTATACAACTTGCATTAACTAACAACAGAGCTCACTATTAACAGAGGAAGTTGCTTTAAGTATACAGACCTGGAACCAAATATCAGCTAAAGGTGAACTTCCATTTCCTAAGGATTCTATAACAAGACAGACATTTTCAGAAATAAAAAAAAGTCAGCAATCCCTACTTAGGTATCAGCAGAAATACTAAGAAGTTAAAAAAAATGAGAATAGTCACCTACTGTCTACAGCAGCTGGGAGCGAGGATGTCCCAGCAGGAGCTCTGGTCCTTTTAACTGGGGAGGCAAAGGGTCAGTGGCCTCAGACTGCCTTTTCCAAGACTGACTACCTGAAACGCAAGTAATAGCTATAGTAATAAACCCAATACTACTGAATAATCAATTCAGAGCAGAAATGTTTAAAAAAAATGGTGGGGTATCATACTAGTATGGGAAAGTCATCTCCTAAAGTAAGCATTTCATGATTCTTAAGACATTGTACCTTGGCTTCTTTCTTAGAAGACACTTAAACATCATTAGAAATTAGTAAGATGTAATGGGATGTGTAGAAAGGACCTACATTCTGAAAAAAACCAAACTTTTAGAAGACTAGCAAGAGGTAGAACAGAAGAGCACTCAAAAATTGATAATTACATGCCAACAATAACAATACCACTAAAGTTCACTGAATATAATATTTCGTTCAGCATCTCTCAGAAACCCCTTAAGAAAATCCCACCATCATCTGGGGAAAAAAACCCAAACAAACCAAGCCAAAAATCTCAAACCAAACAAACTGAATTCTTTGTCTTCAAACTTCTGATTTTCCTCAGATACCATGATGTCCTCTTTGTGGAAATAAAACCTCAAACCTCCATAAAATGCACCTGAAAACAAAACTTCAGAATTAATTACAGTTCCTTTGTGACTGTCAAGATGTTCTGTAGAGCATCCTGTGAGTTGATAGCACCAGATACATGTAGAAGGTCTTTGTTTTACTGCACACTTAAAAATACAGAGGTCACAAATGCTTTCAGGAACAAATTGTAAAATGTTCTCATCAAGTGCTGCTTAGTATACATTTGTGTGCTAAGTGGTTATGCTTCACCTCCTTATTTATGGTTCTACAGTTTTTTTCTTTTAAATAGAAAAACAGATTAACAGATTTTCCAGTCTGTCACATCACCTAGCTGTAGAAGTAGTCAAACTATTGTGCAGAGTTAATCATCCACTTAAAAATGTATTTTGAAGGAATAGAGGGACTTTATAGTATTTGCTGCACATCTTTGCAACCTCATTGTACCACAGATACAGATGTGCATAAGCTCTTAGTAAGTAAACCTGGAGCATCCAAAATCAATGTCACACAATAGCAAGGAATAAATTTTATGGTTTTAAGATGGAAGAAGTAAAACTGGATGCAGTTCTACAAAACAGGCTTTTACGCCATTGACCTTGGCTTCAGGAGGGCTGCAATACACATGACAACATAAAATGCAGGGAGAATCCAAGCTAGAGAGTGGTACTGACATGGATCTGTTAGATACTTTGCTAGGGATCCATCGTATAATGAATTATTGCTTTGAGTCCGTAGGTGCTTTCAAAAAGCACTAGGCGTTCTGCCATGAATTAGATATGCATCCAGTTATACTTTCTACCCAAAAAGATCCAGATTTTTTCAGTAAACCACTATGTCTCTAGCCTTCCCACCCATTGCTGCCTTCACTTTACTGTCCCTCTCAGTAGAATGAATTTCAGTGTTCTGAAGTCACAGTGAAAACCTAACTCTGTCAGAGATCTCCTCTGCCAGACTGACTGAAATACTCCTGGTTGGAATACCAGAAGGATATAACTCTAAAATGTCCACCACCATAAGTTAGACTAAGTTTAGGTAATCTAATTTTTTAAAGGTTAAAATCCATCTCTGAAATTTTACAGAGAACTTTCACGATAACTGATGCAGGTTATAAAATGTAAGTCACAAAGAGGGTTAGTTCTGAAGGAGAAGATATCTCAGTAAGAGTAGATGAAGTTGCTGCTGGCAAGTCACATTGGCAGTGGCAGACCCGCCTTCAGAGTTGTCAAAGGGTCCCCTCCAGCCCTACAACCCTCCAGAAAGTGGCAGACCATCCTCTGAGAGTACAACCCCCCTGGCAAGATGCAGTCCTAAGACCAGAGGATCAACTTGTTTCCAGACAGACTGTGCACCTCCACCTGCAATAAAGTCTGAAGTGTAAGCTTATTCCTGGTTTGGAAAAACTCGCTGGGTCTGGGGTGCCTCTAGATAATGTGTCACTGTGCTGTAATCAGGAAGAGGAGTTTGTACTTTCTCAACAAGCACAGCCAGAAAAGGTTTACCTTGCCACAGCTACCATTTAATTGCCTAAACACAGTGGCTGTTCTAACTAGATACTAAAACTCTGAGCTGCTTAACCTCTGTGACAATAATGACTGTTGATAACATCTATTCCTTTCATTCTGCTCATCTGCCACAACTTCACTATGTGTAAATAGAGCTGCAATTATATGAATTGACCATTAGTCATTATTAGAAAGAGACCAACAACCAAAGTCACAAATACCAGCCTTATTTAATGTTCATATATAAAACTGCAGCAAAGTCAAAAGTCCAGGACATCTGAAGCAAACAGACCCTTGGAGATGACTTGGCAAAACCGCCTCTATTAGTTTAATCAAAAAGGGAAGATTAAACACTATCTGTGGCAGGACAGATCGTTAAAGCCAAACGATGATCTCTCAAGCGAAAGATAGTTGTAAAGTTGAAGGCTGTAAAGATGAAAGCTTGATAACCTCCTTAATGATAACCTTGTCCAATACTAGATTTGATTTCTTCTTCACAACTTTGACAATCAGGAGAGAATTAGGTTTAAAACAGAGGTGGTAGGTCATCACTTTTCTACCACCACTAGTGCCTTAACAAGCCACATAGGCCAGAAGTAGTGCAGTACCATCAAATGTTTTATAATGAAAATCTATTTTATTGCAGACCAAAGTAAATGGAGGGTTTCATTTTACAATTTAAAGTGAATATGGTTTAGTGGTTCAAAGGAAAAGGGGAAGGAAAGGAGAGGGGAGAGAACTACAAGCACAGAGGTAGCACAAGAGAGTTGGTAACTTCTGTCTCAGAGAAGAGGCTCAGGAGAGAGAGAAAAAAAAAAAAACTAAGAAAGGACAAGGACATCCAATTCTCCTTGTCAGCATAAGAAATAAAACCAGACTGAAATGTAACCTTCATTTGTAAACTTGTAACGACATTCTAACAGAGAGGCTCAAAACTCAATGATGTTTTATGTTTTTATGAACATTTTGAAGAATGAGGTGGAAATTAGTCTCATCAGGCTAACTAGAACAGTGGTAAACTACACCTGTTTTCTCTGAGAAAGCTTCTATCTCAAACTTCATATTATGACTATCTGGCACAAAATACACAGAACTTAAAAAAAATAAAAGGGCTTTCTTTAACATTTCAAATTGAGTTTGTGATTTAGGCCAATCTTGTCTAAACCAGTATCTTCAGTGGATGAAATCACTTTAATGACAATTGTTAAAAATTTAGTTCTACATAGAATACATCACCTACAAAAAGGGCAGAGACCCTTCTTATCAGGCTAAGTTACAAAAGCACGAGGGCTGTCACAAGAGAGACAGGAAACATGCAAAGATTGGGTCAGTAAGAGCTGAGATTTGCTACAGAGATCTCTTCTAGTCCACATCAAAGATGTCATCAGTCGCTGAACTACCAACTGACTGTCCTGTCAGGCCATTGAGATTTTGCTTTCCTACCCTGAAGTGATTTCTAGGAGGCATGGCTGTGTGAGAGTTACCATCCTTTAGATGAGTTAGAAACATATGGCACTGACCACATGTGGTCATGAAAAAGTCCCACGCCAATTTTTGCAAGGCTAACAATATTAGCCCCAGTATCCTGGCCAAATTCCAATATTGGTAATTATATTCTGGGTAATGACATACCGGCTAGTTTTATAAGGTTTAATATACATTGTGGAAAGTGGCTTGCACCTAAGGGCTCTGAGTTAAACTCATTGCACAGTCAGCTGGGATAAAATTAGAGAAGAAACTACCCATGCATGTCAAATGTTTAAGCTTTAAAACCCTGGGTATAATGAAACAAAAGAGGAAGGGATCCAGGGGTGCTTTCACATAATCAAGCTGGCTCATGCCTCCGAAGACACAGCTGGGATTGAGAGCTCACTGCTGTGAGGAAACTTGTAACAGTATCCCCACCCCACCTTTAGCAGTGGGTGTGCATGCATGTTAAATTACCAGGTTAAGGAAGAATACGGAACAGTATGATGCGAAATTTTGTTTACTGGATTTTTATTGCCCACTTTCCCTCCCTCTAGTAATAACTAACTGAATCCAGGTCTTCTTAAAAAAAGACCCAAACAAATAACAAACATCTTCAAATACTTATACCTGTTTCATGGCATCCCTTTGAGCTCAGCTAAAAATGCCAGGAGTATGCTGCTCCTTTACTAGTTTCTATTTGTCTCACCTTATCCCTCTTGATATCAGCACAAGGACCAGCTGTATCCACCCAAGCAGGCCATCCGCTAGTACTGCTGATGAAAAGCTCTGAGGTTGATGCCCAGCCCCAGAATAATCTGGGTGATAGCACAGGTCCCCCCCAAATTTTGTTAAATAAAAGGGGTACTGAGAGTATGTCAGCCACAGTTCAGCTGAGGCAGGAGGCACCCACTCACAAGGATTAACAAGCTTCACTTACATGTGACCTGACACACACATGCAGATGACACAAAGACTTGTGATGAAATATAAGCAGAACATGTCACACCTAGTGGCTGAGAGTACTATTGGTAACAAAACTGTTCGGCTTTTTTTGATACCATAAAGCTTTCTGCAGCCAGTGCTTGTCATTTTAGGCATTGCACAAGCCTGGAAACTACATACCCCCCAGTATTTTACATTATATAGAAGAGAAGAAAAATGTTTTCTAACACAAAATCATAGGTGGAACAAAAGCCACAAAACCAGCTTTGGATGTGAAGTCCCACCTTTGACCAAAAGGACTTTCAAAGCAATGGCATTGCAGTACAAGAAGCCAGCATTTTGTCTTGAAATTAAGTTCAAATTAAGCTAATTTTGTTTTCCCAATTTATGAGCAGGAGTGGGCTTATTTTGGTGACATGATCCAGACTCCAAACTTTAATTCACATATTTCACGGACTGGTATGTATGTACTATAATTCCAGGCACACCAGCTCATTTCAAGATGCTTTGTGCCTCTCCTAGGCTTGGATTTCAAGCTACTGAAGATGGAAGACACAGGATCTCCCCCAGATCTTCATGTACAGAGCACTGTTTAATCTCCTCAATTCCTTTCTCCATTAAAACACTTTCAAACATAATTAGTGTAACATTAAAAATGGAGGAAATTTTGTAATTGCCAGTTGTTCTGTAGCCATGGTTACATAAGAGATTTATACTGAGCGACTCCGGCCTGAGCACGCACAAGCAGTTAGCAGGAACATCAGTAGGATAATGTTTGTGTGCACGTGCAGGTGTGCTGATGTGTGTGTTTGCCAAAAAAAAAGGCGAGGTGGGGAGCTAGGGTGGAAAGGAGAGAGATGCCAAGGGAGAGAAAGAAGGGAGGATGGGGAGGGGAGAGACAGAGAATATTCGGTGACATTTAAGGTGCTAATATCTGGAAGTCAACCTTTAATTTGACAGCTTTTAGTGCTAGTTAATTTCACTCATCCAGACGAGGTGTAAGAAATTTGCAGCACCTTTAAATTATCACGTTTTTCCACACTGCCTGAGGCCTATGAGGAATACCTGAGCCATACTTTCTGCCCCCTCCCCATCTCCCCCTCCCAAGCTTCCCCCTCCTTCTCCATCCCTACCCCCCCCTTTTTCAGGTCAGTTGAAGTAAAACTTTCATTCCCTTTCTCAGACAATTAATCTTTAGCTAATTGAAGCAGGAATACTGCAGGATGGGTTTCACTGGGGCCTGTAAATCTCATTTAGCAAAGTGAATTCCAGGCACATGCTGCACCTAATGATGTGACAGGTGGGCTGCACTGCAAGACAGCAGCCGCCGAAAAGTTGATTCTCATTAGACCCTCGGAGTCCTGCAGTCAGTTTTCTGATGGCTGAAGAACACTAATCGCATCTGTTTGCTGCTGGGTAGGGTGGCTAAGGGGGGAGAGGAAGAGAGGACACAAGGAGAGGCGGGGGGGTTGAGGGGGGAGCCTTTCCTCTCTTTCATGAGTTAATATCCTTGACTCCTGCCCAAAAAAACAGCAGGTCTGCCTCCCACCATGCGATCAGCCTCCATTCTGCTGACTCCTACAGGGTGCACCCTTTTTCTAATTAACTGGAATGGCTATGGAAAGCAAAGGAGGCCTTGTGTTGGGTGAACCAATTATTTTGAAGGGTATTAAGTCATCAGATTTACTTTTATGTTGATTGCATTGTGGAAATCGTGCATAATTAATGGTGGGAGCTTATTAGGAAAATGATTAGGCAAATTACACAGGTGTCGGATGCATTTTTTATGATAAATTTGCTAGAACAATCCTGCAATTCCATCTGTTCAGCTCATATCAGAATGTCACTCTGGAAGAAATTAATGGCGCAGAGTCGCACAAAGTTACTGGAGGCCTTGGATGCAGATTTATGTTTTAAAAAAAGATACAGTTAAAATTACCCAGCAATTTCCCAATAAATATTTGATGTTACAGTTCAATAAATTACTTATTTAATCTTAAAAGAAAATGATAGTCAGCTGGAAACTAAAAAGTGGAGAAAGCATAAACCTCATTTTGTCAGGTTGATGTGTATGTAAATAAAAAATCATCATAAGACATAATAATTCTTTGCTGTGGGATGCTGACTAGAGACAAGCTGTCAGTATCCAAGTACTTCTGCCAGGTATCTTTTCCCACAGATACTGAGGATTGTCTTCCAAATTCTGTGCTAGTTCCGAAGTGGCAGAGCCAATTCCCTCTCCTGTAATTTCTGCAGTGTTTAACAGCAGATTTTGGAGTTCGCATTCCAGGACCTAAGGAGGACACAAAATTCTGTGCTCATGTCCACACGCCTTTCACCTTGCATTTCATACCAACACCAGAAGATGAAAATGATAAAATGAAAACCCACAAACGTGTCCTCCATTAGAGTGAGCCAGTAAATGAGCAAATGAGTGTATGGGGGGTTTTGTGTGTAGGTGTATGTCTGAAACAGCACATGGATTTGTAGAGCTAAAACAATGAAGGACTGATATTCTTCTCATGAAAGTGCTGGGAAACCACAATGATGGATTAGTGAGTATGCAGCAAATGAAAAAGCTCGTGTCCCATAGAGGAAACATAATATTGTACTGGCTAATATAACATGAGTTTTCAAAAAACCCACAAGTAATGGGCAAGAAGTCACAGGAAACTGGGTGAGTAAGCCGAAGACAACAAACAGTTTAATCGTTTAACAATCAAATATGATTTTTAGGGATACCTTTTTCATAACCTCACTGCCTGTCTGTAGTCACTGCATCTACCTTTCTTATAGTACTTCTTTTAACAGAGATTGTCTAGGCAAATATACTTAACATATCTGTTTTCTTCTCCAGGAACAGCTCTGAGGGAGACACAGCCCCATAGTGTAGCTTGGGGCCTGCATCTAACTCTGCCATAGTGGTCTACATCACCTTAGATAAATCCTTTCCACCACCCTGCAGGCACTTGAATACAGACCACAAGACCTGTGAGCAAAGTGTACTGGAGAATATGGTGGTTCGTCCTAAGGACAGGATAGGCTGCTCTCAGGATTGGAGGTACCCATTCAGGTAAATAGCAAAACAGGTTTCTGAAAGGTTATCTCAACACTGCAAATGCAATATTTATTCAGCAAAATGAGCTACCAACTAGTTTCATGGTATAAGGTGCTACCTAAATGCTGCAGGTACAGGAGATCTGGCATTAAAGGTCTCAAGCATAGTTTGCAAAAAGCATCTAAGAAATGTATAGAAAAGTTTATCTGTTTATTCACATGCTATTGGCATGGCTTTGAAGCTAGCTTCAGTGTCTTGGATGCCATCAAAAACCCAAAGCCGACTTTTCTCCTTGTGCTTCTTCAGGAACTATCAACCTGCTCAAACTGTAGAATTGTGGCTCTGCTACTTCATTCCTCTCCTGTACCTTCAGTGTCTTGAGAGCTTGCTCAGTGCCACAGTGGTAATTTGGCACCATTCTTTTGGGGATTTCTGTTCTTTGCAGGATCTTTGTTATCAGAATAGGAGTAAGTATCTCACTTTCTTTTGACACTCTGAAAACAAATACTGTAACAATCACCAGCTTTTTTTAAAAAATGTTTGGAAATTTGCAGCTAAAAAGCAACCCTTGAACAAAGTATATTATTTTCCTCCCTAATACCTGAGTCTTATGAAATACCAATGACCCCAGTCTCTGTGACTTTAGTACCTGACTAATCTCTCCTTCCAAAATAAGACAGTTGATAGCACTCACTACTATCCACATTCGTGAAAGCAAAGGGACTGAATTCAAGACAGCCCCTACTTGCAAATGGGGCCACAGCAGCAACACCTCCTGGGTGGTTTATTTCCATTATGCAAGGAGTGTTCAGCTCATATGAAAACCTGCTTTCTCCTCCAGACCCCTCACTAGGCACATTCTTTGAACTCTGCTTTCATACATCTCGTTTTAGTGTTTTCGGAAAAATTACAGGGACATGCAAGCAAACGTGGCAAAATACTGTGTCCCAGAGTCAATTTGTTACTGCTTGTTAATTAAGACTATCAATAGATCTTAGTTTTATTCTATGAAAGCTATCAGAACAATATAGATAAATGCTGTAAAGCACAGCAGGTAACCCTAATAGACTTACTGAAATATTAGAGAATATTTGAGATAAATTTGAAGTTAGGATGCAATTTAAGGGATGTCCTTATCTAGTGCCTAATGGCCCATGACCCATACCCAATAAGAAGCTACTAAGCTCTTTGATCAAAGAAAAAGCATGTTTTCAAGCAATCACTATTCAAAGGATCAGGACATTGTGATACTAATGTATTACTTTGTACCATGAATAAAACATTTCAGATGATATCCCTCAAAAAATCTATACTGGAATTTATATAGGTGGGCAAGGAAGGGTCAAGTGAATTTCACAAGAAGAGACAAGAGACCCATCCAGATTAAATTAAATGGGTTACTATAAAACATAGCAAGGCCAAGTGTCATGGGTTCAGAATGTATAGCCCTAAATGTAAATCTGACATAGAGTTTACCTCCCAGTTTCGCAGAGGTCTGTCTCCATCCTGTAAAAGAAACTAATACTATTTATTCCTAGAAAAGCTTATCTAGTCAGTGTTATTGACAAGATAAGACATAATGTAGGGGAATCAAGTGACTCAGAAGTCCTTTGTAGTTCCTGTAGTTAACATGAGAACACAGACAGAAAATTGCTGTCTGGTGTACCAGTCACCTGTACAACTCTGTGAAGTATACTTCATCCAGTTCTCCTTTCAGTGCCAGAATATCTCCAGATGCTTTTACACAGAGGCATTCAGACAGACCAAAGGTCTTTGCCTTACCCTCCAGACTCACCAGTCTTGGTGAGCTCTAGGAAGCTGTATCAGGAAAATCATGTTAGAGATGTACTGTGAAAGTATTAATCTGCCTTGAATCAGCATGTTTGCATAGACATGCTCCTAGGGGTATCATAGCCAGAAGAAAAACCCACCAAAGCAAAAGCTTTCTTATGAGTGGCTCTGTACCAAAAAGCAAGTACAGGCAATCTCTGTTCCTGGAAGCATGGAGCTCAGGAAGGAGAGAAAAGATAATGCAGAGAAATTCTTAGAGATAGTCAGGAAGTTAGTGACAGTAACTGCAAGAAACAAAATCTAGCTCTTGTTAATCTCAATCCAAGCCTCATGCACGAATCACAGCGCTCCTTTGATTTCAAGTGCATAGTACCCTTCTAACTCAGGAATCAACATTTTTTTATTATTTAACATTATTTTTTTTCCAAAGCATCACTTAAATTTCTTTAGGCCCTACCAAAATAACCAATTTGTAATCTTTAGTATAGATGACTAATTCAAAAGAAACAGACCCTTTTGTAGTATTGACAGCACTACATTTTTACCATATTATAAGGTTGTAAATAATACCGAGACATTTCCTAGCATAACATACTCTGAAACAAACAAAGAGCTATTTGTTTATCCAATTTCCTGAGTACATCTCCCACATAATGGTTTCAAAGTCCAGCCTTTTAACTGCAGAACATTCAAGGTTTGGCACTGTTTTTGCCCAGATAAGGTTTTGCCTAAAGAATAGACGAATTCATACAAGCTTCTGGAATTATTTTAAATTATTTCATTTTTCCTTTCTTGATGAGTAGTGGAAAGCATTACTTTCTATTGAAGATAAGTAGAAAGACCCAAATGCACATCATATATCTAAGCAACACAGAAATGTAGGACAATTTGGATAGACAGATATTCTTTTTCCAGGTTTTCATGTCTTGCCCATAACTGTAGAAACAAGGCCCTTTTCTGCAAGTAAACCTGGCTTTAAACACTAAGGGCTGGCTGATGGAAGCCTTTCACCAAACACATTTGTATTTTGTTTTAAGTGTGAGTTTGGATGGATGAAGGATGCCACTGGGATGTGACTTTACAGATGGTGAGCAGTAGAGCAGGCCGTGCTTCTCTCTGATGGGGAGGAGGCAAATCCTTCATTAAAACATCAGCTTTCCCCAGAAGTTCATACTGTCTGACATGCCTAACCTGTGTGCATATGTCAACACAGAACGCTTGCTAATGTTGCTGAGGCTGTAAATAAGGGCTTATACTATACTATGAGGGAGATTAATGAGTAGAGTGCTTCCTTCTCTGCTGGAGGCTGAAGTAGGTTCCTTATTAAGATGCAGTATCTGTCACTGTCAATAGAGACATGCTGTGTGTGTGAGAGAAGAGGCTAAAGATGTGTCTCTGACTCTGAATCCAGTAATTCCTTGCTTGTGAGGGTCTAGCACTGGAGACTGACGCACTTGAGTGCCATCAACTTCCTGAAAGATGTTTTCCATTAATGGAATAAGTCTAGTAGTATCTGTGACCAAATCAAGGGGAATGCAGAGGAATAGGAGACACTCCGTTTTAAGAAAAGTATAGAGTTTTCTATTTAAACTTAACAAAAGAGAAAGAAACTACTGTCCTATGCATAAGTCATGCAGATTTCAGGGAAGTGAGAAGGAAGAGATCTGTCTTTCTCTAAGTTATACCCATCATACATATTGGAAGTTTTCTGTATTCTTAAGATAAATTAGGTGTCTACCTTACTTATGCATGTTCCTTTATCTTCCTCCCTCTTCAGTTCAAGTAAACGACTGTTTTTATTCACCTGTACAACATCCATTTCTGTAGTAGCAGAATATCTTACAGAACTGTCTCATCTTCATGGAAGATATGATATCAACCCTGTAAAGAAAGGGCTACCCATTTTTCCATATGCAGAAACAAAGCACAAAGAGGCTCAGTGCCTTGGCCAAGCTTACACTGTAGATGTGCCAGTGAAGCGGGATCTTAATTCTGAACTCACAAGCTCCTAAACATTTCCCCGCTTTTGGACCTGAAGTCAAAAAAGAGCATTCCTCGTATACCCCATGCCAATCTTCTAGTGAGGAGTGCTGACCAGTTCAGTCAGCCTGGGCCAAGGAAGATGGTCACTCCTAGATTATTAAGGAAGTCTTTTCTATGTATTTGAACCATAATGACTCTCTAGATCAAAAACTTGCTTCATAGAGTTGAACAATACACACAAATTAAAAATGTCTATGCATTTAAAGGCAAATGTATAACCCAGTGGCTCCTTTTAAAACCCCTAAGGTACAGATAAATTTATACAGATCAGCCTTTCTTCACTAATTAGAAAAAAGGCCTTTTTCCATACTTAAAAGACCGCATGTAATACAGAAATATTATCCATTCTGTCTTTGTGCCTCCTTTACAGAAGCTGACAGAACCTTAGGAATTTATCTATCCAGTTAGTCATTAATTTGAAAAGAAAAACAGTGTAACAAAATACTATACTAAGATTTTAAGATCTGGTTAAGTTTAGCAAAAGCAAACAAGTAAGAAAGAAAGTGAAATTTTGAAAAGGGAGAAATATGGGTAAATCATGTATAAAAAATATCATATTTAGATTTGCATGCTAAAATATTTTCTCACTGGAGTACTTGGATATATAGAGCAAAATCAATGGGAATTGCAAAGGGTGAGACTTTCAAATACTAGATCATTTCTTTAGTTCTCACTTAAAAACATAAAGTAAGGTCTATTTATTCTTCCTTTAAATCACTGACCTTATTGAATACCAAATAATTATCTGGTTTGGGTTATTTTTTTACTTGGTGGATGAGTCTATAATATAGTTTCTCCATAAAAACACAATAATTTAGGAGAGTCCTACAATTCACATGTAAACATTAAGTAATGTTTGAAAACTCATTTCAGAATCCCACCTGAGGAAGGAAAATTAAGGAAAAAATAGGTTCCCTCATTTATAAAAAACTTGTTAATTTTATGTATAAAATGGGTAATAAGAAATAAATGTGTTATACTACACTGTGCAGTGATGCTTTTCCAGCATCTCTGGAAAATGTGAAAGAGCATGTGGCTGTGGTCCCACACCTGGTGCACCAGTCACCCAGGGAGTGTGTGTGTCGGGGGATATTGCGTTAGTTCTCTCAGCCACTGCAAGCAAGGAAGTACATACATTTTAACTTTAGTCACAAAGCAGGATAGCAGAGTCTGATTTGACAAAGTGGGAGAATGAGGCCAAAGCAGACAAACAGCCCGGCAATAAAAATGAATAGAAAGTTATACAAGGATGAGGCATTTGGCCCAAGTGCACTGCCTGCTTCAGAGGCAAAGAACATGACAGCTCCGAGGCCAACAGGAGGGAGCCTCTCTGAGCAGGCACTTTGCCCCTGGCATTGCAGGTGCAGAAACAAGAAGAGCTCTGTCTGCTCTCTGCCTCCTATGGTGATAACTTCAGATAGTTCTCAACAATTCAGGGGATATTGTAGTGGAGGAGATTTTTTTGATGTTTATTCACATTTATGAGAATGCTTGTTATGAATATCTCATATTTCAATGATAGACACAGAAAAGTTGGAATAGTGAAGTTGAAAGATCTTTAGGATGAACAGGATGAAGAACATTGTTTCTCATATTTGCATGATTCACTCACTCCTTAGCTACCCTATTTTAAAGACTTTTATGAGCTGCTTCACCTTAATATCACAGTATTTTCAAAATCTAGACAGTGGGAAGTGCCATTCCCTTTCCTTCAGTCTACGAGAGATATAAATTGATCAATCAAAAGGGAACAAGTGGCACAAGCTGTGGAGTTTTAAAATTTATTATTAAACATACTTTGTCTCTGTGGAAGGAAGAGCTAAGCCGAAGAAACAAACTGGAAACTAAACTTTGATGTATAGTTCATTTTTAGAGGTAAAATAAATGTAGTCCAACCAAGCCCTTCAGAACATCCAAAACTTTCACAATGTTAAAATGTCCAGAGAAAAGTTAATATCTGGCCTTCAGTAATCTGAAAATGTCAGAGTTCTTTTTATTGGCAAAGCCAAACAACTGAACTTTCAACTGTCTAACTTTTGTTCTATAGGTATAGCTAAATGATCCTCAATAGTTGGTATCACTTTTATTTTATATAGTGTCTTAAATTTTAAAATAACTCCCTGATCCTATTTATTGACTTTGGTTAACGGCTCAGTATGGGAAAGAGTACTCTGATGTAGAAGAGATACTACTTTACCCATACATTTTTTCTTCGAAACCAATGCTTTTCTTTTTTTTCCTGTGGAAGGCAAAGCTAAGCCAATGAAATGAGCATAATACAACATTGTAGAAAAACAATAAAAACTAATTATTAAAAAAAAATCCTTGGATTCAATTTAGATGTAAAATACAAGGGGAATCTTTCTTTTGCTTCAAATAATTTTTGCTACAGCTGTTGTTTAGAAGTTCTTCATACTTTGTGGAAATGGTTGCAAACAAATATGGAGTCACCAAATTCAAGTGGCAGGAGGTAGTTTTTGGACTATGAGTGATGTCCATTAAAATGACAACTACGCAGAGACAAAATTTATGTTCTAAGAAGGACCTAAAAAGACAAGAGAAGTCTTATGGGAAATGGAAGTTATTTGGACAGGTAACTGGAGCTAGTTTTCAATAGAAAGTTATCAAGAAAATAAGAGATGAGTCCTGGGCATTTCATCAACAAGTCTGCTGTAGAAGCGGTATGACATGAAGTGTGTGCTGACTCATAAACTGTTTCATATCAGAATGAGCCTTTCTGGGGACAAGCGAGATGAAGA
>WAAB01001999.1:223325-346988 GCA_013389865.1 Piaya cayana
AAAACTCATTTCAGAATCCCACCTGAGGAAGGAAAATTAAGGAAAAAATAGGTTCCCTCATTTATAAAAAACTTGTTAATTTTATGTATAAAATGGGTAATAAGAAATAAATGTGTTATACTACACTGTGCAGTGATGCTTTTCCAGCATCTCTGGAAAATGTGAAAGAGCATGTGGCTGTGGTCCCACACCTGGTGCACCAGTCACCCAGGGAGTGTGTGTGTCGGGGGATATTGCGTTAGTTCTCTCAGCCACTGCAAGCAAGGAAGTACATACATTTTAACTTTAGTCACAAAGCAGGATAGCAGAGTCTGATTTGACAAAGTGGGAGAATGAGGCCAAAGCAGACAAACAGCCCGGCAATAAAAATGAATAGAAAGTTATACAAGGATGAGGCATTTGGCCCAAGTGCATTGCCTGCTTCAGAGGCAAAGAACATGACAGCTCCGAGGCCAACAGGAGGGAGCCTCTCTGAGCAGGCACTTTGCCCCTGGCATTGCAGGTGCAGAAACAAGAAGAGCTCTGTCTGCTCTCTGCCTCCTATGGTGATAACTTCAGATAGTTCTCAACAATTCAGGGGATATTGTAGTGGAGGAGATTTTTTTGATGTTTATTCACATTTATGAGAATGCTTGTTATGAATATCTCATATTTCAATGATAGACACAGAAAAGTTGGAATAGTGAAGTTGAAAGATCTTTAGGATGAACAGGATGAAGAACATTGTTTCTCATATTTGCATGATTCACTCACTCCTTAGCTACCCTATTTTAAAGACTTTTATGAGCTGCTTCACCTTAATATCACAGTATTTTCAAAATCTAGACAGTGGGAAGTGCCATTCCCTTTCCTTCAGTCTACGAGAGATATAAATTGATCAATCAAAAGGGAACAAGTGGCACAAGCTGTGGAGTTTTAAAATTTATTATTAAACATACTTTGTCTCTGTGGAAGGAAGAGCTAAGCCGAAGAAACAAACTGGAAACTAAACTTTGATGTATAGTTCATTTTTAGAGGTAAAATAAATGTAGTCCAACCAAGCCCTTCAGAACATCCAAAACTTTCACAATGTTAAAATGTCCAGAGAAAAGTTAATATCTGGCCTTCAGTAATCTGAAAATGTCAGAGTTCTTTTTATTGGCAAAGCCAAACAACTGAACTTTCAACTGTCTAACTTTTGTTCTATAGGTATAGCTAAATGATCCTCAATAGTTGGTATCACTTTTATTTTATATAGTGTCTTAAATTTTAAAATAACTCCCTGATCCTATTTATTGACTTTGGTTAACGGCTCAGTATGGGAAAGAGTACTCTGATGTAGAAGAGATACTACTTTACCCATACATTTTTTCTTCGAAACCAATGCTTTTCTTTTTTTTCCTGTGGAAGGCAAAGCTAAGCCAATGAAATGAGCATAATACAACATTGTAGAAAAACAATAAAAACTAATTATTAAAAAAAAATCCTTGGATTCAATTTAGATGTAAAATACAAGGGGAATCTTTCTTTTGCTTCAAATAATTTTTGCTACAGCTGTTGTTTAGAAGTTCTTCATACTTTGTGGAAATGGTTGCAAACAAATATGGAGTCACCAAATTCAAGTGGCAGGAGGTAGTTTTTGGACTATGAGTGATGTCCATTAAAATGACAACTACGCAGAGACAAAATTTATGTTCTAAGAAGGACCTAAAAAGACAAGAGAAGTCTTATGGGAAATGGAAGTTATTTGGACAGGTAACTGGAGCTAGTTTTCAATAGAAAGTTATCAAGAAAATAAGAGATGAGTCCTGGGCATTTCATCAACAAGTCTGCTGTAGAAGCGGTATGACATGAAGTGTGTGCTGACTCATAAACTGTTTCATATCAGAATGAGCCTTTCTGGGGACAAGCGAGATGAAGAAAACAGAAATAAAAAACCTCATTCAAATCTCCAGGCAGAAGATACCAGAATGTGTATATATATGCATGTGTGTGTGTATGTATATATATACACATGCATATATATACATATATATCAACCATGTCTTATAGAAGTAGATATGATTAGTAAGATACCATGTTTTCCTCAAGAGATATGATTTGTATGTATATGTCTCTGATGACTGAAATGACTAAAAAACTCAGATAAACGTAATACCCATTGATCCATGTGAAAATAAGGGGCAGATGCAATCAATTGTTATGTTGTGTTTCTGGAAAGAAGCAAAAAATTGTCAAAGACAATTTCCTTCCTGTTTTTTTGGATGAAGATGAGACAACTAAAAATCATATAATTAGACTATCAAAATGGTGGGAAGATAGTATTCTATAAATTTGGAAAAAAAAGAAAAAAAGAGTTGAGAAGGGCTCTCACAGGTGCCAAGCAGAAGAATCATGTAAAATGTCTCCATATAAATAAAACAAAACAAAACAGAACGAAGCCAAAATGCAGATGAAAGAATGAAACACAAAGATACAATTTTGTCAGAAGTAAAGGACAATTTTTATAATATTAAAATCAATTATTAGGCAAAAGGTAATCTTTTGGATTACTTTCACTAGACACATGGGGGCAGAACTGAAACTGAGTGACCTAACTTGTTTATTTTTACTTTAAAACAAATTCTTTCACTTAATGAAAGAATTAAAAAAAAATCAACAAAAGGTGCTGTAATGATCTCTCAAGTATTTTTAATCTTGGAGTTACTATTTTCAATTTTCCATCATAAAACAAGGTCTTCTTTCATCATTTTAGGTTCGAAGTGTACTGAGAGAGAAAAAAATATCACTTTTTAAAAATGTTATTACCAACCTTTCAATTTTATGTAGTTCACTCCTGAAGTCCATATTTTATCAGCTCCTTAGGCCTTTCTGGCATGGAAAGGAAGCAGTAGCCAATTTCTTAGATGGAGGACTGACAACTGTCAAAAATTAATGGCATTATTGGTTACTTATCTGGCTGACAGACAGATGCTACTTTTTACATTTCATCTGAGCAAAATATTTGATAAAATATATGCAAATACCTTTGTTGTGCGCTAAATTCTGTTTGTCTTCTGAGACAGCCTCAGGAAACAGTGAATCCCATCAGCATCCTTTACTCTGTTGAGGGGTCTCAGTCTCTCAACAGTCAGGCCCTGGAAGAGCCTTTTTCACTCTCCTTTTCAGAAGTAAATTATATGAAAGACTGAGAGTGACGTATGAATATATTGTTACAGGTGAAGCAGTCATTCATACAGGTGGATTCACACAATATTCTGGAGTACTTCCAACAGCTGATGCCAAATAATATGCAAATTATTTTTATCTCCAGAGAAAAAAAAACACAAAAAAGTAGCTGAGGTTAGGTCTTTTAAACCAAATCCTGTCACCCTTCCCTTCTTATTGATATTATACTTTCAAGGGGTATTAGAATTTGTCACTGAGTACGTAACTACTCTTTTCTAAAGCTAGTTAGAACTAAAAAAATACAAAACAAAGGTGACATATTTTCATTTTTCAAAGTTTGTGAATCATTACAGAGCTATTTCTGTTAGCAACCCTTTGCACTACACTTCCTGGAAAAAAAATGAATAGATTAAATCCTTTGGGCATAGCATGAAAATGGCCCAACCCAGCGAAGATATGTCAGACTTCTCAGTCAATTTAAACTGAAATTGACAAATTTAGAGGAGCAGAACTCAGGTTTTAGTAAGTGGCTCAGATGATTAATTCCACATAGAAAGACACTGGGGATTTTAATTAGTCAAAACTGGGAAAATAAAAATTTATAATAAATGACAGGAAAACAATACAGGACACACTGAGCATGACCAGATCTTGCAAAGTCATTATAAACATTCGCGTTCTTTGAGTTCAAGCTTCTACAGAAAGGTATTTCCATGCAAAAAAGATTTTTTAAGAATTCTGCACGAAGTCAGTTGCATGTCTGCTCACTGCATTGAAGTAAATGTTGCCATACCAGAACAGGCCATTTGAAATGATCTTTTCCAAATGAGCCCTTGATGATCTGTTTTGAAAGTTCCAAAGATTGGCAGAATCATCTACAGCCCATTCACAGAGCAAAGACTTGGTTTTCATGCCAACTAGTCATGCAAGAAAGTCTTCTGAAAAACTATGCTGGTCCTTAAAAACCAAATGAATATTTATGGACAGGGAAAAGCAGGGAAAGAAGGCGGTATGAAGGATCTGCCACACAGCAGAAAGTGAGTAAACCCCCCCCAGAGCCTTAGATTTTTTTCCCTTTAACTTACCAATGCCATCAGGACAAGTAAAATAATAAGCCAGTCTGAACAAAGTCAAATAACAGTTTTTTTCTGTAACCTTAGTATTACCTAGCTGATTATTCTTCAGTAGACACACACACTCACACACACAGTGCAAGAATTTATTTTAATGTAATGCTGCCCCCTTGTGCTTTTGTACACAAGAAAGTTTTCATCAATAAACAAGGTTTGTAGCAACTAAATAAAAGCAAAAAATCAGCCTTTTCCTCAGCTCTGGGCTCCGAGCTTTCTTAAAGAATTTTTCACTTGAGCAGTAATATTATCTTACACAACAATCAGCACTCTTAGAGACTAAGGAAATATGAACCACATATTAACATAAAAATTAAAGATAGAGTAAAAAGAAAGCACACCATATGTAAAAGAAAGATGAAAAATTAAGACAAAGGTCAGATCAAACACAGCTACAAGCTACAGAAAATAAGTGCAAAATAAATGTCTAGATTTCATACATTAAGTTGCAGTATGCCAACACAAAGAAACAAGGTTTAGAGAGGAAAGCAAAGAAAAATGATGGGGCAAAATGGGAATGAGAACTCTACAGCTCAGGAAAACAATCTCCTTCACATTAGGAATCTAGCACCAGTCAGACTTGGGTTACCAGCTTTTGGAAGTCCCTGTCATAAAAACTTGTCAAGTGCCCCATATAAAAGGCACTATAAACTTTTGAGAAGTTCACATGAGAAAAGTAACTCCTTGACTCAGAGCCAATTATCTATCAACTGCCTTTGTAGATCCAGTAATTAGGGACTGAATGGTGAATTTCTCTTCCTTAGAGATGGTCACCCACGAATTTGCTGATTAGTTGAGCAATGAGATTGGTACCATTCATGTCCTCGTTCATGGCTGAAAAAAAGAAAAATAAACCTAGCAATTTTCAAGAACACTACAATTTAAAAAAAAAATTATAAGAGAAAATGAAGCTTGTAATGATGTTACAAAGCCATGGATATGGAGCATCAATAATTACAGTCATTTACTGCATCTTGAAGCAACTCTTTAGTTTGATGGCAACTTCCTGCAATTTCATATAAATAATAAAGCCTATATGTACTCTTTTACTTTTTACAAGCATATTAGGCAGAAAGTTTTCTTTAAAAATATACCTTTTGTTTTCAAGCTCTCACAAGGCTTAATGATAACTGGTAAGCCTGAAGAATCACAGAATAAATGCCTATACATAGATATCTATACAGTCGCTCTCTCTATGTATTGTATTCATGCTATTGAATACATACATGGTATTTGCTGGCCATTTTCCCTTCTAAAATTCACAGATGAAAAAGTTATTTGTAAACAAAACAATGCAAAATAATGGTTATTTGCGTAAAGAATAGTGTCACAATTTCAGGAAATTTTTAGTAAAACATGAAAAACAAGTTTGAAAAGTTTTTTTCTGACAGCTACTAAATGAAAAACATTCCCATTTTCAGATAGAATTTGTTTTACTTACAAAATTACTATCTTTATATTTTCCATATTTCTGAACTCTTACAAAGGCAATGAAAATCAAGAAGCTAAAAACCCCCTTTTGTTTCAATCTGAATGACACCTTCAATTTGAACTGAAATAACTTTTTACAGTTTTTCAGACTT
This sequence comes from Piaya cayana, assembly GCA_013389865.1. Taxonomy (NCBI): domain Eukaryota; kingdom Metazoa; phylum Chordata; class Aves; order Cuculiformes; family Coccyzidae; genus Piaya; species Piaya cayana. The sequence continues at coordinate 229,186 of WAAB01001999.1, forward strand.
TTAAAGGAAAATCAATGATTTTTAATTTAGAGTTGACTCAAAAAAATTTTTAATTGTCTATATGGGCTTGGCCATTGATGTCTAAAACCCAACAGAGTAATTTAAGGACGTCTACTGTAAATAAGATTCATTTTCAGAATTTCTATTCCTCACCTTATTTCATCACATCTTATTAGCTTTTTCTATGAGAAGGCAGATGCCTTGTGCAAATCTAAGAGTCTATAGTGTATTATTAGAATGTGTGAAGTAGTACGCTAGGTGCCATCCTCTGATTTTTCTCCTCTCACGAACATAGATCTAAAGGGTAGGTAGTGTAAGTATGTTGGCACTTTGGAGCTATGCTAGTCATTTTGAAACTGTATAGTTTCAATTCTCTTCTCAAAACATAGGTCTTACGTAAATTAAATTAACTTGGCCAGAATCACACCCTGAGAGTCATCCTCTGTGACACTCGGGAGACAAAAAGATGGATTGTTAAGCTACTATAAAACCTCTTCGAGACTTGTATGGCTGCAGAAAGAGATTTTGTTTCTTCCTGTGCAAGCCACTCCACTGCTCTTAGGAAAAGAAGTTGCTGAGGTGGTAGGTCCTGGGGCAGAAGGGCTGTGGGGGAAAGACTGTGTCAGCCACACCTTAGCTGTCAGATCTGTAATTCAAAGAGATGTAAGTAATGACGTTATGCCCATTCATACCTGAGCAAAACTCATTGCAGGCAACAATCTGACTGACTACCTGTTATTTTGCCCAACGGCCATTTAAAAAGTGGTTCTAAAATTTAAACTCATCTTTCAGTTAATTCAAAATACCCACAAACTTCTATTACTTTCAGTGACTACATGGCTAAGGCCACAGGAGGTTTTTGGCTAAATACAGTCCTTTAGGAAGAGCTCATAAATCAAGGAAAACTTTTACTGTATGCTTTCTAAGCAATACATAACCAGTAACATTAATATCCTTTGATTTCTGGTGTTGTGGCCCTTGACGGAAAAACATTGTTAACCTTAATATTCCACTGTTTAAAATTTCTTCTGACTTGCTGAACTGAATTATTTCTGTTTTTTCAATCAATTATTTTCCAGATAGATGTATGTATTCATAAGAAACTTTTGCTATAGATTGCTGTTAACATTATTATTTAAGGATTTAATACATGTAAATCATCACCTTCTTCCACCATTTCAAAAAGTATGTAAACAAGGAAATTATTCATGATATGTACAAAGATCTATCTTAGGGGGTTGAGACCCTCATAGTAAAAGCAGAACGAGTCCTCTGGAGGCAAACCTTAGCAAAAGAGGGTTTAGGTTAGTTTAAATTTGGTTTCTGAATTTGACGTTACATTGCCTATACTAAGACTTCTGTGAAATAAGTCTCCCAATCTAAAAAACCAAATTAACAGTTATGTGTCAAAGTTAGACTGCATGAATCCCCCCAAATTATTAACAATTGACATTAGTAAGAACTGTACTACCTGATCAAAATCTACCTGCCAAAATCTAAAGTAACCCCTAAAGTTAATTATCTGTTGTGGTAGATCATGTTGTGGGAAAAGTCAGGTAGTTCAAAGCAAAATTTTCAAGTCTGTCTCAGACAACATGTACTAATAGTATGAGAAGCAATTCAGCCAATCAGTTTCTGAACAACTCCTGTATCCGTTTGGCACACACAGAATTAGAGCTATTGTCTCGTATTAAAATAAAGGAGACTTTCTCCACTTAGAGAATGAAGACTACTTGACCCACATTTAGTCTTATTTTCATTAACATGTCAAATTCGGGACAAATGTGAATGTGTGTGATGACCCAGTCAGACTGTAAGAAAGCATTCATTGTTGTAGTGGGACTGCTTATGCATCAAGTTTTGTTTCTTGAGTCACTAGCTGACACCATTCTTCTACGTGACAGCTTGAATATCTGTATTAGCTTTGTAGCCAGAAGCACACAACGTTGGAGACACATGTGGAAATCAGATTTTATCTCATCTAAGACTGGAATCTTGGTACTATTATATTTATCTAGGATGAAAGCAAAACCCTTCCTAATTGCTTCTGTATTTCTATTTCCAATCTTTCTTGAAAGAAACAAACAGAACCGCAACCAAGAAAAAAAAACCCTCAGAAATAATACCTTTATTTTTAATGGATGAAAATACATTTTGATTAATTCTTATTTGACCTTAGAAATTTAACTCAATACTACTATTAATACTAATACTAACAGTGTCCTACATTCTATCTGTGAGTGAATCCAAAATACATGTTACCTGAAAAAGTGTGGCATATCTTGTCAAAAGGCAATACAAAAATCAAAATAATATTGCTTACAGTGAAACAGGAAGCTTATGGACAAGGATATTGAAACTTCACTTTTGAGGCTAATAAATAAATGGACTGGGTTTCAGGAAGCTTTTTTTGTGGAGAGATCTTATGAACTACAGCATAGTCTCCCAAGACATGAGCCTTATTGCATGAGTTTCTTGAAACAATGCAAAGCACTCAAGACTAGAGTGTAGGGAATGGTCTAAATTGGTCCCCCGGGTAAAGACTAGCTGACCTAATTGGTATTTCCCATATTTAATTTATGTGATCATACAGTATGCTGTTATCTTTTCATTACATTAACCTACAGGGTCAAACATTGCTCTTGTAGACTTCCATTGGCTCAAGCAGATTTGCACCGGGGCTCAGTTTGGCCCATGCTGCTTAAGTCCAAGATGAATTTCAAACATAGCTGTAAATCAGCCTTATGGAATAATATTATTCTCAAGCAAGAAGACCACATAGTACTCCTGTATGAAAGACAGATAATTTTATCAATGCAAGCTTTGTAAAACAAAACACCCATCAAGTATTACATGCCGGAACAGCACTAAACTACTTAAGAGTGGTAAATAAAACATAGGTTTGGAAAAGTATTTGGATTCTTCCTCACATTATTGCAATGTTTTATTTATATCCCACTTATATATTCTCTTCATTCCGTTAATCTAAGTGACCAACATATGATCAAACAGTGCATTTCTACACAATTCTGCTTCCTTTGAGATTGCACAACGCCTCCAACGACTTCAAGGCAAGAAGAATACCACTGTGGCAGTGTCTGTTTACAAACATGCACTTTTTAATCCATCTGGCAATTTCTTTTCACCAGGCCACATCACAAATGTCAAGTAAAACCATAGGAAGTTTCAGAGTAATCTTCAAATGTTAGCTTGTGGAAAATTACAAATATAAATATTCTGGAAGTAAGTGAAGGCAGCAGTCCAAAATAGTTCTCCTAAGAGATCTGCCAGTGATGCAGAGATGTTATTCTTAATAAACAGAAACAAGGGCAATAATTCTCTCTCTTATTTTATTCTTGTTATATCAGTTAAGGAAATAGAAATATCTTAAACTGTCATTCTGATTCTGCTTCAAAAATGCTAAATAAACAAGCAATTATGTGCCTTTGTTTATTTATCTGTAAAATGACTTTGGAATCTTTCTGAAATTATAGCAAGGCACCTCATGGTAGTTGGGACACTAAGTCAAATTTGCAAATTTGCAGCATTGCTAAGAACTTTAAGTATTGAATGTATTGCTGAAAAAAATATCCATCTAAACTGTTATGTGATGGACAAAGAGTTTAATATATAATCAATTAAGCAACAATTCAATTTTCTCTAAGAAAGCCAAGACCTGCTGAACCAGAACTACTATCAGAACCTCAGAGAGCCTTCTGCTTTCTGAGTCTGCACCCATGGTCTAGCTACATGCAGCTTCCATGCAAGATCTCACCTCACTGCTAAGATCGTCGTAGGCTTGAAGAGCAGTTGTAAGTAAATAGTAGTAGTCATCTAGATAGAGAAAATAATCTGGTTTTGGCCTATTTATGTCTTCAAAAGGAGGCACTCAGAAACTGTAATTGTAGTCATGACTAGTTTAGAAAAATTTGTCTTTAACCAGTCTTATGCACTTTAAACATGTTAATCTCCATTAGGACAAATACCAGGACCCATCAACAGGACAGAATCTGTATGAAACTGAATGGAAGATGGAAGAGTTAAAGTTTTATACAAACACATCAGCAAAACCAAATGGGCTTATTATTCTTAGGTATAACAAGTTATAAAAGAAATCGCATAAATTTATCCAAAAAACCTTCTGTTTAAAATTTCAGTTTGTGTTTGTCAAGAGCAAATTGTAATGTTTTTCTTTGAAAATTAAAATAAATGTGTGAGTGTGTGGATTTTTTTTCTTGTCATTTTGTTTCCACAACCTGAGAAATATGTGACTTTTAATCTTGTCTCAGAGGAAAAAAAAAAAAAGATACATATATGAAGGATGAAATTTCAGTGATAATTACTGTGCATCAAATAGGTTTGTGAACCAGTATGTAAAATGCTTTCATCTTTTGGGGGTCAAGAAAAAACCTCTGAAAAATCTATGAACTGTCAGAAATAGGGTGAGACTCAGAAACCTGTCCTGTCTGCCTTCCCAAGGGGTTACTTCATCAAGTAACTTATAAGTTACAGGCACACATCATTGTTGAGGGAAAAGTCATTTGTTGTAATCATTTTTAATTATAGTTATTCTTAATTATCTTTGCTGAATGTTTAAACATTAAAATACAAACAGTGCTGCCATAGCACAGATGGCTGGTGCCTGCTATGCAGACTGTCAAGCTTCATTTAAGCACCACTGTCATTTCTCCTTATAGTTGTAACTTAAAGTAATAATGCTCCTTCTCTGAATTATAATATTAATGTCTTAAGAAGAATACCTAGCATAAGGTACCTAATCAAAGACTTTCTAAACCAAAACCCCATTCTACAAGTTCCTCTAAAACAAAGGCATTTGAAACCTGAACCCAAAAAGTGGGCGTTAAGGGCAGAAAGAATTTAGTAAGTTTTGTTATTCTTCCCCCTCCAAGTATGGTTTGTTTTTTCATTTAAAGATGTTTAGTCAAAAACAAGGCAGGGCTTTTTTAATCTTTTTACTTCTGCATGTATCAATACAAACATATTGTTCCTTGCTGCATTTATTCATGCACCATTAAGAACCATTTTCCCAAACTAAATTTAAATATTTCTAACATTAAATATCACGATATTATATTAGTGCTAAAGCATCTTTATATCTTGCAAAACCTCTAAATCCTTTCATATGAGTTCTCAACCCAGGAATGTAAAAATGGTGAGAGAAAAGTCTCAGCTCTGGGAGAGAAATATTTCTTCAAAACTGATCCCAGTGAGGTGCAGAGCAGAGGAGAAACATGAAAGGGTTGCAAATCTAAGTACTCCAGAAGAGCCTGTGCCTGTCCAAGAAAGTTCTTTGAGGAAATTTGAAAAGTGTGACTGACTGAAGATAATTCCTGGACACTAGTTTGAAAATACTATATGGAAGAATAAACAATATGCCATAAAAGATGTATCAATGGGTGAAGGGATAACAGCAGGCAGGCTTATAGTTAAACCCTATAGTAAATTGTGCAACACTGTGATACATTGCATACAGCTTTGTAGCAGTCTGCTGCTTATTTTCCTACTGTCAACACAACCTTGCATTATACTATCATGAAAGTAGTACCTTCTTCTTTCCAGAAACTCCATTAGTCTCATTCCATGCATTCTGCCAAGTACACGTGTATTTATGATTCCTTCACTTTTATGAACAATTATGTTCATTCTTCCATTACTTGTTCCTGTAGGTTCTCAAAAACACAGTCCTAATTTGTGGAATAGAGCCATTCTTTAGGTTGATCTAAAGAGATATCAATCCTGACTTTCAAATAAAAATATTCAATACACGTTTATTTACCTCCAGCAACAGTGAAGAAAACAGACAAATGCACATTTATTTGAGCAGAGTCCATGAGTGGCAGAAGGAATCCTACCCCTTTGCCCTGAGAACCTGTAACACAAATGAAATCTCGCATGGACAAAGCTGACACAAAGTTTGATTTACACTTTCAGTACAGAGCTGAAACAGGCATACAGGCTTTATAACAGGCCTTTACTTCACAATACACATAGCACAATGAAACTAACTTGCTAATTATATTTTGGCCCTACTACAAAGTGAACACGAACACTTAAAACATAACTTAAATGGGCAGTTATCCACAGCTGACCGTTGCCTGGTTTGGGTTTGTACGCTTCCATAGATATCACAATTACCAGAGCTATGAATGCTCACTACGCTGCTCTATCAGCATGCTTTGCTAAATGCTTACTCTAGAAGAAAAAAGCCAAGATCACTCTGCTAAGTCCCTTATTTTATTCTTGGCCTCAGTATCATAAGCTTCCTTCAGTATTTTATGCCTTTCATTTGATGACAAAGTCATACAAATGAGCTCTTTTTTTTTCCTAGAAACCGGGCATATTTAATGTCTCATTTCTCATACGTCATCAAAAACATATCATGTAGTAGTTTCTGACCTGGTTTGAAAGCCTTCTTATTCCATTATCAATTTGCTGAGCCTCCTACTGCCACAGTGTATAGTTTTAGTGTTAATTTTTAATATTATTTTCATGCATTTTTAAGGTAAGAGTGGGGTTTTTTTAACTAGAGTGCAATAATAGCTTCTCAATATTAAATAAATAATGCTACAGCATTGAGACAATTATGATTTTTTGACAGTGTTGATATATTATTGTTTCAGCTACAGAAATTCATCTGTTTCATGTATTGTGTGGGTGCTTTTTTGTTCTTTACCCTTCTTTTTTGATTTTTGAAAAATTAAATTTGTGCAATTGCCAAGATGCTTCCCTCAGTCCAACACTGACCAACACTTCATGGATGGATTTCTTTTTTTTTGCTACAAATCAATTCAACACACAGTATATGCCTCCATTTCCAAAGATCTATATCAAGATTCTAGACAAAAAAAAAAAAAAAAAAAAAGAGAGAGAGAGAATAAATATTTTATGAATCAGGCTCCTTTTGATGTTAGGTAGTGGGATTAAAACATTTGTGAAAATTCAACATGGTTTTGTCATAAAATCTAAGTCAGTGTGAAACCTTATGAGATTTTTACAGGTCTTTTGTCCTTCAGAAGACTTTTATCTGAAGAAAATAGTTTGTATATGTGAAACCACTAGATCCATATCCCCTTCCTAATAAATCTCAAAACAAATACATATGTAGGACATCGAAGACATGGGTTTTTGCAAGCTCAAACTTTCAGAGTAAGACTTAATTAAGGAATTTGCTCTGAAAACATATATAAAGTACTACTTTACATTAAAAAATTAACTTTCATTTCAAAAGAAAAGTCCAGTCTCTTCGTCTCCTCCTGATCCCAACTGTTTCTGTGTCCTCCCAATTTTTCAAGTGAATGTAGGTTTTATTAAAAAAAAAATTTCTACCTTTTGATTGTGGATTTGATTGGTTAACTTGAGAGAATAGTTGGTATTATGAAAGGCACAAGAGCTTGCAATATCTTCAAGAGGGTTTTGGACAAGATTTAGCAATAAACATATTCATTCTTGCCTAGAGAACTCAACTTATAACAGAAGCAATGAGACAACCTCAATGATAATGGTGCCTATGCACTACTCTGATGCATCAATATGCATTTTCCTTTGCTCATGTTCTCCCTCTCTATCCCTTATTCTCAGCCATCCAGGCTTCTAACTCGCACTGTTAGTAAAAAACCTGAATTGGGAGCATTAGTATCTCCCAGCTGATCTTTTTTTAAAATATAAAGTTAAAAACCACTTCAACAAAGAATAAAGCACTTTTAAAAGCCACACACACCTGCAAAGGTCAGCTTTAAATTAGAGACTACCACCATCTGGGGCAGAGGGAGGAGAGTAGTGAGATAAGTCCAAGAAAACTAAGAAGGAACAAAAAATTAGCAAGAAGGACATCCTCTTTAAAATATAAAGAGCATTGCATAGGAGACGATGCATAAATGAGAACATCATCCAACCATACACTGTTTTCAGAATATGGGAAGGACACAAAACATTCAAGGTAGCATCTTCTACTGATAGCAATTGACTCAGCTGTCTCTTTCCAATTACAAGATTGGTTTAGAATGCATCTTTGCAACCCTCTCTATGCCGATTGTGCAGTGCTGAGGACCAAAGTCATCAGCTTCATATATTACCAGAAAGATACTACCTGAGAAAAAAAGAATTTCCAGTCTAGCAAATGTATATGTAGTTGGTATGTAGTCCATCCAAATTCATATAGTCATCAGCAGCTTCAGACATAGCAGATGTAGATAGTTGGGAATTCAACATCTTTAGTTTTGATAACACTCACTAAGAAATGGCAGGCAAAGTAAGTCTTTAAAGTCATGATTTTCCATAGTCTGAAAAGTCAGGTCAAGTTAAATGCTTGAAAATTATTGTTTAAATCCATTTTTAGATATCTGATAAATAAGCTGGGTTCCAGAAATGGTGAGTAACCTACCAGCTCACACTGGGTTGAAATTTCAGTTTTCGGCTCTTCTGAAAACCCTTCCCTGAGAACAAACCACATTCATTTTTTACCTCAAACCATATCAAAAGCTTACTAAAGGCTATGAGGTTGCAAATATTGTACCATAACAGCAAGTTCTAATTCACTAGTCCCTCCCTGAGGACACATTTTCATAACAGCTTCTTAGATTTAACCCTTATGAATTAACCTCTTACAGGAGTTACAGTAGCCAGATGAAAGATTATGACCACACATATAAGTGAATCTGAAAGCCATAAATGACAGAGCCTAACTCCTAATAAAAATTATAGTCTTTTTAGCTTCTCTAACATATTCTCTCTCAGTGTACTGACCCTGTTTTTACAGAGAACCTCAACACAAAGGTATGATACCGTAATGCTACTTTTACAAGTTGGAATGCAGTAGCATCTGCTATCAAAAGGTAAATCTAATTCTTCAAGGTCAATAACAGAAGTAGGTACTATTCCTAGATCATCTTCTTTCTATGCCTAGATTTTAGATAGCATCCAGAAAGCTACTTTCTTGCATGCAAAGGCATTGAAGCAGCTATAAGTGACCTAGCATGGAAATCCTGGTTAATTTCTTGTGTTCTTTACTTCTGCTTACAAAGGTTAAACATTGGCAAAGTGTTTCCAGTATACAATGCCCAAATCAAGAGCCAGAATATTAGGTTTTGACAACTCTATGCCAATTTACATGAGCTGTGGATTTGTCTCATTCTGTCTAGCAACACAAAAGGTGCATAGATTCCCTGGCACCTCTGATCACTGGACTGATTGCTTAATTGTCATGTTCCTCTCTCTGCTGGGGACCCTGTGCCAATTAGGGAGACTCAACCATGTTTTTCAGAAATTATTAAAAAGTAAATACTTAGGCAAAACATCTGTGTGCCTCCGATGTGTTTATTTATTTATTACATTAATCTCTCTCTTAGATATAGTATATGCTAATGGAAGCAGATAAACCTTTCATTCCCTTTTTATATGTATGGTTTGATTTGCAGACAATAGAGGAATGGCATATTTGGATTGTGAGGGGATATTGGAAGCCAAGGAAACAACTTGCACACAGTAGACTTTATTGCCTTGCTTAAAGCAACTCTGATAAAGAGCCATTAAATATGGAGAACTGCACACAACATGTTCAGTGCATTGTGCTGAATGAGAGAGGCAACATAGTGCCTTTCACAAAGATCCACAGTGATTTTTTTTTTCCCCAGCTCCATTAAAAGAGAAAAAGATCAGCACATTTCAGGACCAATCCAGGCAGGAGAGTCAGGCCCAATCACACTTCTAACTACAAATAAACCTGATCTGCCTGTACAGTTGCTGATCTGAATTCCTCTCAAATCTGTAGATGCTCAGTCTGGGATTAACCTCAACTCTATTCCAAAACCTACCAGATATATTGACTAAGATCAAATACATATAAAAGAGTCGATGTCTTTGTTACTATAATAATATACTGAAGGTCTTCATGCTAGGAGCATTAGTTAATATCCAATCCCGTAAGCCTCCAATGCACACTAAAACCACAAAAGGGTTCAGCAAAAGAACCTCACAACAAAGAGAGGAGATGGGAGTACACAGGTCAAGGGAGGGATGTGGTCTGACTATTTAGTAGAAGTGCATGCAGCATCTACAATTCAAATGCTGTACGAGTGGGAACATAGGCCATCATAACACCCTATGATATAGGTCATGCTGACTGAGCAACTGATTTATGCTTTCCAGGTCTCTGAATCTACAGCCCTGACCATACAAGTAATATGAATTAATGCATTTTTCTTCCTAGGTCTTTGCTCCATAACGTTACCCAATCATGTATTTAATTTGCCCAGTGCTTCCTTCAGTGTGTTCTGTATTCTCATCTTCTTCCTCCTTAATTCCTTTGACTTAAAAATATCTTTATGCCATCAGGGTCATCAAAAAAACCAATGTTCACTACTTTCTTTTCCAAGACCTAAATCAACCAGCTAATTCCACAGTTCCTACAGGAAATCCAAGTTCTTTGCCACTGAGAGCCTAGCTAAGAGTTGTTTTACTGAGAGTTAACACAAAAAAGTTAAGTCTTGAGTAAAAGAATTAGCTGTAGCCTTGCAGCCCCAGCTATGGACAATAGAACTACTGAGAAATTTTCCAAGCAAAAAATTAGTTCTGACTTTTTTGGCCTTTAATTCCTTTTATACTGACACTCATTGTACTTCATTCATTCAGCTATGGGAGAAAAAATCCAAGTTCTCTAAATATTTTTAGAGACTACACCAAATGAATTCAATCACTTTGCACCACATATTAAAGATACTGTTCTTTAAAACTGCTGTTTGTCTTGAATAATGTTATTTTCACACTAAACCAGTCATAGAAGAAAATCTGTTCATTTTGTACTTACTATGATAATTTCATTGTAAATATATGTTGCACAGAAGTGACTCTGCATCATTTATTAAGGTAAATATGTTAATTCTTATCATAAATCTTAACATAGAAATTGTACTGTATTTCTTAAATCCTTACCATGACTGACGTTGCTGTAAGAGCTCTTTGGAACAGATGGTTAGTTCCTTGTGTGTAGTGCTTTTCTTTCCTACTCTTTTTTTTTTTTTTTTTGTTAATGCTTGACCTAATCTGTTCCTTTGAAAAATTATTCTGGCGTCTTTAAAGCGAACAAAAAAAAAAAAAACAGAGATTTTTATTCTTATTAAAGACCTGAATATAATTTGAGAATCTAAGAAATATCAAACATGTTTGTAAAGAACACTAAGCATAGTACGCTTGGTTTCTTTCTCCATCAGCAATTCCTCTGCTTTCTATATGTGTTACCCTTTTCATGGTGGTGACGTTAGTTACTGAAGAATACAACCCATGTGGCACAGAGTGATCTCAGTTACCCTAAGGAAATTAATTCCCTTGACAAGTTTCTCAGTACATTTCAGGACTGGGTCCTTGGTTCTCTCTCAACTGTTACCCAAGTAATAGTCAATGAGACTCCTTAACTGAGGAAGTACTAAACTGCGAAAATATTAAAACATCTCTAACAAAACACATTGTTAAACAATGCTGTGAGATATGGCCTCAAGCTCTGCCAGGGGAGATTTAGGCTAGACGTTAGGAGGAAGTTTTTCACACTGGGCATTGGAACGGGCTGCTCAGGGAGGTGGTTGATTCGCCTTCCCTGGGGGTATTTAAGGCACGGGTAGACGAGGTCCTGAGGGACATGGTTTAGTGTTTGATAGGAATGGTTGGACTCGATGGTCCGATGGGTCTCTTCCAGCCTGGTGATTCTATGATTCTATATTTATAGCTGCTCTTCCCACGGTGAAGTATTTCATGACCTAGTGTTTCCAGAACAGAGAAGAGTTCAGTAGGAAAAATTGCACAATGTCACACACATGTAGAACATTTAACAAACCTATTTCATATTCACAGGCAACTGTAAGCATTTTACTCCTTTATTCTCTCTGCACAACATGTGCTCAGACTTTATAGAAAGACCTCATTCTCTATCACTTCTCTGGTCTGTGAGGACCATAAACCCCTAATTTTGCTGTTTGCTGAACTGTTCCTTTAACGTGGGGCCAAGGAGAACAGGTGGAACCAACTTGGTGTGAATTTGCCCAGAAAAGGCTTCGACAAAGGGGTATAAAATTCCTTTTACCTTTTTAGACTTGCAGTGAATAAGCATTACTGACACATGTTCTTACATATCTACTGAAGACCAGCATTCATCCGTGTGGCAAGAGGTGCTTAAATATCATGTAATAGAAACCAATGGAAACAAATGAGAAAAAAACCTCACCAAAAATAATAAAACCCTCAAAGATCATGAAAGTAATATATAATGGCAAAAAAAATATGGAGGTGCAATATATGTTCAGCTTCTGAGACGTTCCCATTTATGAGATTATTCTGAGTTTTCAAACCTGTATTTAAATTATATATCAAAACTGTTGTGAAAACTGCTCTTAACTGCTCTGATATCAGCCTCTTAGTTCTCAAGAAGAAAGAAAAAACAGGCTCTAAATTATCAGCTCCCCTAAACTTACAGCTCAGCTAAGATAAGAGTTTCCAAAAACAAGCTTGAAAATCTAAGCATCCTCTCTTTTGAGATTACCAATTTAAATGCTGTGTGGATGCCACAGGCAATTGTTTTGTTCTGTGAGGATATACAGCACATGTCATTACTTACAGTGCAATGTTAATACTTACTATTTTCTGTCACTTCAGCAAGATCATCTTAACTGAAACTGTAAATATTTTGAATCAATGTAAAATTAATGCTTCTTTGCTATATTTTACTTATATGTCTGTGAGTATGTGTGCATGTAAATATGTTCCCATATAAACATATTCCCCTACGCACAAAAATGTTAACAGAGAATTAAGGTCGCCTACATTCATTTCTTAAATCTAACCCACATAAAAAGTACAGAGCTAGATGAATTCATGCTAACTAGAAATAAGACTCTACAGCCATCAAGGACTATTGAAAACAAAGTCAAGATGGACACTCCGGGTAATCTCTGTCTTGGTATGTAAACATTCAGAGTCATCCTCCTCCACAAAAAAAAAGTAGCTTTCAGTTTTCATCAACATATTGATTTCGATAAATTTACAAGGGGGCTAGAGAAAGTCCCTTCACTGGAAGTGTATGTTTTAGTATACGTTCTGTTTCACAGTAAAGGCTGGTTTATTTCAATGTACTGTCTTCATCTAAGTGCAGAAACCCACCGTGAGTGATACAGTCAAATTTTTCCAATAATATCAGACACACCATCTTAATTTTAACCTCAGCTACATTAATATCTCATATTTTTCTAAAGCCCAGGCTTAAGAAAAATACAGAGCTGATTTATACTTTAGTAGAGAAATTAAAGATCAAAAAGATTTATTAGGGTTACTCTACCATCCCCCCTACCAGTGCATAATCATTCCCCACTGTATTTTTTTTATGGTAATTAGAAACTCAGGACTTAATCCTACAGAATGCTAAATGTTCTGACCCAGTCCAGCAGAGTTATTAGATGCATGGTTAACTGTAAATGCCTAAGCAGTTCCTCAAAAGTTAGCTATGAGAAGGTGAACCATTCATTTCATTCAAACACTTACAGAATTGTTTTCCAGGATTAGGTTCTGAGGCTCAGTATCCAGGAGGACAGACTTAAAGCTTTGTTTGTGTCACCTTTGTATCTCTAAAGTGTCCTACTAGTACTGTTGTGGCAACAACGATGACATCACTAGAAAGCTAAGCTAGTGGTACCCTCCTTTGAACAGAAATTGGTGTTGATTTTCATTAAACAAATTTCTGTAACTACCGTATTGCTTGAAGACTGATCACCTTTGTTTCAAATCAGTTAAAACCAAACTCCAAGACCACAACAACCACTTGAAATAAAAAACGCATGTCTAAAGCAAAACTTGTGCTTAATCTAGTGATATGCTCTGGGTAAATCATGCTTGTTTCTGAGCTTTCTGCTGCCAGAAACACAACACACTGCTCCAAAATGATGGCTGCCCTTCCAACCCCACATGGAAATGCAAGCAGCTGAGGCAAGAGCAACCCAGTTTCATGAGGTCAGATGTCCACCTCTTCAGTGTACAGTGCAGGTACATACACCTCTGTCTGTTTTCCTTCTTACCCCTTTCTTCCTTTTTTTCCTCCATGCCTCGATACAATAAGACCCTATATAAAGCACTATGCATTGTACAAGTGGTTATACAGGGGAAGTTCTACATTCTCTAATCTTGGGTGTGCACGGCTAGAACAGGACTGAATCAATATTTTAAAATTGATTTAAACATATTCCTAAATGTCAAAATGTATTTAAATTCCCTTAGATTATTTATATTATATACTTAGAGGAAATATATTCTATCCCAGCAAGCACATGATAATATTCTAAATAAATACATGAAACATGTGGCTGATTCTCTGCAGATGTGCATGAAGTTTATAATCTTTAACTTTTATTCCAAATACATTAATGTTTTACTTCAAAATGACCAGGGTAAGACGTGAAATTTGCTTAAACTATTAAGAGTAAATCTGTCAAACTGACAATTTCAAGCAGTGTCCTTATCACTAAAAGGGCATATACTGTAAGTTACATACTTAATGGCTATTGGTTTTTGCCCCAATGTGCACAAGTCCTTTACCTTCACGTTTATTTATTTCCTGATAAGCAATCAATGTACAAAAAAAACCTAGAAGAGCCAAGTGGATTCAGAGACCATTTCTACTCTGATCTTGGTCTGACAGAAAGAGTTCATTGTCAAGAGCAGGATCAAATCTACAGTTAGAGGATTTTGCCCCTGATGACTGCACAGATCAGTATGAAATAGCATTAGGATAAGTACAGCTCATCTTGTTCCTGAGGGTTAGAGGTCCCACATTCTATGTGAGTCATTGACATAGGCATATGCAGGGCAGAGGAAATTTATTTGCATTTTCTGTGCTACACAAACATTTGATTGCCTAGCCCCATAGCTGCAGTCTAAAATGCTATGCTTCTGACATTTCCATGTCAGCTTTCCTTTATCCATGACAACAACACATCTACTCATGAACATAAAAGCAAGTGCATGTATGAGTGTTTGCAGGAGAGTTTTACCCGTGTGGCCTTGCCTACAATTGACTTTAACAGGTCATGAAATAACTATGACACTTTCATTTTCCAGATTTTAATGGAACCAAACTAGTGGAAATAAAAAATATAATATTGCATACCACAAAACAGACATGCTGTGAGGTTTCAGAATTATGTCTCTTCAAAGAAAATAGACACAATGCCCTTTCATCAGTTAGACTGTGTATAAAATGTTTCACACCTGTACACTAATTGTAACTTTAGAGCAATTTCCTTGTCCTTGTTACCAATCCTGCATCAAAGGAACAGTAGTCTTTTGCCTCTGAGAGCAGTACATTCCTAAAGATTACTTTAGAATGAAAAACATAGAGATTACAGAGAAGTATTCAAAAAGAAAACTAAAGGTGGGAACTGCTTTGGAGAGAGTGGATAATCAGGAACATATTAGGTACAAACCAGAGCACAGGATAATTTAGTCCAAGGAAACGATTCCTAACAATGAAGTTGAGTGGAGTGTCAGGAGGAGAAAGTGGTGGAGTAGCTCATCAGCAGTGTCACTTAAAGCTGCACAAAACAAAGTACTTGTGGTGTACTGGCTAGAATAATTCTGCATTATCACAGAGGGGGTTAAACAACTGTTGACCCAACAGCTCTCTTCACTATTTCTCTAATTCTAAGCATCACATGTTATGTAGGTGGAGAGGTAAGGGTCATTGATGCAGGAAAAAATTAACACATGCAGTGATATGTTAGATGTTCCTGTATAGGCTATAGACAACTGAAATCCCTGGGAGGAAAATATTTGAAGCGCAAATTTGTGGGTGACCTTCTAGTTTTATATGTCACACCAGACATAATGGGGTTTTACTGAAATAAGTGTTTTGTGTGGAATTAGCAGCTAGCAGCCTATTTCAGTTCTCCGTGCAGCCACAAATACAAGCCTGTATTTACTATGCATGTAGAAAGCCACGTTCTCAAAAGGTGAACTTTGGGAGGTATCCCTCATTAGGCTTCATAAAGATGCTTCTTATAGGATGAAAGGATTTAAAAAGATAATGAAGAGGAGGGAAAATCATTAATAAATTACAAGGATGAGAAAGAACCAAAACATGAGACTAAATAAGAGTTATAAAGGAAATCTGATCACGATAAGTGCAAAGCTTGTTAGAGACAAGCAGCTGATAGAGAGGGGACTGCAGCCAGACTGGAGCATCACTTGCACACAATTCCCTGCCCACTGTATTACCTTGCAGAGACAGACGTCCTCCGTTACTGGTTTGGCTGGCTGCTGGGGCCATTGATAACCACACGAAACCTTGGAGTTAAGTTGAGTAGAGTGCTTTCAGAATAGCTCATAGTGGCATGGAGTCAGGCTGTCTGTCCATTACAATCCACATCGTGAGCACCTAGGGTTTAATCTAAACAAGGGACTTATGACTGCAAGTATATCACCATATTGGCGTATCATATTGACTTTCTGATAATGTTCTAAGCCAGTCGGGTAAGAAAGAGAAAGTGCCACTGGGCACAAATTGTGGCATCAATTCTCTGCCAGACTGATCAATTGAATTTATATATTACCTCCAGCTATGTACTTAAAATCTATAGTTTCACTCCCTCCAGTGCACAGCTCACAGTTTAAGTAATTGCAAATACGAATGAATTTTAAAAGGATTTAGCAGGCTTTAAATTAAAAATATGTGAGCATTGTTATTTTAAGCACTCTAAATTATTTACTAATATAAGCCAGCTGATTCACTTTTCTTTCTTTGCTTGATTTTTTGATGCCTGAAGACTCAGTGGATCTTAACATACCTCCAATAAAATGCAAACTGTAAAATAGTGCTCTATTTTACCCAATTAAAAAAAAAAATCTTCAAATTCAGATTACAGAATCACTAGCAAAATGTCAGCAGTACATGGGCTGTTAAATCCTGCATTAGAAACAGGTATGTCAGGAAGAGACATAAGCATGCAGTTAGCTCAAAGCACAAGCCTAAGTGCTTAAAGTTAAGCAAGTGTTCAGGGGATCTATTTTACACTGCAGTGATATAATAAGATGAGTTACAAAAAAATGTTTAGTGAAATACCTAAAAGGCCTCTTTTCTGTTTTAATTGCATGTTTTGGATTAATCTGTAAAATACTTGATTCGTAAGATAAACATCCCATCAAAGCAATAAATTCAGGCATCTGAACTTGTGCTTAAACAATGAACACCATCTTAGATTTCTCCATTTTATCTGACTTCAGCCTATTACTTGTAAAAAATATTTATAAGCTTCTTCGGGGACAGTAAGGGATAGATATGATGCCATGAAAAGCATCTGCATACAGAAATAATGACAAGTGACTTCAGTGTGTCTACTTACAGAGACAGGTCCAGTGCTGGATTATGGATAATGCCTCCCATATATGCTACTATTGATATATGAACTGCAGGATTTATTAAGAATAATTTTTTAAGAAGTATTTAATTCATCTGCTATATTAGATGCCCAATTTACAAGGGCATTGCCTATTCCCTGAACAGAGAAATGCCATAAAATTCTATTTGTTGTCTTGCTGGGAAAAGGTATGGGTAATTCTATATATGTTTGTCGTCACTATTGTTTTAATTCAATTTGTTGAGTGAGAGAAAGGAATAGAAGCTATTGTGTAAGCATTTTAGCACAGTGCATAAAAACATAATAATGGAAATTTAAAAATAATTGAAGAAAGGATATTATCAGTTTAAAGTAAATATATTCTTATGGGCATAAATATAAAATCACAAAAGAAATATATGCCCTCATTACTATTGCTTTTTAGAATATGAAGTTAGAGTATGAAGTAATTTGAGATTATTTTCTCAGCAACTAATGCTGCAGTCTTTATTCAGGTAATACCTTCATCAAAGTTAACAGTAGTGTAAATAAAACCTGCAAAAAATTACTCTGATGATCAGGATCAGTCCTGTTTTCAGACTTCTCTGATTGTGATTTTTTTTTTTTTTTGGTAAAGCCTGAAGTAATGGCATTTGCTTTTCATCCAATGTATATCCTTAGGAAGCTGAAATCTTGCCACAAGACCAGTTTTAATGCAGATTTTTTTTTTATTTCCCTGAACACTTACTCCCCAGATTGACCTAAATCTCTCTAGAGATGACTTGCTTAGTTGAGACTTTAGTAGCACTTAGTTATTGGGTATCCTATAAGATACAGAAAGCTCACAATTCCAGTGTGAAGAACCAAAATTTTACTAAAAGCTTATACAATATATGCAATGCTACTTTTATCCTCAGAATTCCCATTTACTTTTAATTTGGACAACGGATCTGCGGCTGACAGGGAAATCCTGTTGCTTCACCAATGTTGCGATACTTTACCATCATCACAAAGCTTAGAGCTGCTGCTTGTTCACCTTTCTATCATCAGCTTACTCTCATTACCCTGTTCCACAGTTCTCTCTTGGCTATTTGAAACAACTGGATAGCTTCTAGCAGCAATTGTGACAGTGACCTAAAGAGTAAGCCATAAGAAACAGTAAGTGGAGTAGAAATACTCAGAGTCTGCAATGTCAGGAGGAAGGATAGAGTTAAAAGAATGCTTTTTAGGGCCCAAAGCCTCAAGTTTAGGGTTTGCTCTTGCCTTCCTGAGGGATTCTACCATGTGTGAGGAATCCCTTTAAGGTTAATGGGATTCTGAAATCAATAAGAATGACTTACTAATGGTACAGGAAAGTTTTGCACTACAGAGTGTGAATTTACAAGGTTATTAGCAATTCTGAAACAGCTCTCATGTTTTGCAGTGATTCAACCCTTTCAAAATGGAGTGAGGTACCCCCAGGAAGATTGGTTGCAAGGGAAGATATTGTGGAGTGTCTGCATGCTCTGAATTTACACCACAGCTTGCTTACTTACATGATTCCCTTTGTGCACAAGTTAAAGTGCATGAGATCAGTACTGCAAGTCACAGGGCAATTTGGGCTGATTTGTACAAAGATGTCATGTACAGAAACATGTATGCAAATTTAAGTAAATATTGATTCTTGATTCTGAACTGTGTTCAGTTCTGTGCCCCTCACAACAAGAAGNGAAAGGTTGGTGAATGAGTTGCTGAGGGGTATGGTTTAATGGTTGATAGGAATGGCTGGACTCAATGAGATAGTAGGTCTTTTCCAACGTAGAGATTCTGTGATTCTGTGATTCAAAAAACTGAAAAAGCGAGATTTAAAAGATTCTACTGAAGAATGAGTTTCCAGATGGGGTTTGTTCATTTTTTTTCCATACTCTGATTTAGAATATATTTTGTTGTTTATACTTATTAAAATCTAAGGTGTTTTCAGTTTAACAGTAGTTTTTTAAATAAAAAGTAAGATGGCCCAGTGTCTCAGAAGGAAGTTGCAATTGCACAGTGATTCTTCATCCCACATGAAAAGCCAAAGCAAATATCCAAACAGCCAAGTCACTTCATGAAGAGTCAATAGCCAACAGAACTGTTTATTGCTGCCATATTACAGGGTACTCTACACTGTGACAGAGCCAGGATATGTGCACTAATAGTTTACATCAGAGAAAACACAACCCTTCTAGATATCTTGCTCTCCTGATGTATGTCAAATAAAGTATAGGTTAAAAGTTATGACTCCATACAGGTAACCTTTTTATATGGAAACAATTCACACTAAGAGACTTTACAATTTTCCTCCTTGTTCACTGAAAGAATCATACCAATATTACTACTTCAGACATAAAGCAATTCATCAATGTTTTCCTTATGAAAGAGAATTTTTTCAGAGAAAATGTTGAGAAAGCAGCCTAATCTGTCTGGTATTAAAAGCTTGTTTGACAAAACAAATTTGCAATAAACACTCACAAAACAGCAGCCATGCCAGTCAGAATGATAGAAAATCATGTTGAAGAGATAAATGGATCATTAAAGAGAAGGTACTTGAATTTTCATTATGGATCGCTACACAATCACTAAAGGTTTCTGAACTTGTCTGGCTTGTTGATCTTGTGTACTCCTCCTACTTCTAACTATTATGCCTAATATCCATATTTTCGCATATGTTTTTGAAACCTATATATTTCATCTTTTGAAGGTATCATTAAAAGCTCTTTGTAACTATCAGAATTCATGAATTTTATAGGCATTGGCCTGAACAGTATAAGAAGCCATTTAGTGAGTAATAATTTGAACATCATATCTAATGATTTAGAACCTGCATGATATAAGTGACGGCATTTTGATTAACATATGGATTTTAACTAGAGTTTGGCAGCACAGGACCCTTGTTTGGTTTAGCATGTTGCACTGTTGGGGAAGTAAATCAGAGGGACTGCTCAATTATTACTTAAGACTTTTCCCTTTCTGTAGACTTCTAAGTAAAATGATACTGGAAGCCAAAAGATCTAGTTATAAACAGGACACTAGCTTTTCATTTCTTGGGGTTTTTCAGTGCCATAAAATTGGAAGAATAATTTTTGCTATGCACCTAACTCCAGCAGTGCAATGAAGGCTTCAGTTCTCAGGACCCAGCAGTCATTAACTACTAGGCTCCATAAACACTAGCCTGAACAAGAGAAATGAATATTAATACTCCAGTGTTTCAGATTCAAGTTGAAACATGGATTCATGCCCAGGAAGTGCGGAACCAATACTATTTGGTCTTGTAGCAAAAGAACAAGGAAGGTGTTCAGTAAGGTGTACATCAAGAAATGCTTTGGATTTCTTCTCAGTTTAAGCTGCAGCAAAATTTGTATCAGCAAAGATGCCTTAATATAACTACTAATTTTGACACAATATGGTATCTTTTGTATCAATATAAAGGCAGTAGGAGAAGACAGCAATATTCTGCACTTACTGGAAACTTTGCAGCCTAGAAGACAGCCTGTATCCCTGACTGTTAACCCCAAGCTCATGGCTCAAATTAAGAAACAGAACGAATTACCAGAAGGTAATAGGAAACAAATTGATTCCCCAAACCAAAACAAACTGTAGTCTCCAGACACTTTCCTCTTAGTACTTCCAGCTTTTAAAGGGGATAGTCCTACTTTTATCCAGGCAGTTATTTTCTTTTTATCTCTCTGGTCATCCTGTGACAGTTACACCACAAAGAGAGGGAAAAAATTGTTTATTGGTAAATCTGACAGGTACAAAATCTGGCACATACAACTTTGCTTTTGAACCCTCTATGTATAAACCTCAATGAGTTGTAAAATCACCCAGAGAAACATTGCAAGTATCATAAAAACTACATTAAATCACAACATATTCAATTTTCCTCTTCTTTCTGGTAAAGGAAATGATTTTTTTTCCTGAATATAGCTGTCTTAAAGTTTGAGAAACCACATCAAATCAATAACAATATTGTCAGTTTTCTAGGACCAGAAATATCCTATTCAATAATACCTGAACTCTAGGTAAGATATAGACATTCTAGAAAATAGCAACATACATCCAACCGAGGGCAGCTGTGACTATAAAAGCATTTGACTTTTATTAACACACTCTCTTTTCTCACTAGCACTGAATTTTAGACCTATGACTGGGAGATATGCAGATGACAACTGCAGAGGTGTAGGTGGGAGTCAGAGTTGTGCAGCAAATGTCCTTGCACAGTGGTGTTTCTTACATCAAAGCTACCAGTTGATCACCATGCACCAGTCTCTGTCTGGGAGAGGGGGAATTACCAAGATGGGGTGGGAGGTAAATGATAACCCTTAGCTACTGGCAACTCCAAACATATAATGATATCATGATGCTATACATAGGATAGCATGTGTTTTGAATAATGGAAGTACACTGGAATAAATATATGTATTATTATTACAGCCTCAGCTAAATTATAAATCAGAAAATTAACTTACTTCCCCTGTAATTTTTGTAGCATTTTTATATTCTGTCCCAAAGTGTTGTTTAATGATTAAATTCAAAATCACTAGTTATTGCTAATGTTTAATCCCAGAAATAGCTGCCTTACAATAATAGAAGATCTAGTCCATGTATATATGCAAATTATAGCCAAATTTGTGTCTGTTGTTAATGCTGATGTTATGTTTTCCGGCCGGCTCACTCCACTTCCGAACACACCTAGCACAGCAGCAGCCACTACAAGTCTGATAGACATCTGGTGTCAGCATTAGTGTGTTTTCCTCTACTGAGAAGTAGAGATTTGATAAGAGCTTTTAAAAGTTAATCAAAAAAAATAGAAAAGGAAAAATCCCTAACAAATAAGGTAATAAATCAATAAAGAAGCTAGTCTTACTGAAGATTTGCTGTAAAGCAATTTGGTACTCAATTAGCTTCAGGTAGACCACCAGCACAATGACAACTAGGTGAAGCTGACCTGCTATGTGTCTTAACTAGAGAAAAAAGATCTGGTATTGTTTCCTAGCACATTTATGTACTTTCCAGCCATAGATCCCGAAGTGTTTATAAAGCTCCAGAAATATAATTATCTCCATTTCATAGCCAAGGAAATTGAAAGGCAAAATTAAATAGTTTGCTGAGGGCCACACTGAATCAGTGGAGCCAAATTGTTACTGTAAATCTCCACACCTAAGCAATGATTATGCTGCTATGACTCAGACAAGATATTATTCTAGAACATCAATTGCTGCTGCATAACCGATGTCATATATTGGCTCCTACACACTCTTCATTATGTTCAGCTGCATGCTGTACTTTTTAACTTGTCTCCATTTTGCTCAGCAGGAAAGTAGGCACGCTCCAGAATTATTCCAAAAATTCTTTCAGAAGATGCAGACAAATTTCCAGAGGTGGAAGGTTCTTCCTAAATGAGTTAAAAGAACTGTTTAAGAGTCCAACTTCATTTTACCAACTAAAATACATTCAGATTCAGAAAAAAACCCTATAAACTTTTATTTGAGGGGTAACTTTCCCTACCCATCCACAGTGGATCTGAGATAAAAGTCCGAGACAACCTACTATTACTGTACTGGTATCTATATTCTGAAACACAAGAGAATAATTAAATATTTTTATGTCAACTAAGTGACCAAATTCTAATATTTTTATTTCACTTGACGTATGGACAAGTCCCATCACTTGTAAAAGTATGCTGCAAGCTCTACTGATACTGATGGAGCAATGTAATATTTTACAAGAAGATAGGAACAAGTTTTGTCTACAGTTAAAGCCAACTAGAAATAAATTCTGACCTCAGTGCCAGGAAAAGTCATGGAACAGGTGATCTTGAGTGCTAGCATGAAGCACACGAAAGAGAACCAGATGATCAGGCCCAGTCAACACAGGTTCATGAAAGACAGATCTTGCCAAACTAACCTGATGGCCTTCTATGACCAAGTGACCCACCTACTGGATGAAGGAAAGGCTGTGGATGTTGTCTTCTTGGACTCCTGTAAAGCCTTTTACACAGTTTCTCACAGCGTTCTGCTTTGGAAACTGTCAACCTCTGGACTGGACAGGCAAACTCTCTCAAGGATGGAAAACTAGCTGGATGGTCAGGCCCAGAGAGTGGTGGTAAATGGTGTTAAATCCAGCTGGAGGCCAGTCACAAGTGNAGAAGGTTGGCTTAAAAGCTGTCTGGAGGCGAAGGACCTGGGGGTGTTGATCAACAGCCAACTGGACATGAGCCAGCAGTATGCACAGGTGGTCAAGAAGGTGTCTTGGCTTCTGTTAGAAATGGTGTGACCAGCAGGTCCAGGGAGGTTACTCTCCCTCTGTACTCAGCACTGGTGAGACCTCATCTCGAATACTGTGCTCAGTTCTGGGCCCCTCACCACACAGGCCCCTCACCACCTTCACATTGTCTGCATATAAACACATTTCAAAAGTGTTATATATGGTGCTGTTACTCTCCTATAACATCAGATACTGTCATTTGTTTAAGTTTTTATGAGTCTTCTGCTAACAGAAAGATCCACACAAAGTACCTTCCATCCTAGCAAAGAAGTTTATACCTTTAAAGAACAAAATTTATTCAATTTAAACAATTAAGCAGTTACTTCTCTCTGAATGCACTGTATAAACTCAAAAATATATACTAAAGATAGCTAAAACCTTTCCAGTGACTAATTCTTTCAAGCCTTCATTGCAGTTTTACTAAAAGCATCTCATGCCCTACCCATATGTTATCCATATCCATTCTGTCATCTCTCATTTGCCTCAGGTTTAAGATGAGTCTGTCATTCCCAGTTCCAACTTCATGAGTGCTGCGGAGTCCACAGCTGCTGAATTCTACCACAGAAGTGCTGCATTTCAGCAGTAAAACCAAGTCCCTTTGACAGAACCACAAAAAAAAGTCCTCTAAGGATTTGCCCAATGAAAATCAACATTTTTGCTGCATTTTTAGTCCAGAAATAATTTTCACCAATATTTTCACAGATTTCTAAACTCCCAGACTAGAAGAATCTGACTGCTATAACCAAGTCTGATCATTGCTGTGTATAGGTAACAGATTTTTTTCATAAGGCTTCTTTGATAGAGATATCTGGTGTAATTTTAAAGATGCCAATGCATGGTGAGTCTACTACTTCCTTGTTCTAAGAAAAAGCCCTGTTCTAATATTTAATAATAGAAAGGTAAATCTTTTGCATGGTAGAATTTTTTAAATACATTTGCAAAGGAAACAAACAAACAAAAGCCTTGCTATCAGGTTTCTTCAATATCTTTTTCTTATAAATACATACACAGACTCATAAGGTGCATCACACCTTAAGACTCTTTTGCCAATGTCTAGAACAATGGTCTGGTCTTTCTCCCCGCATTGTCATCATATTTATTTCCATATATTGTTCCTAAAGAACAGGTCCAAAAGATGGACATCATCTTTCCAACATTGTGTGTAAAAATGAGGCTTAAGTCCCTTTTTCTGGTTGTAATCTTCCCTTCTATCTGCTTATAGGATGAATTGTAGTGAGAACACATGTTGTGATGATAATTTCTGAGGACCCACCAAAGTCCTCTTCTGAATTACTCTTTTCAGAGACGGTGTTAATCCTAACTGTATTACTTTTCTTTTGGCTGCATTTAAATGTACTTTGCTTGTTCTTGAGTATTAACAAGACAATTCAAATCAGTTTATAAAAGTAGCTCATCTTTCTCATTGGTATATGTTATCCAATTTTGTGTTCATTAAACCCTGATCTAACTGGTCAGCGAAAACACTGAATAGTATTGGATCAAACCTTGATCCATAGTCAGCACCACCAGCAATGTTGTAACTCACTGATGTTTCTTCATTAACAACTCCACTTTAAGATCTGTCACTGGGGCAGTTTCTAATCCATTTAATGTGACTTTTTAATCCTGTATAGTGAAAGTTGTTATAGATTGCTTGGGGGCCTTGTTTACTCGCTTCCTTTTTAAAAAGGTTGTATATATTCCTAACGAAAGTAACTTGGAGAAATCTTAATGTACAAAAAAGACCACTGACAGTACCATGTTTATATCAGCTTAAGAAGTACTCTACGCTTTAAGTAGAGAGGAAATATGTTTTGTTTGTTTAGTGAGTCTTGTTTTGCATTGCGTGTTGGGGAGAGGTATTTCCAGAAGTCTTTTGAAATAGGGAAGTTAGGTGCCTACAAGAGAACGGGGCAGAATTGACACCTCCACTTTCTACGTTTCAATAAGCTGGGTAAATTTAACTTCTAACTAGTTCCTTTGAGACTCTTAAGTCTGAAATAATCTGAGCCTGTTGATATGAATATGTTCAATTTTAGCAGTTGCTGCCTTACCTCTTTCTTTGTTACAGATGGCAAACTTTCATTTCCATCCACAACATCATATGGGATGGATACATCCTCCTGTTTCATTCCAAGTGCAGAACAGAAATATTTATTAAACATTTCTGCCTTTTCTGCATCATTATTTATGATTTCCACCATCTGCATCTTCACTAGAACTATATCTGACCTAAGATTCTTTTTGACGCTAAAATGTTTTTAAATTGCCTTCTTTTTATTTTTTAACCATATTGGCCATTCATGTTTAACCAACTTGCTAATTTATTGGCTACTTATAAATCTCAGCATATAATATTCTTTCTTTTTCCATGCTTGATACATCATGATTTTATGGTTTTACACTACTTTTTAGTGTTTAGCCAGGACATTTTGACTACTACACAATTTTGTGTGCTCATTTATGTCCTAGAACAATTCCCAGTATTCATTGATACCTCCTAATTAAAATTTACATTCCTGCTCAGTTACGCTAACTGATTCAACCTTGGATATGCTGGTAAAACACCTAAGTATGCCTCTGTGGTGCTATATACAGCTTATGTTCATGAAGTAAGTATAACCAGGTTGTGATCGCTAGTCCTTAACTCTTCTTCCTGTTTAATGGTCACTGGTAGGCAATATTTATCTCTGTAGCCATAAGAATGATGTTCAGTTTTGAGCTTGTTTTGAAGAATGAATCTCTAAACTCTGGGATTAACTGCTATTATTTTTAGAAGCTCTTGGGAATATTGATTCTGGTAAAACAGAGTCTCAGGAAATATTCCCAAGTCTATACTATCATAATAGAGAGGGATTTATCCCTATGCTGAAGGTGAGATGATGAAAAGACAGCTCATACTACTGTCAGCAGGGTTGTTTTTACACTCTAGTACCCACTGACATCCCATCTAGAATTACAGTTTGACTGAAAAGTACCAAGTTCCTGTTACTTGATTATTTTTGACTCTTCAACGTGAAAAACTGCATTTGGTGCAACAGTCCATCTATCTCCATTCCCAATTAAGAGGACGGAAAAATTTGCCCACTTTCAGTGAGATCTCAGCACTATGGTATCTTACCAACTTTCAGAAATATTAACTCTACATTTCTTCTCATATATGAATATTATCTCTCTTTACTTATAACCAAGATTCTTGAACATTATTTTAGTGATTCTTAAATAATGCAATATGTCCCTTATCACTCGGTTTTCTTACATGTCACAATTGCCCTTTGTTATTAATCAACACCATGCTTAATTTAAAGCCCTTGTGGCAGTTTTTTTACTTATTGGTATGACATTCACTGAGACGGTCAGTAGAATCAGAGTTTCCCATCCCTCTGGTAAGAAATCATCACTAGCCTGTCAGATGATGCCTGACAATGTAATAGTAATAGCTTACATTCTGATAACTTAAATCTCACCTAGGCTTGACTGCAAATTCATAGAATCATAGAATCACAGAATGGTTTGGGTTGGAAGGGACCTTACAGATAATCTGGTTTCAACTCCCCTGCCATAAGCAGTGACAACCCCCACTAGAAAAGGCCCCAGCCAACCTGGCCTTAAACAATGCCAGGGAGGGGGCATCCAGAACTTGCCTGGGCAACCTGTTCCAGTGCTGCACCACCCTTGTTGTGAAGAATTTCTTCCTAATGTCTGATCTAAATCTTCCCCCTCCAATTTAAAGCCATTCTCCCTTGTCCTGTCAATACATGCCCTTGCAAAAAGTCCCTCCTTAGCTTTCTTGTAGGCCCCCTTCAGGTACTGAAAGGCCACTATAAGGTCTTCCTGAAGCCTTCTTTTTCTCCAGGCTGAACAACCCCAACTCTCCCAGGTTGTCCTCATAGTAGAGGCTCTCCAGCCCTCTGATCATCTTTGTAGCCCTCCTTTGGGCCTGCTCAAACAGTTCCATGTCATACTTATGTTGAGGATTCCAAATCTGGATACAATGCTACAGGTGGGGTCTCACAAGAGTGGATTAGAGTGGCAAAATCATTTCCCTTGACCTACTGGCCAGGCTTCTTTTGATGCAGCCCAGGATCTGACTGGCTGCCTGGTTTGCAAGCATGCATTGCTGGCTCATGTCAAGTTTATCATCAATGAACACTCCCCAGTCCTTCACCACAGGGATACTTTCATTCACATCATCCCCCATCCTATATTGAAACTGTGGATTGCCCCAACCCAGGTGTAGGACCTTGCACTTAGTCCTGTTCACACCTGAGGTGATCATGAAGTTTACACCTCATGAAGTTCACACCTCATGAAATGCTTCATATTTGATCTAGAAAACAGAAAATTGTTAGCTGTCCTTCTAGTGCCTTGAAATGTCTCGCAGACTCTTCCAAGCATGGTTTCAAGAAAGCTGTTCAGAAGGACTACATTTTATTGTCCTGATAAGGATGCTTTCATGGGCTTTGTCAAGGTTCCTGTGGCCTGTATGCTCTAGTCCTCTTTATGAATGTTAATCCAAGTGACAACTTGTTAGTCAAACAATATGGAGAAATAAACCCAATTCATGAATAATAGGTCATAATCTTGCAGGTAAAATAAGTAATTATTGATAAACCATGTATGACATAACTGACATGTGAAACAGCTTGCAGGCATCCTGTCAACTGAAATTCTTTGACTAAACTATTAATCAAATAACTTCAACTGATGAACAAAAGAATTCAAGTCTACACTTGGATAATTTGCAAATAGGAAAAAAAGACACAGATTTGTCAAATTAATAATTCATTATAAGTAGTTCAACTAAATGTATCCCTTTTTTATCATTTACATTTGTGTTCAATTCCTAAAGTGGTTTGGGAACCTTAAAGAGTAAAACTTGATATAAATGCTTAATGCAATGATCACTGATATATGGCTCTGTAAACGTACAAACATACTTTACTTAGCATTGAATTACACGGTAGAGACCATGAGACAGCAGTTATGATACTTCTAACTCTGAAAAAAGGTAGAAGGTCAGTATTTTTCAGACAGACTGAAGTTTGAAGATTACCACTGGAAGTGACACATACCACAGTTTAAGGACTTTTGGCACTTTGTCCAGACGAGGGCAACAATCCAACACTGAAAGAGATGTGATGGCCATGGTCCTTGGGCTACAGCAGAGGCCTGAAATGCTCATCTTGCATTTTAGTGCTCAACCTGTTTGGTGTTCTATTTTGTGTTTTGGTTTTTTGGCTTGTCTTCTTGTGGGGGGAGGAGGGGAAAGAGAAGGACTTTTCAATTAATGACCCAATCTAATAATACTTGCTTTGCTAGGACAAACCAGTTCACAGAAGGTGATCACAGAAGCAGATAAACAAATTTGAGAATATATCACTTAGCTTAATCAGCATAACATGAAGCGGGATTTGATTTTTCTAAAATATCACTGCTTTCTGACAACTGCTGTAGTATCATCAAACATGACAGAATATCTTAGATTCTGGCATCCTTGTCCATAATGTATAGCATGAAACTCCATATGTCATCCTACTTACACCATACAAAATCTTACACTGTGTACTTTATGTATTACTATATTTAAAAAGAGTTGCTAAATTTAGAAGATTAAATGTGATTCAAGAGATCATGACAAACACAAATTTGCAGTCTGAAAACAACATAAATGACAGAAACAACATAATAGGATTTTCTTTTAGAGATGTTTGGGGCTTTTGAGGGGTCAGGAGGGTGGTGGTTTTTGCTTTGTTTTGGGGGTTTTTTTCAGCCCTGGCATTTAGCAGAGAGTCTCTGGTTCTAAATCTGAGTAAATGTTACATAGATTCACCTGGAGGAAATAAATATAAAACATTGAGGTCATGCTCACAATCACTTTTTTTAAAGCTCTTTCTGCATAAAGTATGCCACATCCCTGCATCACTTGTGTTATACTGTGCAAGCAATGCAGTATTAAAATGACTTTTAATGACAAAGAGCCCTATATTTTAAGGCTGAACATCTCTTATCTGTTCAGACAGTGAGTAGCCAATTCAATATTTGGGTGAATAATTTTCAAATTCAATGCATAGAAAATTTTGTACCAGTGCTAAGGTTAATTCAGTTTTCCTGGGATGGTTTGTAGCCAAATGGAATCAGAACATCCTCACACATCACTTCACACCTGCTTACTTCTCTGAGAAACTCAACAGTATGTTAGAGAGTGCTGAAGTATCTAAGATAACATGGAATAAACAGAAGGTATCAATAAAGCAGGGAAAGGTGTTTTAGATATAATTCTACAAAATGAACTTTTCAACCCGGTAGAGAAAAAATAAAACAGTAAAAGAAAAACCCACTAAGGTACCTTAATGAGATATATCTTGTTTAAATTTATGTATTGTTGCAAGAGCAGGTAGTAGCCTAGTTTCATGAAGGAAACAATGCAATGTCCTATACATAGCGTTGGAAAGGAAATTTCCAAAATTCTTTAACAGGGAAAACCCCCCACTTTTTATAGAATCATAGAATCACCAGGTTGGAAGAGACCCCCCAGATCATCAAGTCCAACCATTATCTTCAAATATTTAGTCTACAACACATGTGGCTTCATATGTTTGCTGTTGTTTAACACGAAAGTACACATAAAGATTCCGTACTTCGAGTTACAGCACTCTATGATGTTTCTAATGAATGGTCTTAGAGTAACTAACTTGTGACTATGCATTGTTAAAGGACATGAGTAGTCCATAACATAATTCAGTGGTATCTAGCAGTGCTGAGTATTCAAAAGCTTAATGGGAACACAGTGGCAACTTGTGTGGGTGGTCTCTTTATTTCTTTGTCTAGTAGTTTAGCCATAGCAAAGGGGATTAGTCTGGAAGACTATAGCCATGGGGGAAAAAAAGTGCTTACATTTCTACATATATGTTTGAGAATAAAGTATTAATAAGAGTATATTGAAGCAGAGCCCAATGGAAGTTATTCAGTGGCCTTTGGATAAGACCTTTAGACTTTACCATCTGTAGATTTCAAAGTTCATAAACAGCAAAACTGATCTGGTGGATAGTTAAGGGATCTGACTACTGTTAAAGTTACCATCTCCTCTTCCCACAGCCCCTATTATACAAAATAAAGGAAGTTAGCAGGAGACTCAGGAGCAAAAATATGGTCTGAACCAACAGGACTGGACTGGAAGACTTTTTCAACACTTCTAACCTCTGCCTGGATATCATATAGCAAGCCTTCACAGTGAAGGTATGGCAAATGAGAAAGGAGGCAGGAGAGGGGAAGAATGACTTGCATTTCACCTGTAGTTCTACAAAGTTCATCAAGCAGAAAAGTCCTGTTCTTTGGCAGGTTACCTGGACTTTCCCAAATGCTTCATTTCCTTGCTCTTTATTGGGCTTCTTGCTCCAAGGAGTCTTCCTGAAATGGACTTTTGCATGATAGACTGCCACTGATAATTAAAAACAATGTCAGGATTGACCTTATATACAACATTGTTATTCACAACTAACAGTTTCCTGGGTAGTAAAAAGCCCTCTGTCCCTATAGAAAACTGAGATTATAGCATTTTGTACAGAAATTAGGCCAAACCTACTGATATCTTGTCATGATTAGTGTAGCACTTGATATCAACTTGTTAAAGAACGAGGTCCCATATACGCTTCCTCTGTACACTCTAAACTTTTGTAGCTATAAAGTTGTGGGGTTTCAGGTGAATTCACTAGCTTGAGAACACAAAAATGCAATTAATTGTTGTGCCCACTGTTCTTGATGAAATCTGCATCTCTAATGAGGCTGAACATAGGACAAATTTTCTGCGCGTTGTCTGCTGCCTTTCAAAATGGTCAGACCAATTTATAGATCCTTCTCTGAAATTATGCCTCTGTTTTTAATGGAAAATAAGAGTGTTTTATTAAGAAAATCTATGTGGGCGTTTTGTGATTCTTTACTGCAGAATACCAAATGGCATCAAATGTTGATCTGCATGTTTCTCCTAAAGCCTACACAAAGTTTTTCATTCTTCTAGTGCATGTTAATACATACTCCTGGCAGCTTTTCTATAGTAGCTCAATCATATGAACAGATTCAAATTTCATATACACAAATCAGCTGCTCAAGAAAGAAATGAGATAAAAGTCCTATTTCAGTCCATGGCTATTTTAATACTTTCTACCCACCTTTTTAATACTGCAAGAGACAGGTAATGGCAGAATCATGAGTCATCACTGCTATGTCTGTTATAAGTATCCTCTAATGCTCAAAGATTCCTTCCCAAATGTCTAAAAAACTTAAAGATAAGAATAATATCTTTTCTCTAAATGAACAGAATGCCTGAGAAACTTTCTTGGACAATATAATTTGGATGTTTTCAACATCAATTGTTTTATTTCACAACAAACTTACATTTTATCACATGATTGCTTTCCCAATTATAGTGCAAAATAAAAGGCATCATCAAATAATTTAATAGGTGCAGAGGAAAATGTAGTTTTGTTCATCAAATGATGCAGAAAATAACGTGACAGCAAAAATATCAGTGTGTTGGGATGGCAAATTATAACTATGGAGTTATATGTTCTCAATGGAAGAAAGGAACAGAGGGCCCCTAGATTTTATTATCATTTTTCCAATAAAATGTACATTGGGATAAACAGAAGATTTCCTTTTCCAAGTGGGGTTGGCAGTCCTTCCAGTGAGTGTGTAATCTCAACAGTTAAAAGACAAATCACATTTATCCATAAAAACAGAAGTCCACGCTTAGGCTGCAGTGTAGGAGATTTAGGAAGAGAGACTGATGGTTTTTCTTTAGAAAACTGTTTGTATTTGTACCACAATCTACTCAGACATATACTAATAGAATTTTAAAAGGTCTGTACACATCCACCAGTGCTCAGATCGCATGTTGATAAGTACGTCCCGGTGATTTTCAGATCTCCATCTGAGGCATGGGCTAGTGATTACTTCTATCTACCTGGCAATAGAAAGCACTAATCTGTCTTAAAATAAAGTCCCCAAAGAGCACAGGGTAGCAAGTGGTGGATCACCATTGCATACCATAGTATTCTTATGAGGACTTGCATCCAGGCTGCATAGTGCAAGCATGTATTATTTATAGCTGTGTTTCTGTATGATTACCTCCAGTTAACTTGAAGCCTCTTTTAAAACAAAGGTTGTTCTAGTCCTGCTTGCCATTTGGTGTGAGGGCCTCCTTGTTTCTGCTCTCCCCCACCAGTGTAAGCAGGCATAGCAGCCCTCGGTCTAATTAGCTGTCTTTAATGCAGGACTAAGTGGGCTCAGTGGGGGGAAGAAGCTTTCTCAGGCCCCTCCAAGCCTCTCCTCAGCACTGGCAGACAGAGCACGCGTGGCCTCCAAGAGGCACTGCTAACTCACTGACATTATGTCCACGGGTTATCATTATCATCTTTTTTTTAAAAACCTGATCGATCGCTCCCGACCACACTGATGCTTCAGGGCATCTCTCTCTCTGCTGGGGAGTGATTGACCACTGGGTATCATTAAAGAGGGGAGGTGAGGGGAGGGAGGTGAGGGAAGACGAAGGCGGCTGCGGGAGCAGCACTGGCTCCAACTCCTCCTTGCGTGCTCTTCTCCCTCCCGGACGCTGCTGACCTTTCACTCAGGAGCCAGCTGAAGCCAGGAGAGATTTAATTGAATGACTTCCTCAGATGTTTTTGGGGGGTTTGGATGATGGAGGAGGATACAGAGCTGAGAACAGAAAAATGGGAAGAGAGGAGGGGAAAAGAAAACCCAAACCATCAACAACTTCAGATGACCTTCAAAAGCTAATTGCTTGGCTCTTCCTAGGCCTTTGCTGGGACTCAATACATGTGGGGACCTTGGCACTGGCAGTGCCGGGGCTGCCCTTCCCCTGGCACAGGCACTTCTGCTGCATCAGCCCTGCTGTCCCAGCTCTCCCTATCGATCTCCCAGAGCAACCAGACACTAGCAAGACAAGGCAGCTGCCTTTCACCCCTCCTGGGAGTTGCTGTGCTAGCAGGCAATGGTCATCCTGAGTCCCCAGGCTTCCTTGTTCATCGGTGGAAAGTGTTGGGTGGGGCAAGGGAAGACAGCAGCACCGCTCCAAAAGAGTGCATAGATATGCAGAAATGTACATAGATATTTTCTTGTCTTTTTAATGTCACAGTTTTCTTCAGTTTGAGCACAAAAAATATACAGCATGCAAAACCAGAGGAGGCCCCAGCCAGAAAAACCTAGCATTTGCTTTTTTCCTCTCATCTCCTGTTTAATCAGGTTTTGCTCCTTTGTTTGTGCCTGGGACGCTGCACCTCAGCAGCACAATCCGCACACCACCACCTCCTCCTCCTCTAATTTCCTCCCCCTTCCTCACACATCCCCCTCAATCCAAACTCCCCCCTTTCCATTTTAACATAACTAAAAAGGAACGAACGGATCTCAGCTGAGTTAAATGGGTGACAAGGGAGATGGAAAGAAGGAAATTCATCCCTTCTTGTCTTTGAGAGCAATTTAATTAGGCCCAGGCCCCCTGTGAGTGGGTAAGGGAAAGGCTGAGGATTGGCTTGTCTGGGCTTCCTCTGAAGGCAAAAGCGGCCTTGGACACACATACAGAGAAAGGATTTTTAAAGGATCATGTAAGAAGATCAACAGATAAGCAGCTAATTTTGTGTACTTAGGGAGCAAATGAGTGTGTGCACTCCCACTGGAATAGCAAGAGTGATGGGATGAGAGGAAGAAAAATGAGGAGGAAGCAAGGAGAGATCTTAAGGTATTTCACCGTTACTGCTGATTGCTAAAATTAAAGATTTATACTGCTTAATAGGGTAGTCAGGCTACGGCTTTCACAGTGACTGTGCGTGTGTACATATATCTATATACATACATATAAAGATATAGATTTTTCTTTATACAGCTCAGTTATTTCAAGAATTTTCATCAGAAAACCACTTTTAAACTAATTGGAGTCTGTGGAGAGGAAACCTCATTTTTGGTTCAAATGAATTTTCTGAAAATGTCATTTGATTCGGGAAATATGACTGATCTGCCCGATTTCTTGATAAGAAATGAAATGAGCCGTTGTCCTTCAGGATATCATAGACTTGAAATGGGGGATTTTATGGTTAATGCCATCAGATAGAAGTGTCCTACTTTGAAAGGAGAAGTCCATCAGCCCCAGGGAAAGGCTGAAGCCTGAATTTTGTCTCTAAATCCACAGCTGCAGTTAGAGCTGGCACAGAGTAGTGATAGATTTTTTTTTTTAATTTTTTATTTCAAAAGCAGTAATTACAAAATAAATGGAGATAAATAACACAATGATTAATTTAAAAAAAAAAAGTTTATACTTTTCCTACTCTTAATCTTAATTTGTAATTTTTCCTTTCAGTAATGTGGTCAAGTGCTGACCACAGAAGCTAAAATTAGTCCATGATATTACAGCATCTCAGGTTTTAATTAACACACATACTCACATAGAGTAAACCTGTACTTGGAAATGACTGACTTCTTACTCCAGCAAAACCAGGATCTCTTGGATGACAGTGTACATTGTTAGCTCCATTTTTCATGTGGTAAAACTGAGAAAGACAAGATAAGTGACTTTCCCAGACCACAAAAGGAATTAGTCAGAGAGACAAGAAAGTTCCTCAAAGTCCTTGCTGGAGGGCTAGCACTATTAGTTTATCTTTTCGGCATAAATGCAAATAGAAATGGAGCCATATGAATGAAAAAAAAATGAGATCAGGGACAGGAGAAAAGGCAAAAAGAGAAAGCCAAAGAAGTGTAAGCAAATGTTCAAAAAAGGCTGATTCAAGCTAATATTGAAGAAGCAGTTTTTAAACGAAGTATTAAGAAGGAGCAGAGTAAAAGGTTGTTTTACAGAAAGATTGTTCACAGAGATTTCCCAGGCTGCAAATTTTGGATATAAACTTTCAGGCATCAAAATTTGGACTTCTAGTTCAAGCCCATCTGACCTCCTGCCCGTACCACGAGGGTTCAAGCCTTAGGTATACAATAAACTATCCACAAAGTTTATGGCAAAACTGTTGACTTTGGTAGGAGCATAAGGACGTCTTTAAACAGCTATTTTATGGTGTGTTAGATCCAGGAAAGGAGGTCAGACAGGAGCACATTTCACCTAACTTCAGGATGCTGCAGAAAAAGCCAACAAGAGGAAAGAGAAGCAAAGAAAACCAGGTGTTCGTATTTCACAGCCAAGAAATCTTCAAGGAGCAGATAGAAAATATGTCTCGGTTTGATAGGGTTTATTTTACCAATACAGCATCTTGTTAGTGGAAAAATTACCAATTCTTCTACTGACACTACTAAACCGATATCCCTCTATACAAATTTACTTCTCAATTAGTGGCTGGACAGAGTGTTTCTTGAATGCACAGAATGGAAGCAGCAAGATGATGTAGTACTCTAACCTTTTCCCTGTTAAATGGAAACAAATGGGCCTTTCTGTGATGCATCACTGATTATTTTCAATGCCTCTTTGTATTTCCAAATAATGTCACATTAGAGATTTGCCAGGGCTCTCACAAGAAAGAAATCTAAAATGTGCTAGAAACATTTTAGTCCCTCCCTAACTGCACATCAGTGCACATTTCATGGTTTACACCTTTGTATTAGTCATAGCTCTGCAACTATGACAGCAAGTATAGATGAGACAACTCAATGGTGGTCTATAGGAAGACAAATCCTGGGACTGCTGCTTAAAAAAACATCTGTCTCCAGAATATTAGGAATAGGGTCTCTGTAAGGCCTGGCCTGATTCAAGTTGTGATCCATGGGAGTGTTGCCTGGGGTTGCTTTTTGCAATGAGTTTGAGATAGCAGGTGCAAACTGAGTGAGGTAGGTTCTTGCCTGAGCAGTGGTTCAAGAGTACTATGTGTGTAAACATGGTTCTGCTTTCTTTTCGCCTACTATTTTTCAGTGGGTATGAAAATTCTGGACAGTGTGAAACAAAATCCTACACAAAAGAAAATTATTTCAGTCTTTCTCAGTCAGGATGAAATCATATTGCCATACATAACTCCGCAGCTCAGACATGAGTTTTACAGATGGAAAAGAGTTATTAGGTCATCTAGACTTATGCTGGATTGTTCCCTACAGTATATTCCCCAGTTCTAAAGCTAGTCTAGCTTTAATTGACACGAGTAATGGGCTTTCCATCATGTTCCTTGGGAGACTGTTCCACTGCTTGAACTCAGTATTAAGAAATATTTCCTGATACTCATCCAGAAGTACCCTTGCTTAATTTTGCCTTTCACCAGCAATACACTACTCCTTATACTGCATTCTGCAGCGTGAGGCACAAGCTACTACTAGCTTTCCCCAACAAGACAGTTCTGCTTTTGTGCACTGGATGCATTCATTACACTGGCTGCATAAGCATATTTGATATACTATATTCTCTGAGCAAAACATACTTTTGTTTTTTACAGCAACTGCTGGATAAAGAGCAGGCCAAAAAGAATTACAGTGGTGGACTGTATGTACAAATAGTTAAAAGAGCAGAAGACAAGAAGACATAACTCAGGCCTAGATTGCACCCTCAAGAAATCATGTTGAGATTCCCAACAGGTAAACACCTTGACAAATCCTTACTAGCTTGATGAAAGCAATCCACAAAAACATTGTAAGAGTACAGAGTAGATAACACAGCAGATAGATCAATTTCTTTCCCTACACTTCGACAGCATACTGTTTATCTAGAGACAGAATAACATTCTACTGCATGTAGTATCAATTAGAAACATTAAAATTTATCCAAGAGTCTCAGAAAAAAATAATTACATAGGAAATGTAATGTAGCAAGTAGCACTTAAAATCATAGCACAGCTTTTTCTATCTTCAAAATAATGTACAAACACTGACTAAATGAGTAGTCATTTTACTTTTACAGGTTCCCATGGAGCAGGTAAGCATTATTCCCAGATGGAGACATGGGGGTTCATCCCAAGGAGTGTAGAGTAGATTTCTTCCCAAGACTGCAGAGAAGACTGAAAGTATCTGCTTTTTGTGACATCATACATCCACATTTAGGACTCCTTTGTACCAGGACAGTATCTCTGAGGCCACATAATAAGAAACACTAATCTTTTATAAGATCATACTGCCCCATCAAATGTAATGAAAATGTTTTAATGGCTTAATTTTGCAGTTACAGACATTATGCTAGTCTATGCATCATCTATCCTCATCTCTAACTTCACACTGGCCTAGGTCCAGTGTATCCTGCAACATAAAGACAACATAAACACTGCATAAAATCATGAAGATATTATAAATGCTCAATATGGTGTCCCATTATGCCTACAGCCATGAGAGACAAGCATTTAATCTGTCCTGCAAGTACAAGGTATTGCAGTAGATCACACAGTGTTAATCACTATTAATCAACACGGAACCAAAGCTTTTACACTACAGTCTATAAGAAAATTGTCAGGACAAAAAACCCCAATGGGATGTGGTGCTGCAGCCACAGCTATGATCCACTGTGATCCATCTGGTTGGTGACTGAGGAACTAGGTGTACAAGATTGTGTAACACAGGTTGTTGCCATTCAGGCGCAGAAGCATATCAAGGATGGTAAAATCACCACAGATGTTACCAAACACTGCCATGTTCCCAGTAAACACTCTTTTCTGCTGTAGGACAGCTAGTTTCACCATCACGCCTCCTCAACTAATGGCTGCATTAATAGCTGGCTGAGTACAGAGAGTCAGGGCGTATACAGCCAGCAACTATCCTAATATTCCTATGTTCTGCATTTTACAGTACAAGGCCCTTGAAGCAACAAAATATTTCTTCTGATGTACACTGGGCAGATGCTGAAGAGGAAAACAGAGGTCAGAGAAACTTCAGACAATCTGTAAACTGTTAATTGGCATTGCCTATTGCATAACTGTAGGTAAGAACATAACTGCTAATATTAAGCTATTCACCCAAATTTCATTTAGTTGGTTTAGATTCTCTTTTTTTAGTAGTCAGTCAGTTACTCAAAGTGATGGGTGGGTAGGCAAGCATGGTTTGTAAATGGCAAGTATGGAAGATAAACTTCCCAGCCACATCAGTCTGCAACAATCTCAGACAGAGGGATATGTGAAATATGAGTATCTGGGGAAAAGGAAAAATGCCTAAAATTTCTCTGTGCTGTCAAAATCTAAAAATGACATCAAGAACGCCTATCCTTATCTTTTATGTGGCCAGCCAACATCTTTCTTCTGTCACTTCTTCATCCATCTTTCTTCTGTCACTCATCCGTGTGAATGATGCTAAGAGTACTGGTCTCACAGGTAATTTTCCCCCTTATGAGATGTTCTCAAAGCCCACCACAACTGCTAGCCCTGAAAGAACTCTGCAGTACAACTGGAAATTCAAGTATTCCACACCTTGACAATAATGAAATATACAGAGATGTTGGTGAGATCGAAAAGGGTGAAGTATGGATCGCAGGCTGAACGACAGTGTCTGGAACCTCTCCTTTTCCTTGCTGGACCAGTTAAAACTGCAGTTAGTGATGGCCTTAGGGAGGATAAGGCACCTTAGCATACGTCTCTGTCAGGATCAATAGAGCAAGGGATTGAATACCCCCATTTGGATGCCTGGAGCAATCTGTGACCAAACAAGGGGAAAAAAATAAGGGAGAGAATATATTTAACTTATCTTATAAAGAACATATTTTCAAAAATCTAATCTTCTAAGGATCTGAGTAGCTTCAGGGTTTTGTTTATATTTTTCATTTAGGAGTCTCCCTTGGGTCTTTTTTTGCCAGGAGCACAATGGGCAAAATCAGGATCTTTGGCTTCCCCAATGTGCTCAGGAACTCTATGGATAATTTAAGCTTCCTTACTGCAGTAAAACAGAAAGTTCATAAAAATAAATGGAGTAATACTTTGCACTCATTCCACAGGAGGCTTGTGCTTCACAAAAACTATTCAGTGAAACATCCCTTAGAAGTAGGTAAGTGTTGTTTTCCCATTTCACAGATGTGAAATGGAGATACAGAATGTGTCAAGACCACCTAAGTCACTGAGGAACATTCTTCAAAACAATATTTTTGTTTTTTCTGGAAGTCATGACTAACTCATCTTTATGTGACAGGTTACCTTGGCCTTGGCATACTTAAAATAATAATGCGTAAATATATGAATATACGTGTGTAATGGCATTGGTGTAATTTCTTACTGTTATCCTCATCTTTCTGTGGTGCATACCACATCCACAGCAGAAAAACCTTTCCCTCAGCCATTACAATGAAAGCCCAGGATCCTGTTTGAAACTGCTATTGAAGATGCATCAGAACTAAGAAGGTAGACTTTGACTTGGAGTAGCAAAACCACTTGTACAATTTTTACTCTGCTATGTGTCAGCAGGCAATGTTTTACATCTCTGCAACAAATTCTCCTCTAAATCCAAATGACTTCTGAAAATGGGACAGATACTTATAAAAATTGATTTGAGTATGTCTTTCTCCTGTTATCCTCTGAAATTTTGATCAAGTACACCTTCCAGATCTTCTAAAATCCCAGTTCCTCCTTTAATCAGAAGAAATTCTATCAATAGAAAGCCTCTGAGATCATCAGCGTAATCTCAGCAATCATTGCAGCAGCAGCAGAAACAAGACACGATGATGTTTCTTTATCTGTGAAAAGCTAGTCTATCAAATGACTTCTGTTTTTCTCTTCTTCCAGATATTACATTCCATTAATGGGCAGCAAAAAAATATATTAAACACTTCTGTTTGATTACTTTTCCATATGAGCAGCTGCTCAGCCAATGTAGTCAGGATCTATGATCCTAATGGCAGCTAGTAGGAACGGAATGTCCTCTATGATTTCAAAGGAAGATCTAGAAATAAGGATATTCTTTTAAGAACAATTAAATGTATAGTTAAAACAATGGCAATAACATGACATGGAGTGATTCCTGCCTTTCCCTCACACATTTATTTGCCTTTTTGTCCATTCAATAGTGCCCAGTCTTCTGCAACAGCCAGATGCATAAAGGATGTAAAAGAGAAAAATGTTTAGAAGAAATTCAGAATATGTCAATAATCAACTTGGCTTACTTTATTTAATTGGCACGTTCTTCATCATGATGGCTACTTTACAGGAATTTCTCCTAGGATGCTAATTTAGTTTGAATAATGGTTACCTTATCTCATTAGACTAATTTTCATTACTGGAGACACAGTGACATGGAACTTAGATACCGTCTAACCCTGCTTCAAACAAGTTTAAAATCTAAACCAGGAGAATTTAATCTGATAGCTTAATCAAAGTTATTACACATTCAGGAACAAAATATATGAGCTGAATATTTTTGTTACAGACAGGGAAATGGCTTTTCCAGGTTAACTGAATAGCATATCTAAGCCATAACCCAGGTTTTTTCAAGACGGGATTCAACTCACCTGGCTTTAGATGTCTGACCTCTAGACATCAAAAAGTGCTTGTTTACACTTCCTCTAAAGTCAAATGAAACAGTCAACTCAAGAACACAATTAATTACACCATTACCTGGATGGGGAAATTAGAATATGAGAGAATAAACTCACTGGTGGTGCATCTATACTCATAATAAATGAAACCTGGAGCATTACCTTAAGCCAGAACATCCTTTGGAGCACAGTTAAAGTTACATGGACTGAATCTTCTTCTCACAGTTGTCAATACTGGCTCTGTTAAGGAGGGTAAAACCAAAACAGAGACGGCAGTCTAAAATGTCTGACTTGCCTAAGACGTGTTCACTTCCACTTTCTTTTTTTTATTCAGTCCAGGAGTTGACATAGTGTAAAGATCATTTTATTTTAAATAATTGTGTCTCTTGATAAGGTAGTCTGATTTTAATGTTATTCCTTTAATCTGTTTCTCTCATCAGTTCTTGCTGCTTGTTACGACTAGTTCAGCTTCCAGTTCTTGTTCTTCAAGGCCATTTTCCCTGTCAGCAATAAATCCTTGCTTTTCCTTTCCAGTGTTCTCCCCAAGTCCTTCCTCCTCCTTTTGATTGTTCTCTCATCATTCCTGAATGACACACATTTTTTTTTCACCATCCACTACAAAAAGCAGTCTGTCTCCTGAATGCTATCCAATTTTGCACCCACATCTGAACTGATAAGGTGTTTATTTAGGTATGTTATTCTATCAACAGAGTGGAAAGTTGACTTTAACCAAAATGACCCAGAAATTGAAGGGTCAGTGGAGGCAGAACTTTGTATGATGCTGTCTTATTAAAGAGGCTTCTATGGTACAACAGTTCTCATGAGAAAGGGGAAGAAATGAAAAATTATTAGAGGAAAACTCTTTTTAAAATTCAAAGAGTTAGGAAGATGAATGACAGTTAAATACCTATTACCTTAAAATGCCTGTAGGTAACCTCAAACATTTCTTCTTTATCTCCTAAGTAATGCAGTTTGATGTCAATTTTGAAGTGGCATCTTCAAGTAAAAACCCCCCAAACAACAATTCCAGAACTACTTTTGCTTTATTATATTTTTTATTCTAGCCCACAGCAACAAAAAAACCCCCACATAACAGCAAGTTTCTATCCTGTAAATTACTCCCTTCTCGTTCTGCCATGTTGGTAGAAAGCACAGTGGATACCTGCGAAAGAAAGAACCCTCAGGTCATTGCAATACTCCACTTGTCCTGAGATCAACAGTGGCATCAGTGGGATCTGGATAGCTCATAGATTTCGGCAGTAGAAAGTCAAGATCACAGAATGTTATTACTCTTAAGGATTTCTTTCCTTTTCTTTCATTTGAACCTCATCTTCCTGCCCCTGGGGTCTACTGCTTTCAGTAATACCTGCCTACTGACCTGGCCATGCCCAACACCTTTCAGAGTTCCCAATATGCTGGTCTTTAAAGATAATCCAGTATTTGAATTGAATAAAACAGACTTGCTGCATCACATCAGTTTCATATTCTGCTTATTCCAGAAGCGGCTCGGCTAAACAGAAAAAGTAAAATTAAATACTGTAATATCAGTGTAAACCCAAAATTGTTTCTCTGACCATGACGAAAACTAACGGCAGTGAAACAAAGAGCAAAAACTAACCTGGACTCAGATTTCAAACATTAGTATATTGTTCAGCTAGCACTGTTCTAAGATATGGGACTTCTACAATGACACGAAAAGACTAAAGGATATACCACATTCTCTATGATGTGAAATGTATGACATTTATTTCCAAATGTATTTGTGGAAGCTTGTAGATTATTTTAAAAAAATTTAAAAAAAAAAAACTCAAAAACCCAACCCCAGCTTAGTAAATATTTTTAATTTTGCAGTGACATTCTGGAATGGTAAGGAGAATTATCACAGGCATAAATTCCGCTGCTTATGATTTTAAGACTGAATCTATACAGAACATTAAAACAGCATACATTAATGCTTTGGGTTTACACACAAAACTAACTACTGAATGAATAAATTTGTTCCTCAGGGATACCCATCGAGGCAATAAAGACTATATCTTTCATTTATCTACCCTTACACTATTGCCAATCTCTCTTCTCATCAATTTTACCGTTGTAGATCTACTAAAATTTAGACCAGTTCTAAGATGACAACCATGATATATCATAACTGTAGTTTGTCTGTTCTAGGCTGATCTACATCTCAGTTGAAAGAACTTAGTCATACAGGGAAAATTAGTGAGATTCAGGAGCTTTTTATGTAAATTGTATATTACATCTCTCCAGATTTTGGAAGGTTCCCTAGCACTTATGAAAGGTATTAAATGGTCAACCCTAGAACAAATATTTCTGTCTTCCTTGTGAAATTTTGTGGTATGACATTTTGACAATT
Organism: Piaya cayana; assembly: GCA_013389865.1. Classification (NCBI taxonomy): domain Eukaryota; kingdom Metazoa; phylum Chordata; class Aves; order Cuculiformes; family Coccyzidae; genus Piaya; species Piaya cayana. The sequence goes on from WAAB01001999.1 coordinate 272,654, forward strand.
GCCTAAGGAATGATTTCTTGGTTTACTATGCTAATTCACAAATGATCAAGATTGTGTTCACTCTTACAAGTTTAGTCTCCTAAGAATGTTTAAATAAGGGGTGGGATATATTTACACTAGAATAAAACATAGAATGCTTTTTGTTGGAAGGGGCCTTAAAGATCATCTAGTTCCAACCTGCCTGCCATGTGTGGTCATATTCCACTAGATCAGGTTACTCAAATCTCCACCCAACATAGCCTTGAACATCTCTAGGGATGGGGTATCCACAACTTCATAGTGACTTATTAATCTCACCAGTTCCAGTGAATCACTAATCTCATAGTAATTTTTTATTATTAATTATACCTAATCTAAATCTACTCTTTTTCAGTTTAGACACTTTACTTCTTTTCCTATCACTACAATCCCTGATAACGAGCCCTTTCGCATCTTTCCTGTAGGCCCTCTTTAAGTATTGGAAGACTGCTATAAGGTTCCTCTCCTCTCCTCTCCTCTCCTCTCCTCTCCCTTAACTCTTTCATCCTGTTCTCATAGCAGAGGTGCTCCAGCCCTCTGATTCTCCTTGTGGCCCTACTGTGGACTCACTTTAACAGATCCATGTCCTCCATGTGCTGAGGACACCAGAACTGAACAGAGTGCTCCAGGTGAGGTCTGATAAGAGCAGAGTAGAGGAGGAGAATCGCCTCCCTTGACCTGCTGGTCACCCTTCTTTTAATGTAACCCAGAATATGATTAGCTTTCTGGGCTGCAAACACACATTGCCAGCTCATATTGAGCTTCTCATCCATCACCATCCCCAAGTTCTTCACTGCAAAGCTGCTCTCAATCCACTCTCCAGTATGACTATTGTATTATATGTATACAAATGTCATATATAATATGATATTTTGTATCAGAGGCAATTGTTAGGAAATTCCATAGGTTAAATGTATAAACCAGTTTATTTTACAATATAACTGGATGACATCGCAGATGTCAGCATTACTATGAGACAAACCAGTTTTCCTGCCTGTTCTCCACAGCAGTAAACTTTTGGTACCTCCAAGATGAACACCTTCTAGGTGTCTAAATGAAAGAAAGCTCATCATAAGTGCTGCTCTGCTATGGTGAAATTGTGAGAGTCAGTGTCCTATGGAAGCTAGGATAAAATCAGTAGCCAATCTCACATATGTCAAACAAGTCAGGTCTCAACAAGCTATGTGTATATGCCCCCTGTAAATTTAGCAAGTTTTACTAAGGTATATAGTGAGCAGCTGATGAAAGTCAGGAAATAAGGTTTCTATTCCTAGCTTGGCCACAGTGCAACTGATACGTGAATTCAAGGAAGATATTTAATTCTTCCCGTGCTTCTGCTCCATTTTGCATGTTTTGTTTTCCCACCACAGAAATGGAGGAAGGGAGGAAGGCAGGGAGGAAGAATTCAACCTTTTATAAGCTTTTGCTTCTAAAGTGAACGTTATACAGGCCAAAGCATATATTTGGTGCTAAGGAATATGCTCAAAGTAGCCCAGCAATCACTACAGCTTGCATATATCTATTCTTTCTAACTTCTAGATCCATCTCAAACCCTGTGGTGCGTCAGGTCAGGCTACAGTTATGTAACCACCAAACTCTCAGAAAGAATTTTTAGATGCAATGGGTTGTTCAGTACCACTGTTGAGATAAATTTTAAGTAATACTGCTAATATTCAAGCTAATTAGGAAAACACGTATAAAGAACCTGCATGTTAGAATAAATAAATAAAGCAGTTTTATTTGCCCATAAATTGTTGAGGATGGGACTTTCTTCCTTATTTCCTGGGATACAGGTACAGCATGGTGTTTCATTGCTATCAATACCACATTGTATGCAGTGTGGAATTTAGAATGACAGCAGAATGGTTTGTATTGAGAAAACACTAGCTGAACTGTACTGCAGAATTTATGTGTTTTTCTCATTGCTAGATCTCTTTATAGTGCCCGGAATATCTTTTTAGTCTTTTTTTTAAAATAAGAATATGCATTTATTACATAACTGGCTATTTTTTTAATCAAACAACGGCTCTGTTATTTTGTGGAAATATTGAAGGGGGAGGGGAGGAAAGGTAAACATCCAACCAATATTAGCTCTCAAGTGCTGGGTAATTGTACAGGGCCCTGGGCAAAAACAAAACATAGATGTGCAGTAGTCATAGCACATCTTGTCTTAACTTGTCTTTGTTAGTGTAAGTGAAAAGGTTAATGCTGTTCAATTCCATCAACACAGAATGAGGCACTGTGGCACCTTTGAAATCTAAACTTACCCATAGTACAATTGATGTAATTCCTGAGAGAATCACATTATTTACAAGTTAGTTTAATAATATGAATCCCAATTAACCACGTGCTGATGTATTTTTATACATATATATATGTATGTATATACTCACCCAACAGATTGCTTTTAATATGCTTATCACAGGGTAAAGCTTTGCTGCTGTCTACCAGCAGCATATGGTAAGGTCTCAGCCACCCACTAGCCACAAAGGCTTAATCCCACTAGCCAAGACAGATACTAGGGTTGGATCCCTGCAAGAGTTTTGAATAGTGTGCATGGCACTTCCAAGGCATAAAGCTGCCTTTAAAGGAGAATAATTGATGATGACTTAAATTCAATGCCAATTAAAAATGTCAGAGGCTGCTTCTTGATTGCTTTGCACTTTGTGTAGTCAGTTAAATTCAGAACAAAATGTGTGCAAGAAAGCTGCCAAACTGTCCATGTTTGGCACAGACCTGGCAAAGATATAAATGGTGACACAGGTGTAAGTCAGAGCAGAAGAAGATCCTCAGATTTTAGGGACACACCTTCATCAAGTAAAATGCCATCCAGCACACCTTAAATTATCTAAGCCATAAATTAAAAGTGAACACAATAACAGTGAAATAAATCTTAGCACTGACTAGCTGTTATTTCCTTATGAATATCTGACTGCTTTTATTCCTTTTCAGCTTTTTGTTTGTCTAACCAAATGCTTTTGACCATTCTATCCTTTGGTGCTAGCATAGTAACACTTTATACAACAGATGCACTAAACTCAGGAAATGCACAGCAAATTGTGACGTAATATCTCCTGTGCACACATTGCCCTATTAATAGGGACAGGATATTAGGGTTTATTATTTAGAGATTTGTCTAAAGGGCCAGATATGGCTTGCTTGGACCTCCCAGCATATATAACTGTTGCAGTGCCACACTTGAACCATAGTATTAATTTTACTGATTTCAGACTCTAGCAATCAATCCCTGCACGCTGATATATCCTTATATATCTTCTATTAGCTTCTCCACCTCTGGTTGAAGCAAGTAGTCCTCCTGTGGGAAATGTGAATAAGGGAAATATGAAAATATACCCTGGTGTCACTATTGCCATCTCCAGAGCTGGAACTATGGCCATAGCCACAGGCATACCTAACTTGCATAGCATAGTTATGATACTGAATCTGCATAATGTTTCTGGCTCATTTCCAAAAGCTACCCTCTGTGCTAGATCATGCAGGGCTGGCAGAAGATTACTCCATGAGGCACAGACAATAGAAAGGGCCCCTGCTCTTCTGCTCCTATAGTGAAGCCTCCCTTAACACATCATGAGGTAATACAGGCATCAGACTGAAGTTTTCTACTACCTTCTGTGACTGAAAATCCCTTATTCTTGTCATCCCCACTACAAGCCTGATTTTAGAGCATTTACGTTTTCAATATCTGAAAACATGAATACACCAAGAAGCAGACCCAAAGCTGCAAGTATCTTTCCTATATTGCTAAGGATTTAAAAGATTAAAGTTTTTGTTGTATACTAGCAGTACATCTAGTCTACTACCATCAAGCCTCCAACATACAATCTACTATTTGAAGTTCATTTGTTTTGAGATGGCCAGCTTTAGAACTGGGCATTAGATTTCCAGGAATGGTTTCAAGTAGTGGAATTCTGTTAAATTAATTCAGATCAAAGGTATGTAGAATCGAATACTTAACTAGGAGGAGAAAAACCCAAATGCTACTCTGCCACACCAAATGCTACTCTACACACACCAAATATCTCCAGAAATTGAACACTTTTCAAAATATATTTTAGTTCTACCTCTGAATATATTTCACCTGTATTTTATTTTAAAGCCTTTTATTATCTGCCAAACCATCAGTCACACTCACATTATTTTGATCAAAAAACAGAGTGTCTAAAATTCTCCCCTTCTCTTTGTCTCTCAGCAAGCAAAAGATCAATCAAGTCTCCTCCACAGAAATAGCCAAACCTTTTTCATTTTGATACCCTCTTTTCCCCTTTCCCTGGCCAGAGTAGTTCTTCCGGTAAGGCTGGAATCCATCCCTTCAGAGCTATCTAAAGTTCTTTTGCGACTATTACATGTTACTCTACTCCAGGACCAATCTACTAGGAAAGGACATGCCACATCCATAACAAACGTGAGCCAAATTCTTGTCTTCATTTGTATGAATAGGCAGGGAAAACAGCATGACTAATGTTCATGAACACACATGTTCATAAACAGAAGACGACTTTGATTTTTTTTTTTTGTCCCAAGCCTATCATTTGTATGCACAATGAAGAAAAGAGAAGAATTAGATTATCATATAAAACCAGAAAAAATGTGATACTTGCATTCAATGCCAAAATAAAAACTGAAGCAAATTAAAGGATCTGCAAACAGGCACATGTTAGAAGTACCTTTCAGACCTTCTTTACTCAAAGAGGAGATCTGTTCTCTTGTTTGATATTGATGCCTTTCTAAAACAACTTTAATTTCTCTTGCTATTTAATACATGTCAGAGCACTTGACAACACTCACAATCTCTATTAATCAAAGCTTTGGTAACTGCTGCAGCCTAAGCGGGAGTATAATCCTTAAGATTCAGTTCCCCCTCAAAAACGAAAAAAAAAGAAAAAGGTAGTAGTTTGCCTGACAACAGGGTAAACAGATTATTGTGTTATTGCTGGCTGATTGCCGGAGTTATTTTGGAGCTCCATAATTCGTTTAAAGAGATTTTTGACATTTATGAAATGACTTCTATAATCAACTGACAGTGCAATATCCTATAATTGTTCAATTAAAAATGACTACTAGTGCATTCATTTATTAGTAGAATCAGATAATTGTCTTTCCACTAAAGAGTACTTCACACTTTGTGCATCAAATGAAAATGTTTGAGTATAAATCTGTGGCACAGCAGCCAAAGTCCTGGGGATTTTTCAAGAGAAGGTGTAATTATTACAGGCCTCTGAAGTAAATATGGTTTCATGTGATAATCTTTAAATGGATTGCTTGTGTCTTACAAGACACACGTTTGCATAAACTGTCACATCTGGCAAGATGGACATGAACAGGCTTTCTGTGGCAGGTGAGACTCCTGTGGTTTAAAATAGGGTCAGCTTTAAAACTGGCATCTAAATCACAGAGCTGATCTTCCTTCCCCCTGCTCCTCCTGTTCCTGGAAGGGCACCATTCTACTGCAGGAAGGCAGCAGAGGCTGGATGCACAGGTAAATCAGTTTTGCATGGGAAACTGGCCTAGAATAACAACCCATAGGCTACAAAGCCCCAGTCACAAACACAGAGTCATACCCTGTGCTCCTGAGAAATATCAATATCTTCAAGAAATATTTGGTGATTTTTAGATCTATTTTAAGTCCACTTGAGGTCACTCAGCACCTTGAAACAATTTCAGAATAGGCGCCTACTCTTTAATATGTAACATTTTAACTTGCATTATCCAAACCAAGTGCTAAGCAAAATCACAGATCAATTTTTCATTAAATAATAAAAAAACTCTGTACATCAAGTAGGTAGAGATCATATGGAAAACTGTGTAAGCAAATCACTGAGAGGCAAGCAACAGCAGCAATCTCTTCACAAATATAATGATTTTTTTTAATTATCTCTCTGTTTCTAAGAGCAACCTTCCAGAATTCTTGGCTAAAACTCACAATTTATATTCAGATAATAATAATTAAAGAAATCCAGTACGTAGTCACCAGATGGAAGATACTACTTAATTTGTGGCTGTTACAGTATACTTCTTAGTAATGTCATTTCAGAGTCTCAGCTGAGCTTAAGCCCTCTTCCCCTCTTCCACTCTTCCATCCCTCCCCCACTGCACACCAGTTTGATAACAGAACTCAAGGCTTCTTCATCTTGCACTTCAGATTTTCTGTATTGCCTTTTCTCCAATGATATTCAAATGTTTTAATGAAGCAATAATTAACAAGTTATTTCTTATACTGTGGCCTAGCCAAGAGTTACTCTCTCCTTGTTATGCAGGGAGAAAGCTGTAAAATGAGGGAATTATGCCAATTTTTTTTTTGCTAGCAGCCCCAGTATGAGGGGGAAGGTAGCTGGCTCCCGTCTAGAGCCAGCTACATCAATGAGGGAGCATCTGGAGAGCACCTTGTTTTACAGTGAAGCACCAATTAAAACCAACGGGTGGATGTAGCTGCATGAAAGCGAGTGGGAGCCAGGCTTCAGCTGGGCAACCCCTCCCTCAGTAGATAAATGGGCTGGTGCTAACCAGGCACGACAGCACCCCATGGCAGAGCCTGCACCAGCCCTTGCTCTCTCCTTCTCTGCTGTAATCACAAGACCATCCTTCCTCCTACTTAGGAAAAAAAAAAAAATTAACATTAATGTTTCCTCATATCAGATCAGCTTCTCTACAAAGCTTTGCAAATGACCCATCAGTGCTTCATTAACAACCTTTTTCTCCCTGTTTTCTTCCCCATGACCCTCATCCTTTTGCTTTTGTTTGTTGTTGTTTCAAACCCATTTTTCTGCATGTTGTATGGATTTTAGAAAGACTTTTGATAAAGATGGTCCTGGCAGCTGGATGATAAATATTATTTTCTTAACCTGCCTAGCTTTGTCAGCCACCTGCAACTGCAGCCTGCCATGCGTTGGAAGCAGCTCATTAACTTTCCCACAGCTTCCCAGGAGTTTTCCTTGTTTTCTTTCACCTTGGGTGTGTGCTGCCTTCTCTGCGAACAGTTAAGTACCCGAGCAGGCCGAGTGGGCTTTGGCACCACAAGCATAGCACGCTTCAGGCAGCCTCCCTGCTAAGGCTCAAAATCTCTCTTAAACACATTAAGCAGCCCATTTTGGATTGATAGTGCAGTAATTATTCTGCTTCACCCTAAAAACCATCCTGGGGTAATTGGCGCAGAGGAAAATTACCCAGAGTCCTCTGCCACCTGGTAGTTAAGGAACGAATCCAGGGAAAGATAAGTGAAGCAGGGAAAAAATCGGCACTTATTTGATTTTAATCTCACCACTTTGCAAGCATTTAAATTGCCTTAATCAGGTGGCTGGCTCCCAGCCTAGCTGGTAATCTGTTATCAAATTTGAAACTAGATTTTTTAAAATGTCAGTGTAGGCTGAGAATTGAAGTCTATTAACAGTTATGAGCCTCCCTCCTAAACTTCCATAATCTATGTATTAATGATCCCTTTTACAAAGCTGTCAAATATTACTTTATTATAACTATATATTAGTAACGTCAGTGTAAAAGCAGGATTTAATTATTTATTTTGTAAAGATAGGGGGGAAAAAAGCCAAACCCCATACACATACACAATGCCAACATTCTTACCACTGAAACCTGATTTTTCTGAGGCAATAACGTGAGTGTATGGAATAACCTTGATAAATGTAATTGAATTTTTCTCTGATAAGATTAACTAGTGGTAATTGTGAATGGGGAAGGTCTGACCCACTACAAATGAGATGTATGACGAGCTGAAAATAATCAATTTTTTTCCTTTCTCTCTCTCCTTCTCTCCTTCCCCCTCTCCCTGCCCCTCCAAATAAAAAAATAATCCCTGAAATAGTAATTTTGGGCCTGGCAGGATGAAGCATTTATGTCTGAAATGTTTTTGTATGTGCTGATTATCTGCTATCTTCTCAGTGTGTCTAATTGTGCTGAGCTCAGTTTAAAATGAGATCAACACATTTAAACCCCAGAAGGCTTAATTAAGGGAGGGACTTAATGCTTTACAAAAAAGGGGAATTTACGTCTTTTGAGAAATATAGTATAAATTCTACCTGCAACTTCCCTGACTAGAGTGCTCCAAAATTTTGTAGTTAATTGAATTGCTTTTAAAAACAAACACAAAAGGCAAAACTTCAGAACTCACAACTGCTGGTAGTTGTTCAGAATTGTGGGGGTTTTTTCATGCTTGCTACTTCTTGATTTTTGTTTCCACATGCTCTTGTTTCAAGCTATCCTGAACAAGCAAGCAACCATGCAATATAAAAAAAAAAAAAACCAAAAAAAACAGACCTGAAAACCCCAACATTTAGACTCTTTAAAAGCACACGGTAGCTATGTGCTTTGCAGAGTTGAAGATGCTTCTCCTGACGCATGGAGAAACACACTTGCAAATTCACACAAAGCAGTCCCCTACTATGTATTTGTTTCCATTAAGTACACAAAACATTGCACTGGAAATTTAAAAAAAAAAAGTGTGATGAAAATGATTAATTCTTTTTAGTTATGTGATAAAAGTCAATTTTTCTTTGAAAATAATGCCACAATTCATTCTTCTTCTTTCTTCATTATCCTGTAACTCTGACCATTGAACTTTAGTGCTGTTGATCAGGCTAAAACATCACTGACAACTCAGTATTCATATTGTCTTCATTGAATCCTGTGTAGGTTCTGTGAAAGACTCTTCAGAAACATAAAATCTACCGACAATGAAATTAATCACAAAGCGCAAAAGAAAAGCAGCTGGCATCCAACTACTGAATAATGCAAAATGTGCAGATTTAAATTACATGTCACCGTTAATATATACAATATATCTATATCTACACTCACACACAGAGTTGTACTATAATCAGTAAATAATTTTTCACTGTCTACAAAATAAGTATTTTTATTCAGAAATAGTATATACTGAAATTGCATCAAAATTAAATACCAGATGACTTCTTCGTGATTACTGCAGTAAATATCAGAAGGAATTAAGCTAATAGGAAATGGTTGCAATTTAAAAGGGAAGTTTAAATTAAAAAAAAATGAAAATGAGAAAAAGGTGTAAGTGAAACCAGTAAAAATCTGTGTCAATATTTCTGCATATTCTAAGTCTCTAATTAGTCAATGGGATCAAATACTGCAAGAGAAGAAAGTTAAGTTTTGCTTTATTTATGTGCTCACTAGCGCATGGATCATTTATAAAGGAAACACCTAGAAAATCATAGGAGAAAATTGCTGTTGAAGTCACCATTTTCATGCAACATTGTGGGTAAATTATAGTCCTAGAGACTAGCATTATTTTTATTACATTCAAAGACCCCCACATACAAACAACAGAATTAAAGAGAAAACTGGAGCCCTTAACTACTTGCACCTTAAATTCTGAAGTTAGCTAGCTCTGACCTGCACAGCCATATATCAACGAGAGCAAACAAGAGCCCAGTGTACTTTATTTCTCAGCTTTTGACAACCTTTATTATTTCGTTTATCTGCTATTCATAGTGAGATGTAAACATCTTACTTCCCAGTGTGATCCTCATATCAACAGTGGGTCAGTTTAAAATATTGGGAATCAATACATTATAAAACATCAGCCAGTATGAAAAAAAGACAGAGCTAGAGCAAATTCATTGAATGTCAAATAAAAAATAAACAAACATGAACAGATGAAAAAATGTAGCAAGATCATAAATAAAAAGATAAGGATTTAGAAATATATATTTCTAAAACAATGACTTGACAGGGAAAATGTCCCTATGTTAAATACTAAGCCACTTAGTGCAAGGATGATGACAAATTCCATGCAGGCATGGAGAAAATAAGTAGTTTTAAATTAATCTCTTCATTTAACAGAACACTTGCATAGTAACAGTGATCATTACTATTACAGGAGTGGCGAGAATGAATAATATGGGTAAAGAAAACTTGGTTAGGATGCAGCCTGTTGTTTTGTTTTAATGTATTGGATTAGACATTTCTGTCTGTGTAGAGGAGGGGGACAGCACTCACATCTTAGGCAAACAAACAGGCATTATGGACTTCTTGTAACACAAGCTTGACACAAATGAACCAGGCCTCCTGCTGTTCTTTTCCCTTCACAGGCCTCAGTCTGGTCAACGATAAGCCTATAAGCAGAACTGGTATAATAAAAATTCTCTGATGGAACCATTGCCCAACACAAAAAAAATAATTTCATTGAAAAGAAAAAAATTGCAGGAAAGTGTTACTTTAGAATATTGTTTGTTTGGGTTTAAAACTGGAGAAGTACATACGGATCCTTTCAACACTGAAGTAATTAATTTCAGAGAGAGAAAAATATTTGGTTTAGATGCAATAATTTTGATTATTTGAGAATTGCACATTATGCCAAACATGTTGATGCAACAGCAGATATTTAATGAGATTATATGAGATAAATGGATTTATAAGTTTCACATCATATTGCAATATTTTGCCATGAGGAAAATGAACTGATGAAAATTACATTTTTAAGAACTTTCCTGAGAGTTTTCTTAAGAGTATTTCCTGAGAAGACCTGAATATTTTTCTCACAAATCTGAAATGTAATTTCCTATCAAACATAAATCATCTTCCTGACCAATCATGCTTATGAATACTACATATGTTTTTCCTCTTTCTCAAGTAACTATCCAATTCAAAAAATATAGCTAAAATTGACTAAACAAAAAGTGGATCTTGCGGCTTTGAAGCAATGGGGGATTTGCATAAAGAAGGAAGACAGATAGGAAAAAGGGAAATGAGAAGGAAGGATGAAAATGGAAGAGCTGGAATCCAAGTGGTTGCATCAGATCTTTGTCTACCTTCGAGTATAAAACAGCATTTTCTTTTGACCTTGCCTACTGTAAGCTTTTCTGACAGCACAGATCAGTGCTGTCCAAAAAATTCATTGTATTAGAGCAGAATGAAACAACCCGAACTATGAACTCATCTCCCTTATTTCTGCAATATTTCCATGAAACTTTGGTTTCCTGCATCACTTCATTCAATGTTAAATATTTGGCTGTGACCTATTATAAGGCTTCAATAATTTTTGCTTTGTTTGGTTGGTTTATGAAACTTTTCCCTCTTTCACTTGAAGAAAACTCTGAGTGTCAATTTGAAATGAGATGCTGCTTTTTTTTTAATTAAAGAGTTCATTGTTTCTTAAATGAGACTTTGAAGAATTAAAATATTGTCAAATCTTCCTATTTCTTCTCCCAAATTTTGTGTCTTAGTTTGTCAGATTCTATACAAATTTGCAAGCAGATTTGCAGCATTCTTTTCCTTCCCATATGATTATGTTCCCAGACATTTTGGCAAATAGACACATATACTGTCCAACACTCTTGATATCCATCTTTTGATTCTATGGGCACCCTGATGCTGGGAATTTATTAGCCTCTGGTCATGGTCTTTCCCAAGATGCTTATATGTGCTGCCTGAGAGGCAGAAAGTACCATAAAGGCAAGGGCAAGAGGAGTGGCTAACTGATAAGACCAAACAGAGACAGACTAACAATGATAGAAACAGAAAGTACAGATCATCCTTCACTGGAATTGATCTCCTACATCTCCTCTCATTCCTTTTGTTGGAAGCCTGAAGAAAACAGCGCCTCATTAATTGTGTCATCTTAGGACTCTCAGTTATTCGGCCACTAACGCACTGCAATAGCTTTTCTTTCACTCACAAGTCTTTGCACAGAGCAAAAACTCAGTCCAGCCAGGGTACTCAGGATGAGTAAATGTGCAGTCTACACAAAAAATTTCACAGAAGTCAAAAAAAGGACCTAGATCTTTTTTCACAAGGTTAGATCTGCAGCCATGTTTTCTGGGTCTTTTGCATGGTTTCAGGGTCATGATGCCCCTCTGCTCTGGTCTTTAGATCATCACCCTTACCTCAAGCCCATGAAGCAGACAACACTCTTTCTCCTTCTTATCCTATTCTTACATGCTCTGCAATACTGCAGAATGGAGGAGGTAAAATCTCCTGGGGCTTTCCTCACTCTGTGCCACAAAGTCAGCTGGGAATCTTCTGTTTCTTCAGCTAGAGTAGACCTGCTCTTTCTTGTTTGAGATCTTTTCTCATGAATTCCAACAGTTTTGAATTTTAGCTTTTTCTAGAGGAGGAGAAGGCAGGGACTGAAAATAGGGAGCCTACTTACAGCCTGTTGAGTCAAACACTACATTATCATTGTATTCCTATGCACTTATAGCATTCTCAAACTGCATTGATGTTCCCTAAAGTTCTTTTCATTTATGGCCAGTCAGAGTATGGCATCTCTCCTGCACAGGAGATTTAAACCTGATACTGATGGTCACAAAAAACCAAAACAGACTCATGGGGTTTTTTTGTTTTCCTCACTTAAAAACTATTTAAAGAGATTTTGTTTCCTTTTTAATAACAGTAAAGACCACTCTGGTAAAGCAGTAAGTACTTGAAAATTCACTGTCAGAGAGATGGTAGTTGTTAGCTGCTGTCTGTGGAGTCACCCTCTCTGATCTGTGAGCGCTGCTGAGGTTTGACCCAGCAAGTTACAGACTGCAAAGCAGCAGCTCCACCAGTTGAAATAGGAAAGTATCTTCCTTGAGATGCAAAAATCCTAAAAAATGAAATCCTCTTTCAGGTTTTCTGACACTAGAGGGCAAGCCCATTTTAGGTAACACTATGTTTAATGAAGAGTCTTAGCATACATTTCCTTAATAGTGAGTAAGCTGTGACAAATCTCCATCACTCATGACTCCTAATGGACTCCTCTGGCTTCTGAGGTAGAAAAGCTTTGCTCAAGCTGGTGAAACTAAGAGGGCTGAAGAGCACAGCCAACAAGCCCTAGACCATAAGTAGATACTCTCAGTGCTTATAAGGAATGCTCTGATGTTAGTGATGGATAATGATCAGCTCCAAATGTAAGGACATTTTCTTTACCCTTACAGATTATTTTACTGTATTTAATATTCTAGACTTCTGGTGCTTGTTATAAGAGTATTGATTACCCAGTAGTCAGCAAGATGGATACATGATGGAGAGAGAGATGTGAAAAATGCTCGAGTAAATACTTTCCCTCAAACCACACCTTGTCTAATATTTCTACCCGCTAATAAGAAAGGAAAGCAGTGTTTAACTGATGTCTCTTACCGCTTTGTAGCTTCCTCCATGGTGCCTTCCTGTTTACTGAAAATCAGGCATCACAGCTCATTAAGCCAGCCTTTGAAAAATTATAAAGCTTATAGACTCCTTCATTTCTCTGAGGTTAACATTTCTTTAATAGAAGACTATGGCATTGTGGTTAAGCCACAAACACAGTGTCAGGGGACCTTGGTTATAATCCATTACACATACAGACTTTGGCAAGCTGTATTACTTATCTTGCCTTAACTACATTTCAAAGATGAAGGCCGAAGAAGTTTTCCTTTCTATTAGGACAGCGCAAGAATAATCAAGGATCAGAGTGGATCCTGTGCTACCTGCAAGGACAGCCTCCTCGAGATTAAAGGTTCAAGTCCAGCCCAGGGGCATGAACCCTTTGGTTCTAATCAAAGGTGAAAAAAAGAATTTTTTTTTTCAAAAACATGTAATTGGCTTTCTTCACATGAAATTGTAAAATACATGATAACAAGTATAGAAGCAATACTGAACAAGCATATAAAATGAGACATCTATACTTCTATTTTGAAACTAAGTTGCACCTTTTTTCCAAATTCTTGATATGCAGGCATAGAGATGTTTCATTGAAAAGATCTGAGGCTCAGAGGCCCACCTTTAAATTACCTTCTCAGGTAAATGCGATTGGAATCTTAACTTGGACTCAACTGCCCGCATCAGGGTTTAGGATCATTTTACTCACCCTAAAGTATTCTACAAACTGTGTCCCCTCAACTGCCAGTCTGGAAGGACATAGCTCTCTAGTTTATGCTAGACCACATGCCATCTAGACACAGGTGTCTTTAATAAAATCTAGCACCTTAAAATAGCATTAGACATCTGTTTTTAGGCACCTGAACCTCCTGTCATTCTTTCCTGAAGGAGAAATATTTAGAAAATGTGTAGATATGAAAGCTTCCTACCAGTTCTTATATTGCAGATTGGGACAAAATTCACCTCTGAAGTTGTGATTACTGGCTTCATTTAAATTATCCAAAATTACACATGATGCACTAATATACATTTGCTATGTCACATCTATTGAAAATTACCATCATACAGAATAACTAGTTCATGTACAACAATATCTATAAACCCTGTGGTTTTTTAATAGAATAGACTCAGTTTCCATTTGAATATCAAAATGTAACAGCAGAGCACTGTAGTGACTAAGACCTTAAAGACTAAAAGCAGGCATAGAATAAATGTGTGCAATTGCAACTGAGAATAGTAGGGGGTAATTCCACTATCTCACTTCTGAACTGTGCAAACTATGGTTAAGAATGTTCAGTTAAGGCTTGCATAACTTTCTATCATAAAAGAATTACAACCTAACTACATTTGCTGAATAAACTTACAAAGCATTGGCTATAAAGAAAAATATCTTCTTTTGAAACTTTATTTATTCATCAACTAATTAAAAAACTCCAGAAATTTTGCATGTACTTCTTAATAGTTTCTATAGAAAAATGTGGAGTGTTTGTATCATGTAGACTGAAGGTTTGTGAATTGTAATATAAATAATTATTAAAGTTCCCTTACCTGGAAATACTTTGACTTAAATCACACCTCTTTTTAACCAAATATCAAATTTTTGGAATCGAGCAACATATTTGGCAAGGCAGGTTCTTAAAACACAATTTAAAACACTAGTAGTGCTGTCATATCTGAGATAAGTTTTGTAGGGAAAATTGATCAATTTTCCCAACAGATATGTTGGGAAAATATTTGTTGTAGTTCAATATAATTTCTTCCAACTTTGTCACTCACTTCAAGAGAAGATATTGCAGTTGCTTGCAAAGTTTGTGGAGTTTTTCTTTTGTTTCAAATAGAACAAAACCAAACCAGACTCTTGTGGGAACCTGAGGAGTAAAGCTTCCACACCCTTGTAGCTATGGGATGTTGTGATAATTTGTGCAATCTAGACTAATGATAATACTCACCATTTCTCTTATTTAGTTTGCAATGCCTCTCTTTCATTACATTTTGTATTGCTGTTGCTTAGAAATATTAATTCACTAAACATCACAGGCAGAAAACCCTTTTCAGTAAACAATGCCTACTCTCTTCACATAGCCACTCCGAAGTCAATGTGATGGGTTTGGACTGCTGAAGTAGTGTATTAGTATGTAGTCCATAGTAACCGCTGCAAGCCATTAAAGAAAACAAAATACCAGATGTGTAGTGATTCCGCCATTTGTATGTTGCTTTACTTTGGCCTTTTGTTTGGAGAACAATTCGTTCAAGGTAATCCATATGCTGATTTAAGGGGAGAGAATTTATGTCCATTTGTTGCTAACTAAATCATGAAAAGGTCAGAGAAAAATTGTACACAGAAACACCACAAAGAGAAAAATTCTATATGTGGACCAGATTAAAATGAATCCAGTAATGAAACTGACCTTCCTAATATTCGCCATCTCATCTACATCTTTGTGCAATGTAGATTGCCTAGTAAGAAAGGGCAAATTGGTTTATCATACAAATTTTATGATTCAGATGTATTTTGGGAGAGTGAATTCATCTGGATTAAAAGGGGAGATTAGACTGCTTTACTCCAGATCTCCTTGTGAGCACTCACTATAATGGACAAGTACCATTCAGCATAATACTTTGTCAAAGCAAAGGGATCTGGATGGGTAAATAAAAACCAAACCAAACCAAAACAAATATGTCTCCTATATTGGACATAACTAAGTGCTTTAATCAAAAAAGTGAGAAGACCCCAAACCCAGACAGCATTCCCAGATCAATATATATTTCAGAATTCTCAGTCTAAAAAGGTAAAAATGGTAAAATTCTTATACTATTGTAGAAATGTTGGCATTACTCACGGAAATTCCAGACCATCTAAGGGGCCTTAATTCTTGTGTTTGAGAGATGGAAATCGTGCTGAAAGTTCCTCGAGACAAATTCTATTCACCACCTGAGTTTGTTGCATGAACAAGCTCAAAATAGCTTTAAAATATTTAAGGTATTTTTCTAAAAGAAAAGTATCTACCGTAGATTACTCTTAACCTACTCTAGATTGTGTAGGTATTCTATAAACAAAAGATAAAAGGTGATTTCCTATCTTTTTTACAAAAACAATTTTTCTAAATTACTTTTGCCTAAGACTACCTTTTGCTTTCGTTAGAAATTTAACTTGCTGTGAATAGTAGCTTTCCTTGTTAACTCCTTAGATGTTGACGTAATGTAGCTAGTCCAGTCTATTGTGTAGGTCTTTCCATCTTCTGTACAATTTCAAAGCAACTGATAGATTAAATATGCAGCCACACCAACAACTGAAAGACAGTGGTCAATTAGTTTTCTGAATCATGCTTGCTGTCTGCTTGTGACCTGCTTGACCAGAAGCCACCTTACTTAATATCATCCTAGTCCATCTCCTCAACTCAGAGCTGCCTGTAGTAAGACCTTTGATAAGACAGCAGGCAAAATGTCTGGCAATAAGCCCATTTGTTTTGTTGGAGTGAACATGGTCAAGGTGAAAGCAAGTAAACAACTTTGGGAATGTTCTATAAAGGAACATAAAGAAGGTCAGGATCTGTTGATCAAATGCAGCACCAATTGTGGTATGCCTTCGTGAAGGAAGAGGAAAACTTAAGAGGCTTTTAATCTACTTATGAAGCAAAGTTGCATAGATGCACCATGCCTTTTCCCTTACTTCATGAGTGCTTCCCTGGGTCCTCCCTGCGACCCTTCTTGTAGACAGGCACTACATCAGCCAACCTCCAGTCCAGTGGAACTTCCCCAGTCTTCCAGGACTGCTGGAAGATGATGGAAAGGGATTTGGCCAGTACATCTGCCAGCTCTCTCAATACCCTGGGGTGAATCCCGTCTGGCCCCATAGTCTTGTGGGTGTCCAGGTGGGCAAGCAAGGCTCTGACCTCCTCCTCTTGGACCATGGGAGCCTCATATTGCTCCTCTAGTTTTGGGGTTTGTACACAGAGGGAACAGCTTNTTTCCCTTATACATTTCTCTTCTTGTTTCCCTTTTTCCCTTCTGTGTTTCCCTTATACATCTAGACTGCAACTTTTGACACTATAATAGCTATGTTACAGCTGGTAATACAAACAAATCTTATTCTAGAATTATACTTGATCAAATCTTACTTCAATTTAACGTGCATTGGCTCTTAATGAGTTCAAACATTCAAAATGTCCTCAGCAGCCACAGGTTTCCAAAGAAAACTAGGTGTCTGACTCCTGTGAAAAGCATGTCACCTCTTCAAATAACTAAACAAAACCATATCCACCTGTTTCTCAGCAGCCAACTAAAAAAAGTAAGTATTTGTCACTTACAAGGTATTTTGGATAAACACAATATTGTTTGAAACCAAGTTCCATAGCTGGGATAATGTGGAATATGAAAAACATCAATACTCACTGAGAACCTTTGCCAGAAATCACGCTCTGAAACAGAACTTAAGCAATAAGATTATAACATTTTTTATCAAAATGGTGTTTCAGAGGCAGAAGTTACTGAAACTCTTGAAACCGTATTTCAAAACTTCAACATTTCCTAAATTATCTGAATAAAAATTTCTTGTTGTCATTTTACAATTTGGGCAACTTGTCTCAGGGAAAACAGGAAGATTATTTCTTAATCAAAGTCACAGAGACTTATAAAGATAAGTTTAGAGGTTTCAACCAAGTTTCTATACTTCTAACATTAATATTCCACTTATTTAAAGAAGCAAGTATTAAGATCATCACTGATATAGAGTCAGAAGTTTCTTGGGTTTATTCCTTTTGCAGAGAAAGTAATCTTTTTCTGATGTCACAGAAGGGAGGAATTTCAAATCTATGTATTAAAAGAGCATAATGATATGTGTATATTAATATAAAGATACTGTCAATTAAATACTGGGCCTTAGCTGCAGAACCAGCTTGTGAAATTCCACAATATTGTGATTGTAAGCTTTGTTTCCTTATGCCTGAGCAAAAAACCTGCATTTTTGGGAAATTTACAATTTGCACTATTTATTGAGACAGTTCCAACTCCTTTTTTATTTGTTTCCTGAAAGTACATATTTTTTACCTCTGCTGACCAGTGCAAAATCAGGCCCACTAATGTTTATAAAATACCACATTATTGTTAGATATTGAATCCAAATGCAAGCACTGCAGCTTCTAACAGATAGGAGCTTGATGGAATCTGTCTGAAGATTGCAGTTGTCCAGATTGTCTCAGCACCTACTCTAGTAATAGCCCCTGACACAAGACAGAGTTCTGCATTTTCTGAAACTTTCTGAAGCTTTGACTTTAACAAGAAAATAAAATTCCTCTCTTGTCTTTAATTTTCATGTTTATTATGAGCTTGATAATTATAAACTCAGAGGAAATTCAGGCAGTTACCTACTAACATTTAAGGCAGTGCATAGATTGAAAAAGAGATAAGAGGTGATGTTGCTTCAAGTTTGTTGCTATGTTTTGTTTTGTTTTTTTTTTAATGGCACCTAGTTTGTTCCTAGTGATCAAATGGCTGAAGTTGCTCTGGAAAACACAAAGGGCTGATCCTTCACAGTATTTCAGCAATGTAATCAGCTACCTAGTACCTCTTCTTATTATATAAAACTCTTGTCAGTAACCCAAAATGCTTCATTATGGAGGTAAATGTTAGTATTCCTGTTCTGCACAGACACCCATAAAAATCAGTTCAAAAATCAATGGGTTAGTGGCAGGTCTGGGAGTACAACCAAGATCTTCAAACCACAGAGCAGTTCTCACTCTGTAGGTAAAGCTGCCTCCAAAAATACACTAGCAGTCCCAGGCAGTGAAGTCAAGTCTTATACAGACATGACAGACCTTCCAATTCTGTCAGGGCTGTTGACAACATCCAGTGGGTAGTGCGGAGTAGGCAGCAGTGCCTGGCCCCACAGCATAGGGTTGCTCCTCTATTTGCTGGTGCTGGCTGGGATAAGTGAGCTGACTGGAGTGTCATTGCTGTTAATAGAGAGGGAAGGGGGAAGGTTTCTTTCCTGCAAAATCCATTCCACCAAGCTAGATTACTGCAGCATGGTGTGAGGAAGGAGGGGTGAATTTCTCTCTCCTTGCTTAGAAGAAAGCAATTGCTCTCCTGTCTACGCTAAAAAATAAATTTTCTTCTTACTTAAACATTCATAACCATAAGAGGAAGTTGCTGTGCGTGCGCTTTTCTTCTCTCTGTAAACAACACACAACAGGCTTCTGTGTAAAACAGGACCTGAGATTTTGTCAAGGTCAGTAAAGTATGCACTGTACCCTAACTTTTTTCTTTAACAAATACATTATTTTATTAGATGAAAATAGTGCCAGGGCAATTCACCCCCTCCTGGCTTTTCTATCTATGATTGAGCATCTTTGAGAAGTGGGATTAGAGTGAAACCTGCAGGCATATTAATAAATAAACTTCACATGCTGTTAGATATTAAGTAAACATACTGCTAAATATTTCTCTAGGGGGTTGTGATCTCATAACCTTTGGACTTCTAATTTGGTTACCTGTGACATGTGGCTCTTACCCTTGGGGTTCCACAATGAATTAATCCTAAAACGCTTTTTAAAGTTTAACACACTAAGATAAAATAATATAATCAAATATACATTCTTAAAAAAAATTGGCTGACTGCTTCAGACATAACATAATGTGTTACTATTATGAAAGAAAAAGACAACTATGCAACTGAGGATCCTCAGTTAGGGGACACACAGGAGTGTTAAAAGTTAAGAGGGCAAAACACCTTCCAGAATAAAGATCTGGTTCTGTATAAGATAAGCTTCCTCTCCCAGCAACACCATGGCCTCTGTTGTTACAAGAAGAGTTTTGGTTTAGAAAAGAACGTGGGTTTTTTTCATGCATTCATACCTAGAAATAGTTTGAGATCTTTTCCTACATGTTCATCTGTTTATTCCTCATTTGAAAGGATGAAAATCCACTAATGAATAAAAGCTAATGAAAATGTGTTTGTAATGGTTTTGAGGGTGGGTTTCCCCCCGTTCCCCCACTTCTTAAGGGAAGATTTCCATCAAAAGAGTTTTTCTGAAAAGCAGTTAACTAGTAGTAACTTTCCTATTTTGATCAATTTTGCTTGATAGTTTCAAAATCCTTTTTCTAATCTCAGTCGCCAGTATTCCTTTCTCTAACAGAGCAGAAGAGGATTGTAAATGTTCTTTACATTAAAAACAGTACCTAAGTAAGGGTGAAAGTAAAACATACACATTTGCCTCAGGTTTCAGTTAAGATAATGACAGGGGAATTAAGTGCAGAATGCTTAGCAATTAAATTTCCAAGAGGGAACTTATTTAGTGATCCTATTGCCTTTATCCATTGACAAAATGGGATAATTGATATCAAAACCTGAAAAGAAAAAAAAAAAAACAAAACAGGAATACCAAACTTTATGGATTTTTGTAGTAACAATTTTTAACAAAGTTTTCAAGCAGGGCTAAAAAATAGCAAATACTCTCAGGAAAAGATCCTTCATATCTACACAGCTACAAACCTCTTAAGCTCACAAAGTCAGCATGAAAAAAACAATTTTGAAAAAAAAAGTTATAACAAAGAGCAATTGATATACTATTTGATAGACTATCTTTTTACCTCCTCAAAATGGATTTTTAAGTTGAACCTAAACTTATTCTGAACTAAAAATCACCACACCAAATAAGTCTTCATTTTCATTTGCAAAAACTGTTTCAGTGTTTCTTGGCTCAAACTAATTGACTTTTATACTTTCCATAATATAATTGAAGGAAGTTAAATTTTTTTCACTCTGAATATTTTAATTTTTTTTTCTCCCTTTTTAATATAGAAAGTTAGACAATGTCCCACAACCCCCTGAATGATGATTGCTCTGACTTGAAATGCACTTCTTTAAGGAAAATCATTAATACAAGCCTTTGGACCACCTTTGGAATGAGAACACTCTAATACAGCCTGCATTTGTTTTTCTAAAGAACGTAAGGGATGCTTAGTGCTACAAACTGTATGTGCACCATGCATCATCATTTCATATTTTTTATTCTACTTTGGTGAGGCAAAGTAACTATTATCACTGTTTTTCAGATGGAAATCTAAGGAAACAGACTTTAATTGAGATGGCCAGCATCATACAGGACAGTCCAAGAGTAGTAGCCAGATGGCCTGATTAGCCCAGTGAATTAACCAAAAGGCTTTCCTGCTCCTAGAGAGAAAACACAGCTATCTCAAGATATTAGACCTTTTAATATTACGTGGATTAAAATTTGGCTGTATGTGAAGAAATGCTTGCTTATTTGCTTTTTCCAAATTTCAGGAATCAGGAAATAAGAAACTCTGAACACTTCACATATGTTGCATTCAATTCCCATTTTTTAACTGAGCTTGTTCAGAAAGGTAGAAAACCTACCTAGAGCTCCAGTGATTGTACACCTTTGCTTCTGAATTCCCTGTTTCTCAAGATGAACAGTCTTCCCAAGATGGGAGAATCATGTATGTCAGTAGTTTATTCTTTCCCACCTTAGTATCATAAGAAGAGTTAAAAAATTCCTTGAAAAAATAGATGAGATATAAATGTATACATGACAGAATCAATTTTTCTTTTAGCTAAAGGGCATAATATACAGCAGTGTGTCTCCTGCTGCTGAAGGGAAGATACTGGAATATCATTCTACTGCCCTATGAATGGGGACTAGCAAAGAGCTTAAAGAAAGGGGTAGTTATTAGGGAGAGAGGGAAAGGACAGAAGAGAGTTTAATTTTTACTTACCCCTGTACTTTCCTACCCAAGGAACCCAATGACTTAAAAATATACATATAATCCGTGTAGACTCATTTATTCTAGAATGAAAACAGAGCTGTGCTTGTGGAGAATTTGGCTGCTAAACATTTCCTCTTTTTCCTGGTAAACTAACTATACTTCAACTATGAAAAAGGGGCAGAGGAGACTTCAGATTTATCTCTTTACAGCAAGGTGTACTTTAAATGTTCCTGAAACCTGGAAAAGGAGCCTGGGAGCTGAAAGTTGAAGAGTGGATTCTTTTCCATCACACATCTCGTTTGTAAAGGCTGTCTATGCCAATACCTGGGTGCTATGGTGGTTCCCAGGGCTGTAAAAGAGTAACTGGACTGTAGCCAAATAAACATTTTCATTAATGCCACAGAAACGTATGCTTTTATTTCACTCCGCCTCTGTATTAGCCTTACAGTACTGACAAGAGCAAAAAAAGTACTTTGCTTTGCACAGTGTAGCAATAGTGTGTCTCTGCACACACCCAGGAAGCAAATATTTTGAGCTGGATGATGTTAACAATGTCCCCTTTTGGTATTCTGCTTCTCTCAGAGTTTATCCAGAGACAATTCATAAGAAAAAAAAAATGAATCTATAAAGCTCTACTTTATTGACTTGTTGTATTAAGTGTCCCTCTCATCTGATTGGGAATTTTGAGGGAATCACAGAGTTCATTAAAGCATTTTACTGCATAATGGTAGATGGCTAAGATAGATCCCTACTAGTGAGATGAACATTAATTAAATAAGTTGTAGAATAGAAATGAACTGTTTAGCCGAGTTAAAAGGTCTAGCAAACAAGCCTCTCACTCTACAAATCTGAATTCTCTGAAGGAAACCAGTTTACTTTTTATGGCAAAGCATGTAGCCAGCACGTATGGCAATGATGACCATCCTAAATCTGTAAACCAAAACACATGTTTTTCTAAGTGAAAGCACAATTTTGTTGTTGGTGAATTCTATAGTAGAATTGTAGCTCAGAGGTAATCATCTGTAGTATCAGCAAAGATCCAATGCAACTGCAAAGTAAAATGGCCCTCAAAAAAATCAAAACAAACTTCAGAATGATGCCCTCCCTCTTGGAATTTGCATCTGCTGGTTTATTTAATATACCAGACAACTGCAACATTACAAAAAAAAAGCATAAAGGAAAGACTAGTATCCAAGGTTAAAAATACATCTTAGTTTTTTATTAGTTTTCCCTTTCCAGTAGCTTTTATCTGCTACCTAAATATCAACCATTTCTTTCATATCATACAAAACAAAAAGAGAGGCTTACTAAACCATTAGTTACATATTATCTGGTTTAGGTTTTACAAGATGCCTCCAGAAACTCCAAGCACGATATTAACTTCCAGTAGATTCCATTTTTATTTTTGCTTATTTCAGTCCACTTTTGAGACAACAGCTGGAGCAATGTAATAGCTCGAGCTTTTTGTTCCATAAGGCCTATCTTACACTAAGCAGTTGAAGGTGAAAAGAGCATGCATCTGTCAGAATGAGATTATAGTACCTGGAGATTTTTCCATAGATAGGCACCAGTGTAAGTTTTAAAAAATATATATGTAAAAGTCACATGCAATTCAATGACAGGTGGATTTGCATGAGACAACAAGTTGGTACTACTGAAAGAACAAAGGAGATAAAGGAAGAACAGGATAGTCAAAACCTTAAGGTGAGGCTAAGCAGTATAATGTGTGAATTATAACATGAGAGAAGCAGCTTGTGCAGTGATCTGAAAGTCACTCATGATCCAGTCACCATGATCTTTAGCAGGTTGGGAAGTTACATTTAGGCACTGTATTTTGCTTGAATTAAAATAGGTGGATGCAGGTTTAAGAGGGGCCAAGAAGAAAGACAATGCTGTAAATATGTGTTTTAAACCAGGAAAATTGAGTAAGAGCAGGAATTTCCCATGAGCTCACGAGGAAGCAGCAGCACAAATTGTAAACAGTGGGGTAGTGCAAGAAGTAGATGAGCAAGCACTGGTATCTCTCTGCACCCCTTTGCATAGAGACATCAGCATCTGCTGTTGTATAGCAGGATGAAGAAGGAAAAATAGGAGTAAGCCTGGAAGGTAGAAAGAAATATGTTCAAACTTCACCCTGCTTTTGGAAGAGTAACCATGATCCAATATTATAAAAGCCTGAGAAACTTGAGATTTTCATTGCAGAACACGGAGTAGTGGGACAAGGTATATGTTGCAGGGGACACATTCCACAAGGAATTTCTTGGTATCAGAACTCAAATTAAGTTTTGAAGTCGAGAATGCTTTAAAACCTCAGTCAAGATAAAGTATATTATATCACCTATAAGAGATTGTCAGCAAGTTTGGTGGGCTTATACGTGCTCTGGCTCCTCCTCCTCCAGGAAGCTGTCCTCCATTAAAGGTCTTCTCATCCAGCCCAAAGGAGAAAAAACAATAATATTTAATTTTGACAATTTTTACTGTAAACTATTTCATAGCGTGTTTCTGCAAAACAATAAGCATTGCTGCTATTTGGAGGGCAGCCAGTTGAGCTGCATGTGGTGATGTGTGTTTTATAGAGAAAGCAGTAAAGATGCAGTAGAGAAATATATAAAGCCAACCAGGTTAAAAAAAATGTCCTGCTGAGAGGGAGCAGGTGTAAAAGAACAAAACAGTATAGTGTAACCCTGGTTAATTGTTGAGTGAGGCAGCTCTTTCTGGAAGCTGAGGTGAGCCTTCTTGACTATTAAATAGAAACAACTTCATCAATCAAGATCAGCTGAGTCAGGATAATAATGGATATAAACAGATAAATGAATCAGTTTTCCATAAAGAGGTAGGCCAACTCAAAATTTTCACTCCAAAAGAATAAAAAAAAAATCACTGAAATGTAACTTTCGGCATGTTAAATCACAAGCCTATGAAATTCTGTCTCCCAGTCACAAGAAAACAGTATTGCTTTGATGCTAATAAAGAACTTGCCCCTACTTTTTTTTCAAAACAGCATTTTAACTTAAGTGTTAGAGGTTTGAGTTTCAACAATGTCGTGGTTTGGGTTGAAATAGAGTTAATTTTCTACCTAGTAGCTAGTATAGTGCTGTATTTTGGATTAAGTATGAGAATAACGTTGATAACACACTGACATTTTAGTTGTTACTGAGTAGTGCTTACACTAGTCAAGAACTCTTCAGCTTCTTGCACCCTGCCAGTTAGAATCTGGGGGGGAGAAGTGGGGGGGTTGGGCGTAGTGCATAGCCAGGACAGCTGACCAAAACTAGCCAAACAGATATCCCATATCATATCATACCAAGTCATGCGTAGTATATTAACCTGGGGGAGGGGAGGAAAGTGGAGTTTGCTGGGGTGCATGCAGCAAGGCTCAGGAATTGGCTGGGCATCAATCAGTGGGTGATGAGCAATTGTGCTGTGCATCATTTGTTTTGTATATTCCTATTATGAGTATTATTATCATCATCATCATCATCTTCCTTTTCTGTCCTACTACACTGCCCATGAGGTTTACCTTTTTTTTTTTACAGATTCTTTTCCCCATCTCACTTGTGGGGGGAGAGAGCAAACCGCTGTGTGGTTGTTTTATTTGTCTACTGGATTAAACCACAACAAACAGAATGGCTTCTTCTCACCAGAATGCACAGATATACATGTATCAGAAGACATCTTAAAAAGTTGTCATTATCATAGAATAATAATGAAAAACCAAGCCCAGCTATAACACATATGTGCCACTAAACTTATCACTACTATATTACCTGCAACTGTTGACATTGTTTGGAAGAAACAGCAAATTTAAGGGACTTATTTAAACAACCTCCTACTTAAAGGTCAACTTCACTTATTATGTCCAAGCCAGAAATCCCAGGAAAACTTCCATCTCAGGGGTATGTTGGTCTGCAGAATTCAGACAAAACTCTGAGGATGGGCCACTTCTGTGATTTGAAAACTGTTGTTTGTACCGTTCATCCTTCTAATGCTCATTCAAGTCCAGCCTAAGCTTAGCACCTCCAAGCTATTGTATATTGAGTGAAGCGTGAGAAATCTTGCTTGGGCCGCTATGCACTGGTGTCCACATCACAAAACTGTTATCCGTGCAGGCAGGAGTAGCAGTGGCTGTGCTGTCCTTCAGAGGTCTCTTCAAATAGGCCTGAGATACCAGGTTATAAGAGGAAACTTATTCCGACACTGCTTGTTCTGTGAATAAATAGAGGGCTCTAGAGTTGTCAATACAGCAGTTTTGCTACCACTCAATTCAGTGCAAAATAAATGAGGATATTTTCCTCTTGCAGCATGTATTAAATCCCATTAGCATTAATGAGTGTTACATGTGAGTTTGGCAGGGAGCGTATACAAAGTGCAGAGCAGACAGTTTCCAAATTCTCAGCCCTCCCTTAATTCTTTCAGCCACCTTTCCTCTATGAAAGCCTTACTGTACAAAGTCCAAAATAAAAATAGTAAATCAAATTACTGTATGTACACTATATTAAGATGATACGTTGAGTAGGGGAGGGAGGAATCCAAGGGGCTAATGTAGAAATAATTAATGTGCTTGCATTTAGCAAGGTGCTACCAGTTAATCTCCCAGACAGTGGTAATATAGTAGGAAAGCTTTGAGTCAACTGAGTAACTTTTCATAGCATACTAGTAAAATAATAAATTGTGCCATGACTGATAACATTCAATAATTTCTCTGATATATTGCTACAGCCACTTTTTCCACAGTATAAAGCTCATATTTCTGTGTCAAATTAGCAACTTCCATATTGCATTTCAGACTGCGTCTTGGAGTTAGTACGGAAAAGTACATCAGAGCAGTAACAAAAGGAATCTGACTGTTCTTTCAAAAAAAAAAAAGAGAGAGAAAAAGAAAGAAGGAAATGTCAGATTTTTTTTAACATTTCACAATACACCAACTGATGCCTACAGGAAAAAAAAAAAGACAGCAGCTGCTACAACATTGCTTCATTGCAGACATAGCAGAGTAAAAGCTGTGGATCCATTTTCCCTTTTTCTTCCTTGATGATATCACTAAAGCATTAATGGAATACTTACACTCTATAGGTACAGTATGAATTTATCTACAATGCATTCTTTATTGGTTTGAGTACAGATATGCTATTTTTGTGCATGGGGAGATGGGGAAAATGGGATAGCCTGCATTTTTTAAAGAAAATACATTCCTTATTAACCAGAAATTGAAAAAAAAAATTAGTACAAAATAAAACAATATTGATATCCAGATTAGGTTAAGAGAACAACAGAAAAAATAATTTGGAAATTAAGTATTATAAAAACTTTTTTGACTTGGCTTAAATTATCAATGTGGTCTCTATTAAAGCTGGCAGTACAAGATGTACTGTTATTGTTGTGACTGGCAGTTCATGTTAAATCACATGACCCAAAAAGAAAAAGTAGCTTTCTTTTAAGGAACATCTACTTTTATAACTATTAGAAAGAACCATAGGCTGCCATCGTCCTCATTTGATTAACAAACTGCAAGTATTTACACTTAAAATTTTATTTAACACACAAAAAATGTTATGAGTAGAGCACAGGATAATTCTTTCTACAACATTATTAAGTATGATTTTTAGCTTGTAGAAAGACACAGGTTTCTTTTTAAACAACAAGGAACTTTAATGATCATGTACTGTGTTTTTGAAAAGTCCATATGAAAGGAAACTATTACTGGTACCAGACAGCATCTGTCTGAGTGGAATTTTCCACCCACAATTTTATTCTGAACTTGGCAACCAGGTTCCCAATTATAATTCCCTAAGTCCCTTCACTCATCAGTACCATTTGGTTTTCAAGCACAAGGAATGATCACACTTAGCATCTCTTTACACATTGAGGAAACAATAAAAACTTTAAGCCCTAGACAAGATTCTGCCCTGATTTTGGGCTACAAATGAAATAGAAAACAAGGAGCAACAGCCAAAATTCAGTCAGTCCTTTCATCTAGCTAAGAGCAAAATCAGCTGAAGCAAAAGGGGTGAGGAAAGGAGGCAAGGCTTCAACAATGTTCATGCTTCCTAACAGAGCTTACTACTGGGTCCTCAGCAGCAGAAAGAAGATGAGGGGGGTCAGATCAACTCTTTCAGGTTGAGGAGAAGAAATGTAATGATGGAAGCTGGTAGAACAATTGCAGAGACTCTGGTCTCTTGAAGAAAAGGACAAAGATTTTTACTACTAACCTTTCCAGTCCGAGCTGCGATCTTGCAGGCTCTTTACAGGTTTAATAAATGTAGCAACCCAGCTTCCTGGGGCTCTAGAATATGTCAAAATCCACAAATGAACCATGGCTATTTTGCTGCTCTAAACTGTTTGCTTAGCCTGTGCTTGAGAGTGGTTTTGCTCTTAGCCATGCAGCTCTGGATAGTACTGACCCATCAGGTCGACACTGAGAGTTACAAGAACTTAAATATTTTTCAGCATTTCAAGAATTTCAGATTTCCAGTATACAGAAGAAACTCTGTGACAACAAACATCTTATTTGCTATCACACAGCCTGCATCAGTTTTCCAGGTCCTAAGTAAATTACAGAGAAACCTATCTGTTATTGCCTAAGGAAACAGCAAGAATCAGTGTAAGAGCAGAGTTCAAAATACACAGAAACAAGCCAGTGTATGTAAATGATCATGTCAGAGGGCTAATTTTAATGAATGAGAAGCTTTGTACCCATGAATAATGCCTCAAATGTAATTGCCACAATTTGTGAAAATTACAGGTTGAAAAAGTCACAAGAGGTTGATTTATTTATTGAAGGGCTTGTCTAAGGAGATTTACTACAAAGTTTTGCTGTAACTGTTGTATACTAACTGGCCTGCCCAAACTATTATAAAAGCTGCGTTTCCTAAGAGCCATATAATAAGACAACACGGAGAATGGATAGCAAGAAGGAGGATGCTTTCTCGTGTATGAACGCAGGCTACATGACCAGGTATCCTATTCTCCTCTGTGTTACTACCTTGCCTAAAGGATTTCTGGGATTGGTGGCATAACAGAAGTCAAGGAGAACAGATTGCTTTTTGCATCTAGTGTTCAGAGGCCACAGACCCTCATCATCTTCCTTACTCTTGCTCAAAGTAGGTGATACAATCCTCTGACTATCAACAGATCAGCATGAAAG
The DNA here is from genome assembly GCA_013389865.1 of Piaya cayana. NCBI lineage: Eukaryota > Metazoa > Chordata > Aves > Cuculiformes > Coccyzidae > Piaya > Piaya cayana. Next base: position 301,656 of record WAAB01001999.1, read on the forward strand.
CCACACACTGCCCTATGGCAAAGTTTGCAGTAGGTAACATGCCAATTTTATCTAATATGCTGTCACCAAAATAGCAGCAGCTTTCAAGCCAACTCCTAGGACATCACCAAGAATTCCTAGTTTAATTATTTTTGAGATCAGCATAGTAACTACTACCACTTCTCTCTGCTTATATTTCCAGTTTCTTTTTGGTGAGTGAGAAGGGCATGAGGTGAGTAATGGCTCCAAGAGCAACAGTTACCTGGAACAGCATCTCTCCACAAAGTCCTTTCTGGGTCCACTAAACAAGCACCACATGGAACTGTAAAATTGTATTGCAGAGATATTAAGCCCAGGAACAGTTGTAGAACTTCAGTTTCATGTAAATATTTCCTTTGATGTCAAAGAAATTCTGTAGCTTTGTCTTGAGCTGTAACAACAGGGTTTCAGCAACAATAACTAGATGAGCTGTGAGAAAGAAATAGCCATTGGTAGCCAGTTGCTAAAGCCCTGTTTACTAGCTGCAGATATCAACTGCTGGACTGTTAGAGTGGAGATGGAAACTATCCTTTTAGAGCTTACTGGTATATGCATCTTGGATATCTTGCTGTTTCTTGGAGGGCACTGAATGTAGTTATGCTTTTGTTTCCCTCAAGTCTCCTTGCAGAAAGTTTTCAAATTTATTAGAGGAAAAAAAGGTACTTCTATACTGTACTACATTATCATTATCTACACATAGCCAATCTACAAAAAAACTCCACCAAAATATCTATCTCATGTTACAACTGGCTTCTGCTAGAAATCTACAAAACTAATGGACATAACTTCATGATAAGTTAGAGACAGCATGGAACACTCTGTCAGTGCTGCCTGAAGGATAGCCCATTAAGTTAAATTCCTGTGGGGTGATCTGTGCATATTCTTTGAGGAAAGGATATTACACATTTTTGAGATTTGCCTTGTACAGCAAGGCATAGATGTTTAGCTTCTGCTGCCTGTTGTAGCTTAAATCTGAGGCAGAGCTGATACAGGTTTCTCAACATAATAAGCCAGAGGGCTTTTTCAATTCTGTGGAACTGATTTTGTATATTCTACATAGCTGTTTTAAGCTTAAACAGAATGGAGGATATAAATTCTTGGTGAAAGAAATCCCAACATTTTTCCAACATACACCTTTATGTAGAAAGGCAGATATTCTTTTCACCAGGGTAACAAATATCAGTACCAAAACATGGCCTTGCCTTGAAGCACATTAGATACTCTGTTTTTATTCTGTAATTCTTGACACATGTGCATTTGGAAACTCAGGAGAGCACACAATACATGATACTTGTGCTTTTTCTTTGGTAGTGTCAGCATCACAGGCTAGGGATGATGATGTTTCTTGTCAGCAGGCAGTACACATGGTCTGTGGATCTGTTAGGAACTGTGAAACCAAATGGAGGCTAAAGCTTCACTGAACTGCAACACTGACTTAAGAGCAGAAATTAAATAAATTCCAGAATTAGGCAAGAGTAATTTTTAAAAATACTGTGCACACCAATTGAACTGGTAGCGAACTGCCATTTCTTGCCAGAGTTGTCCTTTCTATGGGCAATCAGGCCAAAAGGCTAAAGCAAGACTAACAGATATCTATTGTTTTGATTTGTTTTGATTCATGGGTGGTTGGAAGGGAGTAACCACAGTTTTAAGCACTCCAGAGAGGGCTTCCCTATTTTGCAAAGTTAGAATCATTTCTGTAGTTTGGAAATTTTATACCTAAAATTTTAGGTCTTGTGCAGGCATGTTAAAAATTAGCTGCACTGTTAATTCAGGTTTTAAATTAATATAGAGCATATTGGGAGTTAATGGTATTAATAGCTTTGTGCAATGTGTTTCCTATCTGTTACTCCAATTGCTTGTTAAAAAAACACATTTGCAGTGATAAGAATCACCATTCAGAGATTTATACTGATAAAAAAAAGCCTTACTGATAACAAACTTGCACAGACAATCCAAGTTAATTTTTGGTTTGATTAAAATGCACTATGTATATGATAACTATGAGATCTTATGGTCACACTGTGATTCTCAAGCAACACAGATGTGATAAGTACTCATTTTTAATCTAATACAGTTAGCATGGGCACTAACGCCATATTGGAAAGTGACATGTGTTCAAATAGATGAAGTAGCAAGCAAATGCTTCAGGATCCCCAATATCAACAGGAGTGGATGGTGCTCAGTTGTAGAGACTATTGGGCAAAAAGAGATGTGCTATTATTATCAACCTCATTCTTGAATCTTCCCAAAGAAGATCCTCATCATTTTAATGTGTTGAGAGAGGCAGCAATTCAAGGGAAAAGAAGAACAAGAGTTCAAAATTAGAATGAGACTTTATGAGGTTTAAATTCACCTTTTTTCAGGAGCAAAAATCTATCAGTTATCAGTCAAGCTATGCAGACAACAACTTTTAAGTTTTGCAATGATTCTTTACAACATTCCTTGATAAAAATCTGAGCTTTTGAGGACATTCCCAACACAGTGACATTTTAGCCAGGTCTCCTGTGTATCAAAGAATTCATGGCTCTCAGGCATTGTACAAAAATTGATATTGTCACCCTCATGACCACAGCGCCATCACATTTGAGACAGCATTATTTAGAGGTGATGTCCTGTTACAAAATTCCTTTTGAATAATCTCTGGAGAGAGAATGGATGATGCTCCCCCAGAAGTCCCTTTTCCTTCTTAATACTTCTATTGCACATGTTTGAACTCAACACTGCACAGCATTGTGAGAATGACTCTGCTTGATCAATATCTTGGCATTGCCCTCAAGCTTTCTGTACTACTAAATCTGGAGCTTTACATCTTCAGAAAAGAAGAGATGCAGAACATAAGCACAACTTCACCTGGAAGCTGACCAAAGATGGCATAGTACAGTTATAAAGCATGAAATAAAACTAGAAATAGCATGCTTGGTAGGTATGCAGACTCCTAGAGCACAAGCGAAGTCTGGCTGTGTAGTGGCATTTAAACTGAGAAATGATATCAAAACTTCAGAGCAGTAGAATTTCTACAGGTAAATACTGTAATCAGAATATTTTGAATACATGCAGAGAAAAAGCTACATGAATGAAGTAATACATACATAACTAAAGACTATATTGTAGTGCATATACAAAAGGGAACCAAATTAAAGTTCTACTGGCATCTTTAATTCTAGCAATTCCATTATATACATATTAGTTAAATCAATCACACTAATTACTGTAAATACAGCAACTTAGCAAAATTTTGTAATAAGAAAAGCTAATTTTCAGGAGAAAACTCTGGCATCATAAAAGATTGCACAGATATGCAACTTCAGGAAAAGAAAGTGTGGTTTACCATCTCCAAGGAATTACCCTGAGCATTTTTCTCTTGAAATTCTCCTGCATGAGTATAAGCTCAAGGCTGCAACAAGTGCCTCCTGAGCTCAGAAGAGTGCTAGCAAAGCTTGTGGTACTGACAACCACGACGCCTATGCTTCCTCTGTGTTGGGGGTTTTGTCAGGACTCAAGCACTCGGCAGTATTTAGTGAAACACCACCTCTGTTTTTAACTTACAGTTTTCACATTGGCATCTAGCAATTGTACTTCAGATGATCAACCTAGGTGCACTTTACTATATTCCAGCATGATCCTTTATTCCTTTTGTACAGTCAACACTTAGCCAGAACTAGCATGTAAAGCTAATATCAATCTTTGTGCATGGAACTGCCACATACCTGCAAGTCCTTCCATAAAAATCTTGTTTCTTAAAGACAGTCACTAGACAATAATGACGAAACTGTTGCTAACAGAAATGAGATGTTGGGGGTTTATAAGGTTTCTTATGGGACAGTACTTGTGTGATATAGAAAGCCCAGTTCAACTCTTTAATTGTATAATGTGAGAAAATGTAATTTCACGTAACATGCATTGCATACATATGTTTATTAAGGGATGTGAAGAACAATATGTTCAACAGAAGCAGAACAGAAATTTTTAGGAAGCATGTACCTGGCCTGATGCTAAAAGTAATACAGTATACATCAAATCTAAAAGTAAGAAAGAAGTAAAGCATTCATCTCTATGTCTCTTAAATAGTAAAACAAACAAACAAAAAAATCCCCAAAACAAACAAGACACACACACACAAAAAACCCCAAACCTCCAAAACCAACCAAAAAACCCCCAAACCAAGATCTCATACAATCCTTGGCCAAAGTGAAGCTAAATAATACTTAAATCTTATACATGGGCTAAGGTCTCAAAATGAAAATCTTTGGTTCAGACAGATGAAGTAAGTTCAATGTACCCTTAATAAGTGTCACAACTAAGCAACTTTAGCACTAGCAAGAGGATATTCCAGAATCACAGCACTGCCCTTTGGCTACCACCTTAACATTCCACCAGCCACTCCCACTTATTAATATTCATAAGGATATAATAGACTCTTCTTTTCCGTAGAAAGTGACAGATGGAGATAAGAAACAGCATCTTCTCTTGACCTTTTTAGGTCCAGTCTGTAAAGAATGTTCCTTGTCAGCTGCACTCCCTCTTTCTAGTGCAAATTGCTGTGTATGTAGTAGTGTCACCAGAAACAATAAAAATAGTATGGTAAAATGACAAGCTTTTGGTCATGAAGTACTTTGACATCAAGAGAAAGTTGTGTTGCGTTTTAGGCTTCTACCTACAGTATTTTCAGCAGCTTTCAAAATAAAAGAAGAAAGAAGACATTACCAACCCTGCAACAGTTTAAAAAAAAATGAAAAGAGAAACTAGACAAAGAAGATCTGTTTCAAGAGGATGACAAAGGTCTTCCTTAAATTCTGAGGTTGAGTTTAAGATGTGAAGCAATTTCTCTCTCTGTTTTTTCCCAGTCCAGTAGAGGAAACAGACATAGCCAAAGGAAGCCTAGAGCTGGGAATCCTGTTTGCCATAGCTGTTACCTAGATAACAAACAATACCTACAATCAAGACTTCTGTTCTTACAAAAATATCAAGGAATCTTTAACAACAATTAAATTACTCCAGTTTTCCAATTAATCTGAAAGGTATAACCTATTGTAGCAAACTGGTAAGAGACACCCATTTAGGAACAATTCTGTAACAGGTAAGGATAGAGGTTCAGCTACATAACATATGTTAATACAATGACTGCAGAATAACATGTTAGACTCAATAAACAGTTTGTATTGCACTACTGGCTGGTTTGGGTGGGATTTTTTTTTTGTTTTTAAAACAAGTGACCACAGAACATCAAAATCAGTAACTGAAAGAAGCAGTGTTTATGAAGATTAAATAAGTAAAAAAGTAGGAAAGAAGAAAAGGTATTATTTACTGAAAAACAAAAGGTTAGGAGCCAAGTAGCTTTGTCATGCTTTTACCTTAAGGATCAGATTTGGGGTTATACTTTAAGTCTTAGGTGAAATGAATTTGATGGATTAGCTCTGGTTGCTAGCCATCAGTGAACTACATCAAAACAGCACACGCATACCAGCATACTACAACTAACTGTTCTCTGCTTGAGACTATTTCCTTCTGGAGCTAACGTAAAGACAAATGAGCTCCTGTCTCCAGGGAGAAGCGTCCCTCAATGAGGCAAACCGTATGCAGTCATAAACATCCTACAGTGCTGTTACTCTTCTTTGCTGTTAAAAGTAGAAGCAGAAGTCTGTGTGTCCTGGTAGTTAGAAGTAGGCAGTACATAAACCAGGACATAAGTAGAGTGGGGGAGGGGGAGCAGTGGAGGGAAATGGTCTGGAAAAGCCCCCCTTTCTTTTAATAGAAAAAAGCTTAACGTTTTTCTCAGCTGGGGGGATTCCTCCCTCTTATGTCTGTTGCTGTGTCCTGATCCTTGACTGTTCTTCAATGAGAGGCAGCATTTCTTATGAAAGTCTGATATAAAGCACTTTCTGCTAAGATGAATTTTCTTACTGTGTTTGCTTTTCTTTTCATAGTTTTGTCTCTTTTTCTTTATTTTCCAACCCCTTTCCTGTAAACTACTTTTGCTATTTGCCACTAATTTCTGAAATTAAACCAGGCTTTAGCCATCCTACTGATGTTTGCCCTATCACTCACTAGATCACTCCAGAACACCCTGCAATTCCTTTATCTCAAATTGATTCCATTAGGAACAATTTTCTTAAATGTTTGTCATTGAGTATATATGCTCATATTTATTTTGAAACAGCAACCACTGTAAACAAAGCCATGAATTCTGGAGTATTTTTAAATATGTTATCTAAATTACATCTCTTTGCATCCAAAGTATGATCCATGATCAAGAGACATCAAAAGCAACACTAATCATACTAAATAACTAAGTGGGCCTGTGAGAACATTATGAGTGTCAACAAGGCCAAGTGCAAGGTACTATACCTGGATCAGGACAATCCCCAATTTCAGTACACAATGAGGAATGACATGACTGAAAGCTGCCTTGCAGAGAAGGAGCTGGGGGTGTTGGTCAATGAGAAGCTTGACATGGCTGGCAATGTGTGCTCACAGCCCAGAAGGCCGACCTTATCCTGGGCTGCATCAAAAGAATCATGGCCAACAGGTTGAGGAAGGTAATTCTGCCCCTCTGTTCCTCTCTTGTGAGACCTCATCTGGAGTACTGGAATCCTCAACATAAGCAGGATATGGAACGATTGGAACGGGTCCAGAGGAGGTCTATGAGGATGATCAGAGGGGTAGAGCACCTTCCATGTAAGGACAGGCTGAGAGAGTTGGTGTTGTTCAACCCGCAGAAGAGAATCATAGAATCACAAAGAGATCTTATAGCAACCTTCCAGTACCTGAAGGTGGTCTACAAGAAAGCTGGAGAGGGGCTATTCATGAAGGCTTGTGGTGATAGGATGAGAGGGAATGGGTATAAACTGGAGAGAGGCAGATGTAGGCTTGTTATATAAGGAAGAATTTCTTCGCCATGAGAGGTGTGAGGCACTGGAATAGATTGCCAAGAGAAGTTGTGGATGCCCCACACCTGGAGGTGCTTAAGGCCAGGCTGGATGGGGCCTTGGGCAGCCTGACCTACTGGGATGTCCCTGCCCATGGCAGGGGGGTTGGAACTAGATGATCTTTAAGGTCCCTTCCAACTCAAACTATTCTGTGATTCTATGAATCAGATTAAAAAACAGGAATTGTCTCTAAAGAAAACGCTATCCGCACAAACACCTCTGAGTATCCCCTAAGAAATCCCTAAGATCACCAAAATAAACACTTGGTTATAATTAACATTCAAGACCTTTCTACTTGTGACCATTCATTGTGGATGAAACTAGAAAACCTCTTCGAAGTATGAAAGAAACAGGCTATTATTAAGCAAAGCACATGTGCTTCATATCCCTATTGTACCTATATACATAAAAACATTAGCAGAGCTTTAGTAACTGGGTTGCTTGTGAAAGGGACCCTTACAGTTGCTTTCCACTTTCCAGCCACTATAGCAAGCAATAGACAAAACATCATATGTTTGCACCACTGAAGACAAGGAATTTACTCAGGCATGTCTTCAAGCCCTGGGAAAGTGCTACTTGGTCTTAACTTCTTGTAAACATGCAGAAAAGTTAAAATGACTCTGGTTGTCAGCAGTGGCAAAGACTGCAGAGGCTTCAGTCCTGCTCTGTAATTTCCTTACACAAACTGCTCTGTAACTTCCTTTCTTCCATAAGATTTTTTTCAAGTTATGTGCAGTCTTCATTGGAGAAAAATGCATCATTAAACAAGCCTACAAGCATGGCTCTTGCTATCACAGTTTCAGAGTCTCCAACTAGTTAGTTGCCTTTTCTTCTCCCTTTAAGTTCCTTTCCCAAATGTAACTGTTTCATGGAGAGTTAGAGATTCCCAACACGATAACTATGATTACATAGGTTATGCAAATGAAACCCTTTCTTGTAGCACAATTCATTTCTGTTCACCCACAGACTAAATCAGGGAGCTCCTTCCCTCCAGAGGCTTTATTCATCTCAAGTTCTGAACGAATCACTATGCAAACAGCCCTAGGACAGCATTTTACCCTTTTCACCAATAGAAGAGGGCAGAAGACACCAGGGCTTGCATCAGACTGAAAGACTTAATAAGCAGGCAACATTCTTTCCTCACCAACATAACTATTGATATTTTGGCTTAACAAGAGATAGAGCACATTTAATAACAAAAAGAAACACTATCAATTAGTATGACAGTACATTTTAAAATAAGTGACTATGTAGTAGTATGGCTAAACACCTTCCAGTTCAGGGAATCAAGTTCCCAAGCAATGCCTCTTGCTAGCATCTTTTCGTGTAATTATATAAATATTGAAATAAGTCTGAATCCTCATATTAAAAGCCATATCATTACATGTACTTTCTTATTTATACAGGACAGCAACTCTCATCTCACAGCTGATGATGACTTTTATCCCCTTTTTAGTTTGGTGTAATCTTCAGCTATCTCACCTTTTCTGCTACACATCATGACACTATGACACTGCATTTTCATGATCTTTCCTTAATTTAGACTTCTAGTGCACCAAAAAAATAATTGTGCCCAACATTTTCTCTGCCTTATTACAAGTACAATTCCTGCTGAAGTGAAGATTTCATTTTTACTTTCATCTTTATGCCATAACTCAGTACAGGTTCATTGCTGTAGTTTCAAGCTTGGCCTGATAATTTAAACAGGTGTTAGTGAATAACTTAATCAATGGCAGTATAAAGTTTACCTGTAATTAATAATGAAAGCCAGAATTCTGAATGAGATGAGAGAAGGACTGCCCGAGTCTGGCAATCCACAAAGGAGAAAGGCACCAGCAAAGTAAGTCCCCTGCTTATGCCAAAGTTCAGAATTACTGATGCAGGTATTTCCTCAGCATTCAAAGATGCAGGAAGTTGTACTATTCCAGGCACACAGTTGGTGGTCACTCATTTAGATGAAAACACATGCCATATTCTGTCATCCCAAAAGAGTGAAGAGATTCTTTGCTAAAAAAACCAAAAAAATAAAGTATGAAACAGTGATGCAGTGATGATTTTTCTTTTTTTATTCTCTCAATTCAGTACCTCTGGAAGGTGGTTACCGAGTTAACAGCGTTGCACCTTTTCAAACCATCAGGCCATATGTTGTGTGATCTGCATTACACAGCATCCTGCCAGTCTTACGGGTAGACAGATCAACTGCTTGCATCAGTCCAAGTCTGAAGAATCAACTTGACTAGGACAAAAGAAAAGCACTAAATTCTGCACACACTCAAATGTGAATTATTATTGAGTGACTTCATTCAAATCAGTTTCTCCAGGCACAAAATTTACAACGGTGGGATAGCAAATACATGTGATATACTCAAAATCGCTGACCTAGAAAGAGGGACTCAGTCCATGACAGTGGATGGCAGCAGTTTGAGAAGGAACCTTTGAAAAATTCCATTTGAGGACAACAGGATCTGGCAGCTGTCAGCCCTGGTAGTCAAGTCAGTGGGGAGAAAGGCTTGGCTAGCTGTGTCAGACCCTCGCCAAGCTGTATTGGCTAAGGGTTTAGCCAAACCTTTGAGCACACTGGACATAATTAATGCAGAAAAGGCCCTTTGCCCTGCAGCAGCCTGAGAGGAGCTGATAGAGAAGCATGGATATTGCCCTAATTATATTCCTGGAGTATTTAGTTCCATGCACTCATGAAATAAGGTACGTGCAAGAGTTAAAGAAATAAAATTTTACTAACATTTCTTTCAGTTTCTGCAGGAACTTTGAAGGAACCCGAAGTGCATACCTTTTATAACCACTAGTGTAGAAGTATGTGCAATCATCACCAAGCATTTTCTTTAAGAGTACAGATACAGTCAAGCCAGAATATATATTGCTGTTTGCTGTGGGCTCATATGAAAGCTTCTGTCCACAAGAGTTTACAAATTAGTGATGCAGCAAACCCTGCCTTTTGTAGGTGTCTCTTCAGGAACCATAGGGATACACAGCCTGCTATAAATTGCACTGCCACTGGGTATTCAAGTTTTAGCTTAGGTTCTGTTAGTGAAGTAGATATCCTGTATAAGTAAAGGTATAGACAGATGTTTCAGACAAACATTTAGAATGGGAGTGTACCTGAAATGGTCTCACTTATTTTCAGGAGAAATTATCCCCTCTCAATTGACTATGCAGAAAGCTTGTCTTCTAGGCACTTACAACTAGATGCTTGGTCTCGGTTCCATCTCTTTTCACAACTATCTAACAATGTGATCAACTTCCCTTTGCAAGCAATGGGGAGAGTTAAACACCTTGGATGTACCTATGTACTCATCCTTTACTATGGACTTGCTCAGCTCTTTGAAGACTAAAGAAATTTGGACAATTCACTTAATTTAGACACTCGGCTCTTGGGCATGAGATGTCTGACAGAATTAACCCCATGTTTATAGTGAATCATGTGATGAATCCCTCACCTCCTTTTAAACACAGCCTTTCTTTACTAATCATAAAGAAATATTGTAAATCTATCCAGATCCCACTTGCTGCAATGCAAACAATTTTTCTCTCTTTCTGAAATGCACTGTTAGAATTCACCACCTTCCTGCGCACCCAGCATCTAAAGCTGGGCACATTTTCCAGAGTACTCCCTCCAGTGAGCTGCCAGCTTGCTGGAACTGTTGATGGTGATACAGCACCCCTTTGACTTAGCTTCTGCCAAACAGCCCAGTTACTGATTTGCAGTCATAATAGAAGGATTTGGCCTCTCTCCTGCATTCTCTCTAGGCATCCATATAACATACTTAGGATGGATGCTGAGGATTAGATATACATAATACCTCCAAAAGGACTGAACAGAAAGGAACAGATTAATGGAAGTAACCACATCACACCAGTACAGGCAGAAAATATTCACCCCAACAAACAAAACTAGGAACAGCAGTGTGTGTGTGATTATGGCTAAGCAGTAACTCAGCACAAGTGTCAGAACAACAATTTAGATGTTCTTGATATCTAATCTTATGTTGTATTGAGGACATTACAGAGCAACTCTGAGCATTCCTTTCTGCATTAGCTACAGCTGTACATATTAACTTCTCTACAACATTGCTTCTGTTCTCATTCTGCCAAGCCTCGTGTCCCTTCTTAATACAACACTGAGGGATTTTTATTTTTTTTTGAAATCACAAGCCACACACAATGATCTGCTAAATCAAGAAATTCTCTTTAAGAAAAGCAATAAATTTTGAGCCCCTAGAAGACTTTTGGGTCACGTTTTCAGGCTTTCCTCCACAGCAATAAAGACCACAAATATACATTAAAAAGAGGAAAATAAATAGAGCAAGAGAGAGAAAACTGGAGTAGAATCACTTGCCTCCAGCATCTGGCTCTTGAAGAGAAACATACATGACTACCATTTTTTCATTACCATCCACTCACATGATCCTTACCACCCTGTATTAGGTGGAGAGTCTCACTAGATGATTCACAAAGGTCTCTATCTGCCAAACATATTTGGGGCTATATAATTTTACCCTTTGATTATAAATTCTGTTGTTATGTAAGCTTGTGGGCACACTTACCAGGTCATAATTTCTTTTGGGAAGCAATGGTTCTGAATTGCAAGCTGTAGTCAGCAACAAACTCTGCCTAATGTTCTGCTAGTTAAGTATTGCTTAAAAGGAATGATATCAAAGTGATAAATACAAGCCCTTTTTGCTTTTTTTTCATGGCCTCAGTCTACATTTTATGTCAAAAAGTACTGTGAAATATTGTAGATGGAGCTGATAATGAAGACTAAAGTTATGGCTGCTTAACATTCTCAATTATAACCTCTTATTTTCAATCATTTATAACTTTGCCAAAAACAATGCCTCAAGCTGGTTTAAAGGAGGAGGGTTTCAGTAATTAAGTTAATCTGTTCCTGAGAGCATCAAGGAAAACTACTCTTTAGCATCATCTTTAAAGAAAAAAAATAGTTCTTTGAAGCATCCATACATTCACCTACTCCAAAGCTGGCAATTGTAAGCATATAAAGGATTGTCCCAAAGTAAAGGAAGTTCCTATTTGATGATGTCATAAAGCCTTTGGGGTTAGAAAAACAAAAAAAAATCAAAAAAAACCCAAAAAACCCAACATCAAAACCCACAAAACTAAATAATTTTAAAACCAATTACAGGAGTAAGGATCACAGCCAATGGGGAACATGTCCTAGGGCCACAGTCCAGGCATCTGTATTGGGTCAGCCAATAGGAGTTGCACCAAACAGGAATATCCAACCTTCCCTAATTCCTCAGAAAATGGAGCAAACAGCAAATTGGAGGAGGAAGGTATGGATTAAAAACTGAAATGCCTGAGGAGGAGAATTTTTTTTAAAAAACAATGAAACTTTTGATTCTTCCTGTTCCTTTTCCCTAGAGGCTCTTTGCATACTGGTATGCAAATCTGTGTAAATTTATGCAGATGCAGGACCCACTGTGTTCTGTTTGCTGGGTGCTTGCTTGCAAGCCGAGTTCCTTCTCCCTGCAAGTGCCAGCCTGCATACTTCTCTGCCTTCCTGACCCCACACTCCATGTTTAGGAAGATGAGGAAAAGCTGTAGTACTATGTTAGCATGGCAGGACATGCCAATGTTTTGAAAAAAGTGTGTTGAATGAAAGTTGACTGCATCTTTTCAAGGCTGATATTACTCCCAGACTTGCCCTGTCCTTAGGTTTAAATTTGGCTGCCTGGCATGGGGTATCAAGTCCCCATCACCATTAACACTGAGCAGGATCTATGGTTTCTACGTTGAGGGACTATACCCTTTTCAGATAGAAAAAAATGAGGTTGTGCAGGTTCTTTCATGATATTACACCCCTCGCCTTCATATCTATGCTACAGTGGATTCAGGACTTCCCTAGCAAGCTCTTGGAGTGCCTTTGACAGATCCTTGTTCTTGGCTGTGCTGTCCCATCTCAGTCACTCAGTGCACAAACCCGTCCTGCAAAACAAAAGCCACACCTTCTCTTATTGTCCCAAAACAATAAGAGACACATTTGCCTCAGTGAATTCTCCTCACATGGATGGGACTGCTCCTGCATGCTTTGTGTACATCCTCCACAAGCCAGCTGCTTACTCCTGCCACACCTTTACAAAATGCATCTCTGACCACATAACATTCACTTCGGTCCTCACTACTGCAACACTTGCTCTGCATTTACATTCTTCCTCAATTCCAATTTCACAGAAAAAAACCAAACCAAACCAAAACAAGTCCAAAATCATATAGATTTGGGTTAGAACCAAGCATAAATTAATTAATGAGCAGTACCAGCTACTAACCTACTGTTTCCCATCTGAGGGCCTCAGGCTAGGTACTTTATGAGCACTTCCACCCTGAAGAAAAGATAGAAAGGCTCTGAAAACAGTAACTTGGATTTCATTTGCCCACATGGTTCCACATGGGAATTGGACTCAAAGGCCCTTTTCCCACCTGGGATCTCAGCTCCCTGTCAATATAGGAATCAGTATTGATCATAACTGGAATCTTCCATCTCACTGCAGAGCTGAACCCTTCTATGCCATCCTTTGCTTCCATCAGCCAGGAGCAACTCACCCTCACACCTCATTCCACCCTTGTCTCTGCACCCAGGAGACTCCTTCAAGAGGAAGATTTCAATATGTATTTCAGGTTCAGGATATTCACGCCGATCTCCTCTACATCCTTATCTGAAGCTTTGGTATTTTGACACTGAGATATTTGTTTGCCCTTCTGTAATTTTTATAATCTTGATGCTTAGTTGCTGTGAGCTCTCATTTTTTTGGCAACATTGATAAAGGGCCTTGCTTTGTAAAAACAAGTTTTATTCCCCTAATAGTTCTAGAAGTAGGGCAAGCATGATTTAAATGCAAGAAATACTTATATTAATTATTTCTTTTGGTGAATGGCAAGTAAGCATAGGAAACATTTAAACAGGTATTATGCAAAATGTTTTGCTGTAGTACCTGAGCCACTACAAATCATGCCAAACAGAAAATCCTACTTCTTTAGGAACTGGACCTCTTGCTGCTGTTTTTCAGTTTTAGTTCTTTCCATTGTGCCTTTCCAAGTTTGACAGAGTAAATAAGTAATACTGTGCAGTATTTTCAGGTCAATTTACAACCAGAAATAATGGTATGTATGCTAGTATTAAATTAAATAGATACAGTATAATATTCTTGTTTAATTTTTTTTTTTTAAGATCAGTGCAGTCCAATTCTCTGTTAAAACCATTGATAAACTTGGTAGAAGCTGCAGCCTGAACAAGTGTTTGAGCCAGGATTAGCTTTATTGCAGTTCTGGTTAGGTTTAAACTTCTTGCATAGCTAGAAGAAAAAACTGCACGTAGATAAACAAAACATCTTTTTTACTGGTATAAAGATATGTATCAAATCTGTAGCTGAACTATGAATGAAGCAGAGATGTTTTGTAAGTTTCACGAGCATTAACTCATCAAGTATGATTTTTTTCTCTAAAGGTTTCCAGGTCTACCTTGCAGACACAGGGGTTGGGCAGCACAGATAAGAGCCAGACTTGAACTTTGAACCTTCTGAGGTTCAGATATCAAAACTCCATATTTTATTTCTTTTTGTTACAAGCTCCTCTGGTGAGACAGTAAATTTATTTGTGGTTGGACTCGATGATCCAGTGGGTCTCTTCCAACCCGGTGATTCTGTGTATTGTACTGTTCTCCAGCCTGTCCTTTGCAATGACTATAACACCACACTTACAGAAAGGTATAAATAAAACAAAGAGAAAAATTAACTTCCTGAAAGAAAAACTCTTGACTGTTCTCCTAAAATTATGTGCCAGCCCTGACCCTTTGGATGCATCAAGACATCCAAGCCTTTTAACTTCATGAAAATCTGTTTAGATAGCTTACTCTGAGGGCAGATTTATGTCCAGAAAATTTGGAGTTGCTTACCAAAAGGATGAGAGTCATTTATTTTCCTGTTACCGGTCTGCCACAGGAATGAGATATCATCAGCTAAAATATTCAGCAGAAGCTAGTCCTCACATTTTTTCCCCTTCTTTTTTTGCTTTCTCTCTTTGAGACCAGTTACCTATTTAACTCCATCCTGTCAATTAAAACAGAGAAAAAACGCAAAGAACTAATTAGGCAACTGTGTAATTTTAATTAGCTGTTTTGATAATTAAACTAATTAGTTCCCCTGTGTTTCCACAATATGTGGTGGACTGGTTTTGATATCACGGCTTCAGAGTTCCATTCCATTAGTTAATTAGTCACTTTTGCATTAGAAAGCTTTATTAATGGCCTTAATTTGCAGTTGAAATGAGAAATCTGCTGTCAATAATTTGGATAATTGCCTACTGTTTGATTATAAAGTACAAAAGTAGCAGCACACTATTACATATGCAAATCCCAAGGGTTATTTCCTGGATGCTTAGCTTTCTTGATCTACATTTCATCCTCTCTGGCTTTCTGTTTTTTCTTGACCCTGTTAGGGGGAAGAGAATCCAGCTTATTAAGAAAATGAAGGCCTGTTTTTTTTCCCCTTGTCCTGTACTGCATGTATGCTTGTGCCTGCAATTGTTAAAGTTATTGCTTGCTTTGTACCTAATTAGTGTCCTTGGAATTAAATGAACAGCTCTGTATACACCTCTAGCTCCTGCAGCCATGTTTGTGCATTGAATAATTGATTCTACTCTGCTAATCAGATAGGGACATAATGAGCCAGTTTAATTAAATGGGGATCTAACCTGGTGAACACTGGGAAAATATTTGCTCATTTACTTAGTAAAAGGCCACAGTTGCTTTTCATTGGATGGAAGGGAAGGTTACGGAAAGTAAAGTAGGCTTTGAAAGCAGAAGCAGTTCACTGGCTGTCTACCCCTTGCAAATCAGGCTACTTGAATAGCAAAAAGATTTAGGAAGTTAAAAAAAAAAAACAAAAAACCCAAAACAAAAAAAGGCTTAATCAAGGGACCAGGAGACGCTGAAATTGCTGACAGGTTTTCCTACCTCTCCCAAAGGTGTCAGCATCACTGTTTGGCTATGCTCTAAGAGGCAGGTTGCCTGGTCTTACAGCCTTCAGTGATTTGCAGAAAGAATTTCAACTCAGTCCATTGCCCGTTGGTGCCTGTGTAACTGCAATAAGGTAAGTTCATTTGTAGTTTATTTCTTGGTAGTAGTGGACTTAACTGCATGTGCGTATGTGTCTGTCTTTTGTGAAAAGTGGCCATTTATCTTGACGTTTCCTTATCAATGCTGCTTCTAATTTTGTTGAGTTATTTCTATGAATGTTGGTATCGATATGAAAACTCAGGAGACTGTGACTGAGGGAGCAGGGGGAGGGTTGCCGGGAGTTACATAACTTTAAAATTTTTTTGGCTACTTTGAATAAGCAGTGAAAGGCTTTGAAGATAACATCTGATCACTTTCAAACTTTAAAGTGACTACAGCAATAATTCTTCTTTAACGCCAGCTAAATCTTTGGAATGGGAAGATGATTACGGTCTCTAAACGCAAAAGATTACCCACATCTTCAATGACAGCTTAAGTGAAACTTAGTCTTCACCATAATCTGCAAAAGCAAGCACTAGTTAAATACACATCTGTAATTCTAATTGCACATCAGACCAACTTTACCTGCAGGGATAAAGTATTGCAAGGCCAATATAGAAACAACATGGTGCTCATCTGCTGTGGTGTACTAGGATGAAATAGCATATTGACCCTGAATCCATACTCTGAGTAAAAGCAATTGTCATTCTGCCACTGTAACACCTTGTTGCCAGTGGCGATGTAATTAAAGCTGTGAGGACTCATTTTCCATTCTTATCTCTTAAGCTCGTCTGAATCAGAAACTGTTTGTCTGTGGTAACTGAGAAAACGTACTACAAGGCTAGATGTTTATGTATGAATTTTTGGTAGTCTATTTTGTGGGGCGATGAGGGGACAGCTCTAAGCATCTTATTTCAAACATTCATTCTCCTACTCTATATATATGTATTAAAAAAATACAACGTGTGTGTGGAGATATATATGTAATTTTATATATTTGATTCATATACACATATATAGATAGATACATAGGCACACATACACATACAGTTTAAAATTTACTCACCCCCTTTTTCTCCTCTATTAAAATTCCGAATGGCTAAGAGGATTTTCTCAATTTAGTCATACTTTTAATCTTCACTGAAATGAGTGATGACTTCTTATAATAAAAAGTTGACAGGCTTACATTGCGCACCGGTGGATTAGTTTCCCTTGGTGATGAGGTTTTCTTTTGTGAGCCGTGTGTCTGTTTGATGGAGGTTTAACAGAAAGCATTTTGGCAGAAATTGGATGCAGCAGGGATCATCTGGAGATGGCTGCTGTTCGATATTAACTGCACACAGTAACTTTTTTTTTATTTATTTTTTTTTTATTCTTCAGCCAGGTGACAGAAGCAGCCAAAGCATGTTTTCCCCTGCTGAAAGAAACAGAAGCTTTAGGGGGGGGAGACTGGAAAATCAAATGTGTCTACATGGTATGAAACTATGAACATCCTTAAGCATCATATTTAATTTCCTTTTGACCATTGTCTAGCAAAACATATGGATAAGGTGTTTTGCCATGAACTTTAGTAGTCTTTTTTTTTCTTGAAAATTAAAATAATCCAAACAAACTGTCCATGGGAGTAGGGGAAGAATAGTATGAATTTAAACAGGATACTGTTATAAAAACTGTGCTTTCCTAGAATGTACAGAGGCCTAATTATTTCTGGAGAAAAGAAAATAAAAATAATTTTCAGCTTTTAGAAGTTTCTACCAGCCACAACAGGGCATAAACAAATATATTTTTTTCCCAGTATCTTCAACAATGCTGCTTGGTAGTTGTGATGAAGTTTGAGAGGGATCCAATAGTTGCTTTGAGCCACCTGTGTGTGCTCTGACATCCATATCACTAGCTGAAATCTAATTCTGCAACAACTGCCTGATTAGTTTGTAATTCTGTAACAATAACAAGATTGGATGCAACTGAGTAGTTAAAGGAAGCTCTTCTCCAGCTCTTCTGAATGCAAAGCCAGTATAAACAAAGTTTGACCAGACTTTGCTTCAGGAGATACCTGCTCTTGCTAGTTCACCCAAAGCTATGTTTCCTAAGTGTATCCGAAAAAAAAAAATCCCTCCAAACACTGTAAGCTTTTTGTAAGACTTTCTAAACCCATGCTGTTCTGCCAGACTTGGATCCATAAGAATAAGCAGAAAGATTCACCCTGTGCAAGAACTGGCCTCTCAGAAAACATGCCACATAGGTACAACAAATTCAACATCAGTTGCACCCAGATAAATAAACATTTCTAGAAAGATCAAGTGAAATGGTTGAGTATACTTTAAAGTGTGCCATGCTCATCATGAGTGCTCTTATAATTTGCTTCTAGATGTCCAGATTGATTTCAATTTTATTTCTTTGAGGATTTTATGTTGTGTCAAATAGTTACCACTAGAATAATAATGAGGAGTGTCTGAGCACTTTTAGTACTTTAGAATTTTAGCTGACACTTTAAAAACATAGTTTATTTTTTTCAAATAATAAAAACCAATTGTCTCTTTTCCATTTCACTGTACTTTTGAGAACAGTTTACAATAGAGGTAGGAAAAGCTTAATCTGCACTTACCTCTGGTTCAGACAGTCAGCAGTGACAATCCTGCTTTCCTTGTCAAATTTCAAGAACTCACAATCCTTAATTTAAACACTTGAGAAATCTATGGAGCCTGTCAGTCTAGTTAATGAAGCCTCCTCCTTCCCCCTTTTTAAACAAAATCTGACTTTCTTTAAAGAGCACTTAAGGCATATCTCTGATTATACAAACAGGTTCTGTCCTAGAAGAGTGAATAATCCAGTAATATCTTCCTCAACTTGTTTCCCTCACCAACTCCAATAGTCCACAAAAGGAAAATTAGCTTATCTCAAGGGTAAGGAGCTAGTCTAAAATAAACAACAGATATAGGCCATTTTCAATACAAAGAACATTCAATGCTTGATACAAATCACTACTTTGATCAGAGGACTACTTGATCTTAGGTCATTTATGGTATGTACATGAATTAATAATCCTTTAAGGTTCTTACGCATATCTATCAAAATATACCAGTTTTTCAGATAGTTACAAGACATGGAACTGCTTGCTCAGCATCACACAACATGTATAAGAGCAGTTAAATTATGATGATACAAGAAGAGATGCTGTACATTCCATTGTTCAGAAAATTAGATGAACTAATTAGGTGGATTTGAGCATTTTAACACTGGGTAGACTAGTTAACAGAATTTATTTAAGAAAATCAGGTGCAGGAGTAAGACTAATACCTCACTGTGCTAAATGCTGCAAAATATGTATTGACATCCCTTTCTCAATGAGTTTATAATCCCCCTCTGGGACAAGACACAATAAATGATTTTACACATGGTATGAGAATATACAGCATGTTTTTTAATCTTTCCATTTCATATTGTAATCATAGAAATCTAAAAGAAAAAACATACATGAGTGGCAGGAACATGAGGTTACATTGTTGAGTAGTTTGCATAAGCTACTTAAAACATGTGAAATTGGTAAAATTGTCAGATTTGCTGCCTATCGGCAACAGTCAATTCTGATAATAATTCCTATAGTTGTCACAATAGAAGAGAATCTCAAGATGAAACATCTACATCAACATTAATTAACATGACATGAAGACTAATGATATAGTCATCTGTATGCACTGAGAACAGACAACGTGGAATATAGCAGATACGAGAGAATCCATGGCCCTTGATTACTGAGACTGACATCAGAGCTGGTTGTGAAATTATGATCAAACAAGGGCAGAATTGGAGGGAGGTAGGAGCAGAGATTTTCAGAACAAGTTTAAATCGAACATAAAAGAGGTGGAGTTACGAGGGGATCTACATATATTGTAACATGAGAATTAGGGGGCAGAAGACCTACATTAACCAGTGGTATTTTGAATATGTTATGGGAATGGCAAGCTGGCTCACTTCAAAAAGATCAGAGAACTATAGATGTTGAGTCAAGGCAGCAGAAGATGAAGGATGTAGATGTGGAATCTATTTAGTGAGACTGGGTATGAGCCAGGCCACTTTGTAGTACAGGGAGATGGGTGACAAGACAAAGTTGCTGTCCGAAAGATGAGTGAAAAGATGGAAGGTAGAGTCAGAAAATGGTGCCTCGGTTAGACACTAATAAAAAACAGGGGAACAACAGTATTGTCTACTATGAACAAACTTTGGAAGGAAGAAGCAAAACAAGTCTTTTTAACTATCCGAATTTTAAAATTGGAATGCTGCTGAAAGATCATGTCAGAATGAAAGACAAATACAGGATGACACCAGTTAAGAGTGGAGAAGTAGGTTTGTGAATCAGTAATATAAATATAGTAGCATCTCTTGCGCGAAGATCAGCCAAAGGGTTTTCATCTGATCGTAGGGAGTATCCAGAAATTCTCATTAAGATTCCTTTGAAGAAAGGGCTTGGACTTATAAATTGTTCTCTAAATGTGTGATAAAACTCCAAAGTAATACCATAAAACAGAGTAGATATTTTTCATGTATAGGGCTATCAATGTACACTTACATATTAGATGCTTTTACTGAGGCTTTGGAATCCTGGCTCCTGAGTGCATTGTATGTATAGACGTATGCAAGTCTTTCATCTAGATGTGTAGCTTGATGTCTGTTTTAATTTTCAGAGGGCTTATCCTGAAAGATTTCCAGTTCAGTAATGTTGTTGATAGGATTTTCTATTTGTGTACTGCACATATGAAGCCAAACTCCTTAGACTTTATTTGAAATTATTATATTTTAGTATCCGATATGAAATTGTTGAGCCATCCTTAAACAGGTGCAATTTCCATCTCATTGAAATACATCATTTTCACACCTCCTGAAACTGAGAATACTTCAGGCTGTGGGCTAGAGATGGTAGCAGGCTTTCCAATGGAGAAAAAAAAAAAAGTTTTCCCAATATAAAGCAAGAGCCTTAACCACTTGCCAAAAGGTGGTTTTATGATACCATGAGCACAGTTCAAAACTGGTTATGAATTTCCTGCCTGGACTGAAATTAAAAAAACAAAACAAAAAAACCCCCAAAATTACCAGAAACCTTACTTTTTATCCAGCCCGTATTGAAGACTGAATGAATAGACCAGCTCCCAGAAATCTCATTTATGCTATCATTGTTGTTTAGAACTGCTTTAGCTTCTGAAATATGCAAATATTGGTTTTCCACCTGCTTCATATGTATCAATCTGTCACATTTCAGCTCTTCATCTTCCAGACTGCAGTAGATAATGGAAAGAGTACAAATAATGTTGTTCCTTGGAGGGGTTCACAACTAGAGAGGTCTGCAGTTAGAGGTTTGGATGTATCTGTCAACAAGACTTACAACAGTTAAGGTGAATCATCCTAGCCCTCATGCAAACAGCTGTCCAGATATCTCTGGATCAATTGCTGCAGACAGGTCCAGAAGACTGAGGATAAAAGTCTGCCCTTCACCCAGAAACAGCAGTTCGCTGGCCATCAGTCTCACAAATGCCATTTCTCTTTCCACATGCCGACCTGAAATTCAGGTTGTGCTGGCCTGGTGTATTGAATCCAGTTTTCTCTCTGGCTGGGATTTCTTTGAGCATAGTCCAAAATAAAATATTTGAAGCTGACTGATAGTTAATGTGATGCAGTTTCCTCCTTGAGGAAAGAAAGGGACCTGCCCTGAAAGGGCAATTGATTAATTTAACCAAGAGAAATGTAGTTGCTTAGGGTAACTGATGTCACAGGTCAGAGCCAGAGGTCAGGATGAAATAACATTTAAGTTTCCATTGCTTCTGGAGATGTAAATTTGATTTCTGTAATGAAGGCCGAGGTGTTTGTTGATCAGCGGGCAGGGACTAAATCGCTGTGATGTGTGAACATAGTCCTTGACAGAGACCCACTTCATCTCCTGGAAGGACGCAGATTGCCCTATGTCTGCATACAACACATGATTACTGGCACTTCAGCCAGGCCAGGAAGAAAGCATGTCACCACACATCATTCTTGATATTAACAGCTAAAGGAGGGACTGAAGTCCTGAGCCAACACATCACACATGTGTACAAAGCCGTACGTCCAGCAGGGGTAGCTGAATTGGGTACACGTTAGGTCCACTGAGTCAAATTTACTGACTTAAAGACAGCATGCTCCTGCTGAAGTCAGTGGCATAAGAGAGGTACAAGTCAATAAAGAACTTTGTTTACTGTATTCCACATACATATTTAAAGCAGTGTGGCTTTGCATGTACATTCTAGCTTTATTATATGAATACATATGTTCCTACTGAAGTAATTCTCTTGAAAGGTATAAATAATGGATATTCATCATAAGCAGTTGACCCCCTGGAAAGACTGAAATCAGAGAAATGGAGTTTGAGCTGTCTTGCACTATTCAGCTCGCACCTGCATTCAGAGTTGCTAGATAAAAGTCAGTTAGAGGAATGTCTGCAATGTGTCATTGTCTGCTGCCTCCAGTGTCACTCTGGTCACTAGCACCAAGAAGTCTATTAGGTGGAAAAGACATGAGGAGAAAAACAGTTGAAGTAATGTAACTTATTAAAACTACTGCCCTTCAGTCTTTGGGGACACTTTTGTTTTATTCTTTTAACCAAGAAAAATCATTTTGTAATAGATGCCTTAGCATCAAAATAGATGTGATACCTCCCCCTTTCCAACAGCCAGATACAAGAATAACAGAAACAATTGTCAAATATTGCCAGTTCTGAGGCAGTTCTGAGGCAGTTTAATTGTTTATGATCAGAAGACAAACAAGCGTAAGTTCTGCTGAAGTCCTTACTCCATAGAAAAAAAATATAGGAAAACAGCAGCAACGACCTAGTTTGCAAAGGACTGATATATTTTTCAGAAGTTAAAAGGATTACAAAAAGCTAGATCTTGTTCATTGTCCTTACTCACCTGCCTGGTTTGTGTAACAGTAACTGTTTCTGATCTGCAGGTATGAATATTACCTTACCAGGGTGGCTACTGCTTTATTTTTTTTCCACATCCTGATTGTGCTTGATTTTAAGAAAACTGGCTAGGACTGGACTGATGTGAAAGACCTCTATAAGTTGCTTTTCACCTTTCCCATTCCACAAACATTGCATCTTCTATAAAAAAAGAGCTTATACAACAAGCCAGAATAACAACAGCTAGTTGGCATTAATACTTACCAGACATGTTTCAGCACTAGTAGAAAAGTAGCAGGAATGCCAATGGTGTTGGTATTTTAATCACCAAATCTGGTCTAGGGTTGCACTAAACAGGGTTAGGAGAAAGTTCTTCTTGGACTTCATTTGCTCTCAGAGCATGACAAGGAGCAACAGCAAGTAGCATCAAGAAAAGCACCGGTGGTATCCAAACAATAAAATATCCAAGTAGTGTTATAGACTTGAAGTTCCAGCTTCATATATTGAGAAATATAGGTGCTCAGATCACTTATACGGTCCTTGGTGGCACACTGGCAACCAAACAAATGTACACTTAAGCCTGGTTCAACAGGAAAATGGAAGAACCAGCATTTTGCCCCTCCCCACATAAATAAATTCAGTAAAACTCTTTTTAGATCAAATACGCTCCAATATAACATTCACACATTGAGGTAAAACCTGGCTTTTAAAAAAAATCATTGGTGTTAACAGGGTATTATTATGGATTTGCACCTCTGTAAATGAGATGAGACTCCAGTCCACTGTGCACAGTGTAGTTCCCCATTCCTCCCCCCCTCATGGTTATAGTATAAACATATCCTGCTTCCTGCCATTTTTGCTTTATTGCTGCCAGAAGGTTTAAAGGTATGCTTTTAAATATCTTGAAAGTTTCTTGTTGATAAGAAAAGGTGGTTTTAGCACTTTCAAGTAAACAGTAACACACAAACATCACAAATCATGCTTTTTGATAGAATCTATATTAGCTATGTGAAGCATGACGGACACTACTGTGGATGGAAGAAGGGGAAAAAAGCTCAGTTTCTGGCAGGGAGACCTAAAAAAAAATTAGTTGTAAAATGTGGGCTGATTATATACCACTTTATATTAAAACAATTAAATCAGAATTTGAAACAATCTCTGTATGCCGTTTGTTTGGCTAATAATAATTGCAGCTGTTCCACAGGTGGGAATGATGGTATTGAAGCACATGAATATTTTAATCTATTGAAATCCACAAGATAATGATGAAAATATCTGTTGATGTCCAGGAGAACAACAGCAACACAATAACACAAGTCAGCACTTCTGAAAAAGCACTTTAACACTGGTGCTTGGAATACAATTTCTGGAATATTACTGCTATTCCTAGATGGCTGACATACTGAGATTTAAAAATCATTGATGTGTGTTTAAATTCTGTCACAGGAAACAAGTCCATTCAACAAGCAGCAAATTAAACCACAGGTGACCCAAAGAGAGAATGTTTATTATAAATCATGAGTATAGTGCATGGATTTAGACTGTAAACATGACCTCCTGGTTGGGTACCTATGAATACATATCCTCTGTCAATAATGACAACCTTTGGGATATCAAAAGAGCATGATTTACATAAAGCTCAAACTGACAGGTGGTAGATTTATAGCCTCTGTGTTTGCAACAGTTGCTAGAATTGTATAAAGAACAATTAAGATAGCCTCTTGGAGGAAAAAGCAAGAGATATGTTTGCACCCTAGAGTGAATATTCACAGGAAAGGACTCAAGACACCTTTAATCTTCTCTCTCTCCATTTGAGGGTTTTCCACACGGACTTTCCCATTTCTGATGGTGTCTTTCAATATTTGTGATTCAGCATGCTTTATTTTTCTGATCTTTATTATCTGGGTTGAGGATTTTTTTTTTTTTTTTTTTTTTTTTTTTTGGTGGTGGAAGGGTGTCAGAATTAATTTGACTAGTTGAATAACACAGGAGTTACTGCATCTAAACCAGGGTTTTAACCCAAGAAAAAATACCAAGTTTCTTTATTACATCAAGACTTTTGTGCCTTTACTTTAGCAAAGTCAAATCAAATCACATTCCTGTAAGTTTTACTGTGAGAGTGTCTCTACTTCTTGTTGAAGAGATATCTTCCAGAATAATAGAAATAACTCTAGTTTGGAGTATCGCACTCACAGGAAGTTATAGGCAGATTTGAGTAAATGAGCACAAATAATTTGGTCCTGCCTTGTTTGATGTTTAATCTGTATCAGCTGTGACCGCTGCCAAAAGACAGTCCCAGATTTGTTCACTTACTCCTCCTATTTCATTCACATCTGATGTAGTGCCTAGGAGGCTCTGAGCTGAATTGATTACTGGCCTGATGGAAAACTAGCCCATCAAATTACAGATCATGAAGCTACATGATTCGCCGATCCATCGCTAAAGGAAAAGATGGGAACACAGCAGTGTGGAAAGCAAGGGGAGAGAAGGGCTGGCTCTCTCATCAGAAGCTTTCAGCTATGCCAAATTAAATTCAGTGAGAATGTATGCTCTGAGGATGCAGATCTGTGGGCACCAGAGCCATTCAAACAGCCCACTGCACCCTCCACCCTCCCTGATTCACAGTCCTTTCCTTCTCAGGGCTATGTGATGGTATTCACTCCTTTGCACTGATTTTGATCCTTACTGGACTCTGCCATCAGCCACTTCAACTTAATAACCCACTGGAAAGCTATCAGGCTGGTTTTGCTAGGCTTGTTTTCTGGAGTGTGCTTTTTAAGTGCACTATAATTGAGATCATACAGGCATGTGTGCTGAACACAGAGAGGGGAAAGATCTGGAGACAGGATAGTGAGAAGAAAGGGAAAGGGAGAGCTTTTAACAACACTGAAATTTGAGAAACTATGAGCTGTAAGAAAAGTTTGTAGAAATTGGGTTGGTTAGCTTGAAAATCTGAAAATATTTTTATTTTCCATCTTCAATGTGTCAATAGTCAGTGCAAAGCAATAGTAGTCACCTCTTCCCTGAAAAGGGCACAAGAAACAAGGTGATTTTCAAGAGGTAGTGGAGGAAAATGTAACCAAGCTTATATAAACATGGTGGGGAGATTCTGGGCACAGTTATTGCCTCTCAGTGGAGAGGGGTCAGCTAGATCATCTCCAATGTTCTTTTCCAACACTATATTCAGATGACTCTAAGCGTACCGTTCTAACATAGGTTCAGAGACTGAAACTTAATTTCCAAAGTATCGAGATAGATAGTATAATTCATAGAAATGTTTTCAGAACAGCGTAATACAAAGATCAAGCTATCCATCTGTAATTCCAGCAACATTTGATCAAACAACTCATTCATCTGGGCAGTTTACAAAACTGGTCTGGCTGTAGTCCTATTTGCATGATAACAACAGCTGACAAAAGTTCTGGGAGCCAAAAGAATGGCTCCATAATGAAGGCCTGGAGCAAAGTTAGGCAGTCAAGACTTATACTCAAGCAGACTTTAAAAACATATTTGACTTAGGGAGAGGATATGAAACTGGGAGTCAGAAGACATGTAAATGGCTATGAGATCTTTACCCACCTTCAACCCTTTTGTTTGTGAGGGCTCCAAGTCACTACTCTAAGATCCATGCTTAGCTACATGCATGCTTATCCCGGGCAGGAAGATGGTGTGAATGTCTCACTGCATCACAGGATGATCCTCTGTGGCATAGGTCCTGTGCCTTTGCCTGCAAAGTCAGAAAACTGACCACAGCAGCAGCAAAACTAGCTCAAAAATACTTCTTGACCTGTCCTGGCTACATTTTTCTACCTCCTCCTTGTTCAGCCCCCTCTTAAGCACTAGGTGTACCACTTCTCGTAGGACCGTCTGGAACAAAGGCAGACTGAACTGATCTGAGCTTGCAATAGAAATTTTACAAAAACAAAGCCAAACAGCTGTAAATAGCTATGTCAGTCCATTTAGGAAAGAGACCTGCAAGAGAGGAGGACTATGGACAGCGAAAGGGCAAAGATTTCTTGTTCTGTTTTTCCTATCAATACAAGAGTCTTAGAGAACCACAGCCTCAGCCAGGGGCCAAAGCCTGCAATATTAATTAAATAACAACATTAGAATAACCGGAATGGCTCCTTTTTAGTTGTTTTGGGCACCAGAGTAATTGAGAAAAATTTGGGTTAGGGTTAGACTTTTCAAGCTGACATAGCAAAATGAGTACAGAAAAGTTGTGATATCTCTCTGATGGTGGGGGTGGAATATTTATCTTTAGAAGGAAAATGTTGGGATTGCAAGTTCTTTTTTTTTTTTTTTTTGGTTGGGGTTTTTTTTTCCTGCCCCTGTATCTTCAAAAGAAAAAAGGAGAAAGTTCCAGCTATAAAAGGTATTCGTCAAGAACAGCCATCGGCCAGCACCACAAATGAGCAACTCCAGTGTGAAAACACTTTCAAAGTTCTAAATGAGTTGTCCCTGTGGTAATAAAGAAAGGCTGTTTTACAGCATGACAGTATGTAAGACAGCATTGTCAGCTACAGTTTATTTAAAGCACAAGGCCTGTAACAGGAAAATAATGACTTTAATAAAATTTACTATTGACTTTGTAGGCTAAAATCTTTCTGTCATCAGGAATACAGAAAAACAACCTGCCTGAAAGCCCTTCACTTAAATATATTCCTTTAATATTTCAAAGCAACTTGTGACTTTTTTTTTTAATATACATGCTACTTCAAAAGATACTGTAGTGGGGTGGAAATTAGTATTTTTAATAGAAAGTTGGAATTGCTTACATAAGGGAAAATCTGGTAATGACCTATGACACTGTCTACTGAAAGCAACATTTGAGGAAACTGCAAAAGCAGTTAATGCAATTCCTTGAAAAGCTGTATAAAGCTATGTCACAAATGAATGATTTATAAATTACTGAACGTCCTTCTCATCTAGAGGATATCTTTTAATCATGTGTTGTAGTTTTCTGCGAGTGAACTCCAAAGAGGCTTCTGCAGAGATACACAGAAATCTGCAGCATGTTAACAAGGCTGGGGTCATTTCTAAGAATTGAGGAGGGGGAGAAAAAAAAAATCCTCACATTCGGCATGATTTTACTTTCTAACCAATTTGATTAAATGCACTATAGCTTGCTGGTAGTGTGTGAGAGGTCACACTTTTTATATGAAAAACTGCAGAATTTTCATTCCTTTAATGTTTTTTTTACATAGTTAAAATAAACTGTGGTAAAAAGTTTCCCAACTGTGTATGACAGCTCAATTTAGAGGTGAAACCTTTTAATAAAATCTCATGAAATGAATGCTTTGGTTTATGCACTCTGTTTGTGTTTCCCACTGGAGTGCTTAGCGTTGTGAAGTGGTGGTTTCTTTCTTTACTGCTGCAAAGCAACATCACAAAAAGAGAGTCTGAAGCCTTAGAACGGAAAAGGCATAGCTTAGCCATGGTAAAATTCTTGGTAGAGGAATCTTAATTTACAGTGAAAATGCTTTCCTCTTGACTTTAAAAAAATGCTATTGTGCATTAATTTACATTGCAGATAATTAATTAAAAATGAAGAAAAATATTCCACAGAGGCTTTTTAGAAAGGACTCTAGGGTCCAGAAATAGTATTAAGATGGGAACCAATTAAAGATTTATCTGAAAGTGAATAATTTTGCTAGGACTTTGGCAGTGGAACTGGCTGAAGTCACATTTGTTGTAGCTTTGCCTCGTTCCATGCACATCTACAAAATCCTTCTAATGTTTACTAAAGGACATCAAGGAAGAAGTGATCTTTGTATAAGGAAGCACAATGCCTATTTTTCCCTAGTATGCTGCATAAGTATGACCTAAAAAAGGTGACAGGGTGCTTTATAAACTCCCCAAAATGCAAACATGCCGTTCATAGAAAATGTAGTTCAGAAACATGGAGCTCATTCACTGCTTGAGAACTAAGTAGGCAAAAAGAATGAGGATCAGAGCAGGACCAAGTCTGACAGATATAAAAACCTCTTACACCATAGGCTCAACCTACCTATACAGCCAACATGTTATCAAATGTTTTCAAGAATCAAATAGCCAATATAATATAAATCATTAGGAAGTGTCCCACTCAATGAATGTTGTGCCTGCCCTAAAACTGTAGTCCTGCCAAAATGTTTGTTGTAAAACTTGTGCTATTGTAGCGTTCTACACTGGCTTACTTTGCTGTAGTATTGACCTTCTGCTTATATATATGCAGTTGTATGATGTACTGTTTATAATCTTTTGTGGGTTTCTGCAGCTAAAGTGATTCATCTTGTCATGCCTTTCATAATTTCATACCAAATCTCACTCTGTTTGTCTCCCTGATACACTATAGCATAACAAACATAACTGCCCAGAGTCTGGTTCATGTCTGTTTCAGTTGCCCTCATTTGGCAGCAGTCACCAAGACTTTGGGGTTTTTTTCCAATGTAATCTTAGAAGAAATAATCTGAAAATATTTTGAGGTTTTACAGATTTGCCAAATTTTTGTAAATATTAGGGTCACTAAGGATGAATTCGTACTCATAAGTGCCACAGCTGGCTTCAACCTCGTAATATAAAAACTAGTAGCAAAATCTTATTTTTGTGTGACTGATTCAAAAAAATCAAGGTCAAGAAGAAATGTGTACTACCACTTACAAATATTTAGCCAATTGCTTAAAATACAGTTGTAGATTTTCTGGGTGGCACTGAAGGGGAAAGGGAGGCTAATATGTCTCTCTTTAAGATGTACACTTAATATGCCCCTTCTTCAATCCCTCTCCCATCTACCTTGATCCCCATCTCACACCGTGGCACTAAGGACTTAGCTAGGGAGTGACCCAATGCAAAAGATATACTTACATTTGATCTGTTACAGGAGTAGTCCTCAGGGCCCATATTCAAATTGCTGCTTCACTTACTTCTGAAATAAGATGTGAATCCATTTTTAAAAGACCCACTTTTCAAGGCATATCAGCTCTCAGAAATTTCTATCCTTTTTAGTAAGAAATGCTGAGAGCTCATTGCTTGAAGAAAAAATCAGGACTAAAGAATCTCAGTCTAAATTTTGGAGCATGTCTTAGACTCCATCTCTTCAAAGTCTACTCCTTACATTTTATCCAATCTGCAAGAGGATAGTTTTATTAATTTCAGCTGGAGGTTATGTTGTCTTTTATCTTATTTTTCAAGGGTGTGTGAGCAGAGGGGAAAACTTCAAATCTATAGCTCATCAACTTTCAAAACTTTTTTTTTTTTTTTAAGGCAGGATTCTGGTAGTGTAAAACACAGGACATTTACTCATTAAACTCTTCCCTGGGTCCCAGAAACTCCAGCCTTCCTGTTATATTCTGGGTAGGAAGAGGAAGATCAGGCAAGAAAAGGGAAAAAAACAACCATTTTCATGAGAACATTATCTTTTAAGCCTTTCAGGGGTGTACCTATTTCATTTTATAGTTGTTCTCTTTACACTTTTCTGACATTGCCTTGCTTCTCAGTAAAGATATTGGCACTTATGAGATCAGCTGCAGGAAACTCAGTATCAACAAGATAAAAATAAATATCATTTGACAAAGATGTGCCATGTAAATAGTGCTTTTGAATACGCAACTTAAAATGAAACACAGTCCTGAGAGGTGAAATAAGATGCCTAGGCACCTTCTAGTCATAGCTTTAAAGCTTGGGTAAATAATTAATGGCTTTATGGCATAGTATCTACATGTGAGGTGTCTGAATTTTCTAGGATGCTGGATGGCTTAATTCAAATACACACATGATCCTCTAAATATTTTCTGCTTTGAAGGATCACCTGATATAATATAGGAGATATAATTAAGGAGACAAAGAGGCAGATGTCCCACTGGACCT
Source organism: Piaya cayana (assembly GCA_013389865.1). Lineage (NCBI taxonomy): Eukaryota > Metazoa > Chordata > Aves > Cuculiformes > Coccyzidae > Piaya > Piaya cayana. Next base: position 332,404 of record WAAB01001999.1, read on the forward strand.
CATATTTGCAAACAAGAAAGAACTTACTGGGAATTAGAAGGTCAGGGGCAGCCTTCACTGCAGTGACCATAAGGTGGAGGAGCTTGTGATACTAAAAAGAGGAATGGGGCAAAAAGCAGAATCACAGTCTTGGACTTCAAAAGAGCAGACATTGCCCTTTGCAGGGACCTGCTTTGAGGAATCCCTTGGACTGTGGTCCATGAGAGAAGAGAGGTCCAGAGAAACTACTTGATTTTAAACTGTCACTTCTACCAAGGTCAAGAAGTCCATCCCAAAATTCAGAAAACAAAGTCTAGTGGCAGGAAGCCTGCATGAATTAACAAGGAGTTCCTTATAAAAGTCAGATATGAGAAGGAAGCATGCTGGAGGTGGAATTAGGGTCAGGAAGAGTATAGAAACTTTGTTCAAGTATGTTGGGCTGGAATTAGAAAAGTCAAAGCCTACCTGGTGCTGTATCTGGTAAATGCAACAAGAAGGGATTCTACAGTCATGTTACGAGTGAAAGGAGAACTAATGAAAATGTGGGCCCAATACTGAATGAGTCAGGAGACTGGTGGCAGGGAATATGAAAAGGGCTGTGGTCCTCAATACCTCATTCTCTATTGATAAGACCCGGCTTCAGGAATCTCAGACCTCTGAGTTGCGTTGAAAAGTCTGAAGCAACCACAGTTCACCCTTGGGGAAGGCAGATCCTGTTAAGGTATTTTTTAAAAATGTAGGCATACATAACTCCATCGTGCCTGATGGGATGCACCCATAAGAGATGAGTGAGCTGGCAAGTGTCCACTGCAAGGCCACATCCACATTTTATTCTCTTTGAAAGGTCACAGTGAGAGAGGTTTCTGAGGACAGGATGAAAGGAAAACTCCTGTCTTCGTAAAGGACTAGAAGGAGGATTTGAGAAACTATAGGTCTATTGGGCTCATCTTGATCCCCGGAAAAATGATTGAGCAACTAATCCTGGAAGCAATTTCCAAACATACCAGAGACAAGGAAGGGACTAGGACAGTATGGATTCATGGAGGGGAAATCATGCTTAATCAACCTGATATACTTCTTTGACAACTACCTTAATGGGTAAGGGTAGACCAGTAGATGTTGATTATTTTGATTTTGCAAAGCTTCCAACGTTCTCTCCCAAAGCTTCCTCATAGAAAAACTGATGAATTATGAGCTAGAGAAATTGTTATTTAGGTGAACTGACAACTGGAGAACGGCTAGGTTCAAAGCGTTATGACAGCACCTCAAAATCCATCTGGAAGCCAGTCACTAGGGGTGTACTACAGGCAGCAACACTGCGTCACTGGCGCCAATACAGTTTACATTTTCATTAGTGATCTGCATGATGGGGCAAATTGCACTATGAACACATTTACGGATGATCTAAAACTGCAAGGAGCAGTTGGATTTGCTGCCATCCAGAGGAATATCAAATTGGTGAAATGACCTGACAGAAATTTCATGAAGATCAGCAAAAGGAAGTACCAGGTCTTCTATCTAGTGAAGAACAACTCTATGTGCCAGTACACACTAACTGCCCACCCACTGGAGAGCAGTGTTAACATGAGCCAATAGTGTGCCCTGGAGGCAAGTAAATTCAACAACATCTTTATTTGATTTGATTGCCAGCACATCAAGAGAGGTAGTGTTTCGCCTCAGTTTAGCACTGGTGAAGCCACATCACCACTGCTGAGAGCAGGGTTCATCTGTGAGCTCACCAGTACAACAGCAACAAGTGAGGTTCTGGAGTCCAGCGAAGAGCCATGAAGATGATTTGTGAGTATCTGTCAGCCGAGGAGGGGTTGATACCTGGAACTGTTCAGCCTGGAGAAGTGAAAGCTCATGGGGGATCTGATCAATATGTATACATTCCTGATGAGAAGATGTAAAGAAGATAAAACCAGTCTCTTCAAAATGGTGCCCAGCAACAAGAAAAGATACAGTGCGCACAAACTGAATTGCCAGTTAAACTTATGAAAAAAATGTTGTGCCTGTCTACAAGAAGAGTTGGAGGGAGGATCCAGGAAACTACAGACCTGTCACTCTGACCTCAGTGCTGGGAAAAGTCATGGAACAGGTGATCTTGAGTGCTAGCATGAAGCACGTGAAAGAGAACCAGGTGATCAGGCCTAGTCAACATGGGTTTACAAAAGGCAGGTCTTGCCAAATTAACCTGATCACCTTCTATGGCAAAGTGACCTGCCTACTGGATGGATGTAGTTGTCTTGGACTTCAGCAAAGCCTTTGACACAGTTTCTCACAGCATTCTGCTATGGAAACTGTCAGCCTCTGGCCTGGAGGGGCGAACACTCTCCTGGGTGGAAAACTGGTTGGATGGCCAGGTCCAGAGAGTGGTGATAAATGGAGTTAACTCCATCTGGAGGCCAGTTACAAGTGGCTAGACATAAGGAAGAATTTCTTCACCAGGAGAGTGGTGAGGCACTGGAACAAGTTGCCCAGGGAAGTTATGGCTGCCCCATCCCTGGAGCTGTTCAAGGCCAGGCTGGAAAGGGCCTTGGGCAGCTTGATCTAGTGGGAGGTGTCACCGCCCATGGGGGTTTGGAACTAGTTGATCTTTAAGGTCCCTTCCAACCCAAACTATTCTATGATTGTATGTGAAGAGGACTCTAATTAGCATTTAGAGATGTCTCATGAACAAATAACATCAACAGCTTAAAGTAACTGTTTGGTAACAGTTTGAGTTCATAGACTCATAGAGTGGTCTGGGTTGGAAAGGACCTTAAAGATCATCTAGATCCCGTCCACCCTGCCATGGACAGTGACACATCCCACTGGATCAGGCTACCCAAGGCCCCTTCCAGCCTGGCCTTGAACACCCTCAGGGATAGGGCATCCACAACTTCCCTGGGCAACCTGTGCCAGTGCCTTACCACTCTCAGAGTAAAAATATTCTTCCTAACATCTAATCTAAATTTACCAAAGCTATACACTCTAGAAGAAACTTGTTTCCAGGAAAATCCTTTTTGTTTAGATGTCATTATTAATTTTTGGGAAAACTTTTATTCTTCAGTAGGTGTTCTGACTTCTTATTTTTTTGAATCTCTTTTGCAATCAAATAATAAAATAAAAAAATTCTTGATTCCCTTCTGTTTTACAATCTCATTGACCAAAGCATAATGCATTCCTTTTCCCCCAAATCATATAAGAGGCAGGTAATTTGAACACTACTGGCATCTGCCTTTCTTTTGTATTCACACGGTATAAACTAAAATTATGCACAAGATTCATCAAAGCTGTGCTGCTAAGAAGTGTGTAACTCAGATATAGAATGAGCCATTTAAAGAAGTTATTGATGCCAACATTAAATTTACAATTATTCATAAAAGAAAACCATTTGAAGAATTCCCCACGCTGCAAGTACACAAAATACTTTGCTACGCATAAGAAGTTACATTTATTAATAGCTCTTTTTGCCAGAATCTCATTTCACCAAAGGAAACTTCATCCTCCAACGGGAATAAGAATCACATGAACGTCACAGATGCTATAAGTTTATTCAATATAACAAAAAAGAAAAGACACCCAGCTATCTTGTAACAATGATATTTCAAAGTTGGCAGCTGTTTAAAATGCAGGATATAACAACTTCTTATATCTAACTTTTTTTATAATTAAGAAACATTATTAACTACACATTATTTTCCCCCCTTTGGTTCACACACAGTGCTAGAAATGCTTCATGAAAACTTTGTTCTCTTAACATTTATGTTACATATGATATGAAAATTTCTTTACTGATGATGTTTCACTTACCCTTCGCAGTGATAATATACAGAAACCTCACACCTATGGTCTTAGTTTTCCAGCTGGCTGGACAACAACCTTATTTAGAAACTTCTTTAGAAATACCATGATTATCACCTGAATTGAACATATTACAGCGGCTTTGGTAGGATATGTAATTGATTGTTGGTTCAAAAATGAGAATCATCTGAAGACAGGAAAGCAAAACTTAAAGACTGTAAAGCATGTATTTGTATAATCCATTCTTCAGGAAAATAATGTTTTTAAAATGTAAATAGCTAGGATGTAAAAACAGGTTCTCTTTTTTGGGTAGGATGTTTTTGACATAGAAGTTTTGGTACAGACCTGAAATTAAGGCTAGAGATACTTAGACTTCTAAATTTTAAAGTTTCATTTTTCCTTTCAGTAGGAGTTTAGGAAAATGATCAAAGGTAGAAATATGTATAAAGCCAATCTCTTACTGAAAGCAGTTAATAACAGAGCATACAGCTACCATTTATTTCTTCAGATACTACTATAATACATTTATATCTCTTTATATTCTCACTAGTGGTTTGGATTTTGGGTTTGTTTTTCAAGGATCTCAACCTTTGCATCCTTTCTATTTAAAATGAAGAATTGCAGTTGAGGTGGAAAAAAAGAGACACAAATAAAATTGACAGGATTATACAACAGGTTGTTTTCTTTCCTTTTTGAAACAAGATCTCTGTAACGTATATGAGGACAGCCCAGTAGTTTCTCATCTGTTGGAGGAGGACTCCCTTTGATAGAATACATATCCAAAGGGGAAGGGGCGCCATTCTGCCACTGAGTGTGGTTTTCAGATGGCCTTAGATATGGGCCACCATCACTACCCCCCCTTTTTTCAAAGCAATTTCTACGTTTGACAAAACCTTCTAAGAAATATGGAATTAATCTCCACAGTTTCTTCTTTGAAATAGTCCTTCCCTAATTGACTTGTACCCTTCAAATGCAACCAGCTTCTACCTCCCTTTGTTAGCTTAGTTTATGCTTATACATCTTCTGTCCAAGTTTTCTACACCCACCTTCTCTGTTTCTTGGCCCATGTGTTTGTTTTTGAACAGCTGCAAAAAACACAGCATTGGATTGTATCATCTAATCCATAAATAATTTGTGGCTACTCCAACACAGGATATCATCTTCTAGATAAGAATTGTTAGGGGCGTTAATTGTAAGAAAGAGTCTCCTGAAGATCATGTTGAGTTCTATGCACATTAATTCAAATTCCTGGCTGAGATTGTGACATGGCTGACTAGCAGAGACATGAGTTCATTCCTCTCCAGCTCCTACTGTAGAAGATCAAAGTGAAAATGGTCAGTTGATCCTTCACACATGCTATATTCACATCCTTTATTGCTGCAAGTATCAGCAGTAGAACTTGTTAGAACAAGCAGTTACCTGTGAGGATCATGTGAAGAAAAGCTTCAGACAACCTGAGCGCCAGTGAAAACAGCTCTGGACTTTTTGTAGGCTTTTCTAGAGCCAGGCACCCAGTAGCAGCAGGGTATGGCATGTAAAGTGTATGTGGCAGACCTATTGAACCAGCTATCTATCTCAGGCACAAAAAGGAAAACCTAAGGCCTGGGAGACTTTATGTGATCCATGGTTACAGAGGTCCAAATGAGGCTTGCTTACAGGACAATCATAGAGCTCACAACCACAAAATTACTGAGGCTGTGACTGAGCCTCAGGCAGGCTGTGATTCATGAGCATGCTGCCAGGCAAATGAAAAGCTGGCTCTGCTGAGAGCTGTGAGGCAGGATCTTAAATACCCTGAGTGGCATGGCCAGCAAGTTGAGGGAGGTAATTCTGCCCCTCCACTCCTCTTTTGTGAGGCCTCCACCTGGATTATATCCAGTTCTGGAATCCTCAACATAAGAACGATATGGAATTGTTGGAGTGAGTGCAGAGTAGGGCTACAAAGATGATCAGAGGGCTGGGGTACCTCTGCTTTTAGGAAAGGCTGAAGGAGTTGGGGTTGTCCAGTCTGGAGAAGAGAAGGCTCCAGGCACATCATATAGCAGTCTTCCAGTACTGAAAGAGGGAATACAACAAGGCTGGGGAGGGACTTTTTACAAAGATATGTAGTGATAGGAAAAGGGTGAATGGCTTTAAATTGAAGGGGGGAAAGATTTAGATTAGACATTAGGTAGAAATTCTTCACAATGAGGGTGGTGAGCCAGTGGAACAGGTTGCCCGGACAAGTTGTGGATGCCCCATCCCTGAATGTTCAAGGCCAGGTTGGGTGGGGCCTTGAGTAGCCTGGTCTAGTGGGGGATGTCCTTGCCCACAGCAGGGGGGTTAGAGCTAGCTGATCTTTAAAGTCCCTTCCAACCCAAAACTTTCTGCAATTCCTGTATTTCCACAGTCCGTACAAAGCAGGCAGACATCAGAGCTTTAAATCCTCAGAAAATTACTCCAAATTCCATGGCTCTGTGGTAGAATAAAAAAATCATAACTATAAAAGGGCACCTCTGTATAATTAGGACACCCTTTTCAGTAAATGTTTACATCATTTAATGATATACTTTTGCTTAGAAAAATATAGTTCAGTGACTTTGGAATAATCTTCTTTGAGTCTTTGACTATGGAAATTATGTTTTAAAACTATGTACATTGAAAAAACTCAGAACTAGCTAATGGAATGGAATGGAATGGAATGGAATGGAATGGAATGGAATGGAATGGAATGGAATGGAAAAAGAGAAGAGAGGGAATATATTTCTATGGCTGGAGACCTCACCACGGTGTAATAGGAGGCAGGGACCAAGCTTTTGACATAAAACCATGTTCTGCTCAGTATTAAAATACTAACGCAGTTGCAGCAAGAGGCAGTTCAGGGATTTAGATGGTTTCCATTATATCATTACTTTTATCTGGTTTCAGATTAGCCAGTCTGCAGTTAAGGGGACAATGGCACCCTGATGTCGACCTTCATGGCTCTAACTTAGGGTGTTTGTGATTTAAAAGGTGACTGTATGCTCTGTTCTCAGAAGGGTTTTCCCTTACTTTTGTTTATGGTGGTATGCATAGTTTAATAATAATACTGTGAGAGTATGGGTCAGTTGGTTATTTTTACATTTAAAATGTATTTTCTTGTATTTTGCTGTGTTATCTCTGTAACGACTCATTTTCAGTCTATTCCAGGATTTAGATAGACTGCTTAGAGGGAGGTCAAACAGACTTTTATTTCACTGGGGTCATCCGTTTTATTTACTGTCTAATGCAAAATAAAGACACAATTTTTTTACTCCAACACCAGTTTTACTCACCAGGCTAGGCTGTTCTAAGACCTCCATTCAAAGGACTCAAATGAGCCAGTGAAGATGAACATGGCAGAACAGGCATATGAATCTGGCTTCTCATAGCAGATGGATGTCTTAACTACTGACTCTTCTGAAATGAATGAAACCAATTCTCTTCTTCTTCCCTCTCTCTCTGGAAATTAAAATCTGGACCTGTGAAATTTTTTCCAATTAAAGTTTCAATGATTTTGGCATGTTCTAACAAAACCATTGCATCAAAAATGCCTTATACATAATTGGTTGAGCCAACAGATGTCACATTAAGGCTTAAGCCCTCCTGAGCACTAAGGATCAGAAAGTGGCATTTTTAATAAAAAGCTTTTTCATCAGTAAACCCCAGACTTGACCACTAGATAAATTAATGTTTATGTGCATCCAAGTTGCCCACAGATGGTAGAATAATCTTGGACTGGTTTTCTTGGACAATGACTTGAGGTTTTCTTCATAAGACATCCTTCTAAAAGCCATTAATATCTGTCAGATTAAAATAAAACCTCCAATGCCTTGAAGAGTGAGAAAAGCAAAAAAATATACTATTAATTCCTGTTTATATAAGGCAAGTTCAACCCTAACTTTGTTATCAAAATATAACCAGTAGCTAATTTTCCAGCAAACACTCTCATAGGCACTTACTGGTATTGCAATTTTAAATAACCATAATATTTCAAAGAGTTTTAGTTTACAGTTTCAGTTATCTTACCACACTTTCAAATCCATCTCAATCCAAACCTAAGGTTCAATAAATAATAAATTATCTCCAAGGACAAGTTTGGTCATTTTAGGTCCTAATTTTGAGAAACTGCATTTAAGTTTCAGATGTAAAAGAGAGTGCCCTGCTTTTAATTGTCTTTAAGTAGATATTTAGCCTATTGTATAACCATGTGTATAGTCATTTACCTAGGGATTCAAAATAATTTTCAATTTGGCTATTTCTACACAGACATGCTATGTGCCAACTAAATTCTGTTATATTTGCATCCATGTGATATGATTTATCATGCAATAAGTATATTCCCCTAGTGGAGTACTTTTTATAAGGCTAACAACAGTTCTGTATGAACCTCAGCTGAGAGCCAGAGAAGAAAAAAATCTCCATGGCTTTTACAACTACCAGCCATGCCAAGGAATAAATCCTAAAAGCTAATTTACATAAAACACATCTATCCCTCCTATTTTTTTGTGAACATCATTAGATTATTTGTTATTTTTTCTTGTCAGATGTCACTAGCAACATACCAACGTCAGAGAGAGGCTATGCTTCCAGCAGAAGGAACTTTGGTAACTTAGACAGATTTCTACTGGTTGTCTTTCATAGAATTACCTACTACTGCAGTCAGAATAAGCAATGAGTTGTGATACACTTTGTCAGTGTCTTTGATGACTATTCATAGACATGACATGAGGTAGTAGATTATTTTTTCATATCACACGTATATATATAAAAAAATGCGTGTTATCTTGTTTGCATGTACATATACTAGTCTGACAATAGAGAGCAAAATTGGGCAGACCTTTGTGAAAGCCTTTGAAACAAAGAAATGAGAGTTGAAGAAGAAGGAACAGTTTTCTAATGTAAGTTGAGAAAGTGTCATATAACCTGAGGAATAATGATAGGTCTCACAGGTGTGGCCCCAAAAGACTCTGAGGGTCAGAACTCAAGCAGGAGAATTTTAGTGATCCAGAGGCTTCTGTCACAAAGACAGACTATATATTAAGGGAAGAATCTTCAGAGACCTTTTACATATTTAAGACACACGGTAAATGAAAATTCCTCATGGATTTCCATTCAGGAAATGACCACAAGGAAGAAGATCAGGACAACCATGTTTGCAGTGTCTGCACTTTCACTTGGCATATGAGATAGTCCAAGACCCCCTTCTCCCCTTAGCTCCCTCCACCTGTGGTTCAACCAACGAGGAGGACAATGTCTCTTCTGGGATGGGATTTTACTTCCTCTCAGAATTCCAATCTAGATGAAAAAACCCTTCCTTTCAAAATTTCAGTCAAAACCAATGCTTTTCAGTAAAAAGTAATTTCAGCTTCAGTGAACTATGGGATTTTATTTCCAAGAGAGAAACATTGGGTTGAAAGATTAACAGCCAGCTCTAGTTCATACCACTTATAAGTCCCAATGCAGTCATGTAGGGCTCAAAAGAAAATTGCTCATAAAACTGAACACTTCTCTACATGTACAACTGCCATATTTGTCACCCAACTTCAAAAGAAGGTACTTGGAACTGAAGATGGCCTCTAAACTCTTAGACCCTTCATTCTATATTCAGATTTCTTTTACAATCCACACCAGAGAGTTATTACATTTCTCCAGTTGACAGGGAAGATTGAGCCTAAGTCTCCTCCTTCTCTTGATTTACAAGAATATAATTAATTCTCAAGTCAATTGAGCTAAAAATGGTGTAAACAAGAGGAAGAACCAGGCCCTCTGGAACAGAACTGCAGGAGAAGTCATCACTTTTAAAACATGGCAACATTTCAGAAACACTGCTGATGCTTTAGCTCTGTCCCTCATCCAGGATGAACATTGCTTTTTGCCACTGTGTTTTGCTTATTTTTACCAAGTCTCCTTAGGCATGCATGCTAATACCTTGTACTTGATATAAGATGAGTGTTTTATAATTAGGCACACATACATTAAATACCAAAAACTATATTAAGCTTAAACACATTTTCAAAAAGTTGTAAAAGACTCTTGCTAGATTCTATGCTCTCAAATGGATTGATCTGAAAAACAACTGGGACTCAATTTAGACCTTCCTGGCAGCAAGCAAGAGAAACGTCAAGCTCACAATTTTACTTTATTGAAGACCCTCTTAGGAGTCCATCAGAAGGAACTCTATCTGCCTGGTAGCCAGCAGTCAGTGGGAAGTAATATTTAGTTTATTAATGTGGCTTTGATTTTCCTTTTCACACTGCTGATGAATAGTAGTAAACTAAGACCTTGATCCAATTTCCCCTTCCCCATTTCTGCAAAAAAGAAAAGGCAATAAAACATAGATAAAGTTAATAAAATCTTGCATAATATCAAAAGCACATTCAGTAGGTCCCAAGTTATCCAGTTTATTTGTGCACTAGAATGTCTGAATTAAAACATATGCACAGAAAGTGAACACAATTTAAGAGAACCTCTGCTGAAGTCAAGGTTAATTTTGAAACAACCTTTTGGTTTCAAGGCAACTGTATGGACCAGTAAGTGTCTATGTTGCACAGAAGAGGGGCATTCACTGGTACTTGACAGTACAGGTAAACCATCATAGCGTTCTGAGCATAAATAGATTGCAGCTTAGTTACTGGCAATGAATTTCAAAAATGAGAAGAGCCAAAGAAAAATGCAGAATCTTTCTGCCCTATTTTCTTCTCAATGAATGATAGAGAACTATAGATGCAAACAGAGATGTTTTCTCAAAGGTTATGATTCATCTCTTCCAGCATTTTATAGTTGATTTATACTTTTATTTGTGGGGTTTAAAATTCTGCTGTTGGGGAGTGAGAATACAGTGGAGAGGGGAAACAGCTGACTGGGGTAAAACTCATGTGGAATAAATCCTCAGACCTTGAAACACAACAGAAAGTAAAAATCAAGTAGTGGTAAGATAGGAATTCTTGATTAATACTCTATTGCAGAGAACCACATATGGAGCTCCTTACTTCTATCAGTGACTTTAGTGGGGCTCTCATGTGAATAACTGCTACTGGTAGAGGTGTAAACAGTCCACAGTCCATTCCATGTAATTAAAAAACAAACAGGTAGGCAGCTAATGTAGAAAAATCTTTAGAATGATGTTCTGGTATTTCACTGATAATGTCTGAATTACACAAGTATCCAGATCATGTTGATTGTTCCCTGCACTTGTTGCAGCATACATCCCAAACTAAGGGTTTATCTGGGATTTGTTTTAGGTTTCACTAAGGACAAAGAGAGGAAGAGTATTGGTCCCAAGGGAAAATGTCCAAAACATTACTGCTTGCAGTAGCAAGTGGGTACTTGCAACAGTGATTCCAGCAGTACAAGCAAGAAGAGACTGAACGTATATAGAAGCAATAATATATATGTCAGGATCTGTGGAAAAGTAAACCACCTAAAAAAAAAGGATTTGAATTTTGCAATGATCTCACTAAACAGGGAACTAATCTCAGCAAGTTTAGAGTAGTTAATACATACACCATCAAGTGAAGCAGAATTAACCACAGACCAAGGGTTTTAGAAAAAGAGACATCACCGTACAAAACACAGGAGCAGAGCAGTTAGTCATGGTGGATAATAAATATAGTCTTACCATATGAAAACACTAGAAAAATCCTCATGAATATGTGGTCGGTAATTATGAGGAAGAAAAAATATTAATTTGAATTGTATTAATGTGGCCAAGACTAACAGATTTACCTTGTTTCCATCCTTCCCTTTGTTTTGAGGAAAGCAGAAGTTCAGAACAAAACCAGAGTAGTTGCAATGATTTACTGACTCACTGATGGCTTAACAGGATGTTAAGAGAACTTATGGGTTTTGCTTGAAACCTGGAAACTACAGTTAGACTGTGAAATATAAGCATCTACAAATAAGTGGAACCACTTTATAAGCATTGGGAAAAAAACCCAACAACTTATCAAAGATGGTCCAAAGTCCACCCTCTGATTCAAGAAGTGGTATCTCCATTTATACAAATGGATTATACCCAAGGGACAAGTGTCATCCTTACTGAATCTTTCCTGATATTAGACGGGGTACAATTTGAACAACCAAGATCTAGGCACTGAAAGTGCTCAGCAAGAAAACAAATTCTACTTTTACTGGTCATTTTTAATTCCCTTTTCAACAATATTTTTATAATTGTTTTATTCCTTCCTCAGTTTTGTGGGGGCTGCTATAGGACATCTGTTACTTAAAAAGGCTACTTTCCTTATTACATATTGGTAGCTCTAATAAAATTGTGTTTATCCACAGATATATAAAACAAACAGCATTTTTCTGGTATTTATATATAGTATTTACAAAAAAGGTTTCTAGTGTGGAAGTCAATCCAACCTAATCACAGATTTTCTGTCACATTTACCTTAGTACCAGAACTCGTATCCATCTAGGAAATTATTTCTTGCAGAGAATACAGGGCCAAATGCTCCTGTCAGTTACACCAAAATGCATTTGGAGTGACTCCAAATTAGCTAAAAATCAACAGAGGTAGCTTAATATGTTCTGGTGTAAATCAGAAGAGGATTTGGCTTCTGATCTTTCAATAATTATTCAAGAGTAAACAGCACTCAGTTGCATCACTGGAGAGCACTGGAATGTGAAATATTGGAAAACTGTAAATACACTGAAGCAATAAAATTAGGAAATTCTGAATAACATGCCTCTTCTTTACTGTTCCATCCAATGTCATTTGTCACAGAATTCTATTTAGACCGTTGATCTGCACCTAGGACACGCACAGGATGTTGTTTTATTACGTTTGGTATCTTGTAACTGCTATTGCATTATGAGACAAGATTTTGTAGCAACACATGGCAATAGGGGATCTGTACGCCCATGCTTCATTACTTCTTGACCTTTCAGATGATACCCAATTGAAAAAGGATCAGTTCTTACATCTGGCAAAAGCCTAATTTACTAATATGCTGTCCTCCTGAGCCACTGCTGTAATACATCCGCTGAACTTCTTATATATCTTGACCCCTGTTAGTTCACCGTTGCTCAGTTATTTAGTTTTGACATGCATGCATAACCTGGGTGTTACTTCAGAGCTACAAAATTTGGGGTTTATGGGGGAATAGAATGTACATTTGAAGTGCTCCACCTGAGACCAAACCAATTATTTCAAAATTCTCAAGGCAGTCATTTACCAAAAAATTATGAAAAAAATCAAACCCACAACAGAAAAGACAAACAAAAAGCCCTCATACACTGCCAAGAAATTTGTCTCAGTGTTCTCAGCATGTTAATTAGGTAATTGTTTCAAAGTCTTCTTCCCACAGTACTTTCAGAAGAAGGTGTTCTTCATCTTGCCTGTCCCATCAATTCTCTGACCCCACACTGTGTTTGACACTACCATTCAAGGAACTAATCTGAAATAGACCAGGGAGGAGGGATGAACCCTGGATAAAACCTTCACTGGAAATACCTCCTTTCAGTTAATATTTTCCTGCCTAGTTTTAACTCATCTCAGTTTCTGAGATGAAGTTCACCATTCCAGCCACACAAATGTAGATGTAGAAATGGTTGGCTGGGTACGAAGACATGAGGGGGAAAACACAGGACTGTGGCAATGTCAGTCCGTGTTGGCTCAAAGTGACAGTGACCACAGGATAATGTATCATAGAAAACTCTGTTAAAAAAGTAAATGTTATCATATAATCACATGCAATTTTTAACTTCCTTATCAGCCATCTGCCTCTTCGAAAAGTAACTCATTTCAAAACTGGACATTATCACCTCTAAATGTCACTTCTGGAATGGATTAATTCTTCCAGGTTTTTGGGACATGTAAGAGAATGTAGATCTAGGAGAAACAGAGTCGGTTCCCATCATTGAACCTCTGGAATGCTGAAAGACAGAGTTATTTATAAGAATTTTTTATAGAAAGTTGCATGCATAGCACAGACTCCAATGAACAGTTTAGCCTTATATCTTCCTTTTTCTCACTTTGTTCCTTGCCCGTTTTCGGGGGGTAGGGGAGTTAGGGGGGCATTTTTCACAACTAGATAGTATGATATGAAGTTTATGTTTTCCAAAATTGGGCATGATCTCCACCACAGCCAATTTCTATTGATGTGTCCATGGAATCTGATCAGGACCTCAGCAAGCAACATTCTTAGACATATTCTTTACTGTCAGATTTGGAAGACTGAGTTAGCCTGACTTTCTTGTAATGGGGTTTAGTTAGTTCTTCATGAGTAAACTGGGAGAACAACTAGTAACAGATTGTTGCAAAACAGATCTCTCAGAGCTGGAAGTCATTTACCACTGCTAATTACCAGTATATAAATTATCATTCAACTTTTAATCTGAGACTTGTCCTTCCGTGCTTAAGAGAGGTTAAGTCCCAGGTTAGTTTCCATTATCACAAAATCACAGAGATCACCGGGTTGGAAGAGACCCATCGGATCATCGAGTCCAACCATTCCCACCAAACACTAAACTATGTCCCTCAGGACCTCGTCTACTCATGACTTAAACACCTCCAGGGAAGGTGAATCAACCACCTCCCTGGGCAGTATATTCCAGTGCCTAATGACCCTTTCCATAAAAGGCTTCCTCCTAATCTCTAACCTAAACCTCCCCTGGCGGAGCTTGAGGCCATTCCCCCTTGTCCTGTCCCCTATCACTTGGGAGAAGAGGCCAGCTCCCTCCTCTCCACAACCTCCCTTCATGTAGTTGTAGAGAGCAATGAGGTCTCCCCTCAGCCTCCTCTTCTCCAGGCTAAACAGCCCCAGCTCTCTCAGCTGCTCCTCATAAGGCCTGTTCTCGAGCCCCTTCACCAGTTT
>WAAB01001999.1:347930-352930 GCA_013389865.1 Piaya cayana
TTGTTATTTATATATTTGTAGAAAGATTTCTTATTATCCTTCACGGTCTTTGCCAATCTGAATTCTAGTTCAGCCTTAGCCCCTCTGATTTTTTCCCTACACGATCTCACTTCCCTCCTGTAGTCCACCCAAGAGGCCTGCCCCCTCTTCCATAGACTATAAATATTTCTCTTCTTCCTGATGATTCAGAACATCTTTTCATTTGTGGGGTGAAAACAAAAGAATAGAGAGAACACAAACATTAGCCCCATGTTACTAACAGCTACTCTGATGACACACATTCCCTTGTGTAGTCGCACAGTCCTTCTAAACAGATTTATTTTGTGTCATGTATTATTCTGATAAGCAGGCAAGGTGAATTTCCTGAGAATGTTCTTCCCTAGAAGGCATCCTTAGTTTGCACTCAATGTCCTTTTATTTACATGTCCTGTGTATAATTGATTGTAATTTTCTACCTCAAAATCCTTTTATGCCAGTCACTGTCCAAAATGCAAGATATCTTCCCCATTACCACACTTCAAGAATGGTCCTTGCCTTAGAAGCAAGACTTCTGCACACCTCATGAGGCTTAGATTTTTCACACCATTTCCCTCAGTACATATTTTGAAAACACCTAAATTTCTCACTTTGAAGAATATGACTCAGATAAGAAATATAAAAATCATGTTAATCTGCCTTTTGTAAACAGTTCTTCTGTGGTTGACAAGGTCCACTGGCAAATTCCTCTACACCTCCAAAGTCAGACAAGAGAAGTCTGTATTTCCCACAAAATGAGGTCTTTCCCAAAAGTCCATTTGGGTAAGGAAGGCATCCTGCCTCCAGTAGTCCTACATTCTCAAGGCTTTTGAAATGAAGAGAGAGAAATGAGTTTATATGTACTAGCCAGTTGTGAAAAATCATCCCACTAAAAAACTGAAGAGGAACAAGGTGGCTTCCTCAAGACAGGTTGAAAATATTATGGGAATGATTTCTTGTCATCTGCAAAAGCAGGTTGCACTTTCTGTTTTCTTGTCTCATTCGCACAGCTGCCATCCTATGAATGTAGCTGAAAACTGACCAAGTTAAAATAAAGAACTGCGAACACAAACTGCAGAAAAAGTAGGAAGAAATGCCAAGGTATTTAAAAATTTTTGAACAAATTGTACTGGGATTTTTGCATGCCAAAACGTGTAAGTTGGCAGCACAAAAAATATAGTCAAGAAACAGATGTTGAACATTACTATCAACTATTTCTCTTTGGGATCCGCAAAATCAAAGTTAGTAGAAAATATTGAAAGTGAAGCCCACACATGAAAGAATATGCTGAACTGACTCTGTAAGAGAAAAAGTAGGAAGCCCCATGTATTCCTAGACAAGTGTGGTAGTCTACTATTGTAAGCACTGCAGTTTCATAGAGATGGAGACCACACATTTAATTCTTTTCTATAAGTTTTTAAAAGATGGCTTCAAGCTACTCTCTGAGGAGAGGAGCTGGTTAATTGTAGCCCTGCTGGATTCCACATATCACAAAGGGCTCAACAAGAGCTAAATAAAGAGAGTTTAATCAGATCTGGAAAATATGGGTTTTAATGGAAGTGAATTCTGCAGAGGATGATAATCATTAAAACTGAGGAGTTAATCAAAAATCCTAAAACAAGAGAAATTTGAAGCGGTGAGGAAACATACCCCTTCTCTAACTCAGATCCTCTTAAAAAGTAGGTGAAGAGGGGGATCAAAATTAATATTGAAACAAAACCAACCACAAAATGGTAATTTCTCAGTCACCTCCTCAGCCACAGAAAAGGGGAAGTTTTTGACTCCTGAGTCAGAATCACAGAACAGGTTATTGCATGGTGATTACTCTGAGATGGTGATTAAAGGAGTAATTTAGAACACTAGGATTACTAAAGGAAAGGGGAAGTTAAAACTGCCTTGGGAAAATTATTCCACATCCTCTACAAAGAAGGAAAATAACCTATCCTTGAATGCCACTCTGGAGGACATAATTAAAGAGGAATGAGAACTCTCTAACAAAGGAAAGTGTTTTAATGGTGCAGTACATGAAACACTATTCCACAGAAAGAGAGAAACCATTGCATGTAGTTGTTGGGAGGGGAGTCAGTATAAGCTCCAAAGGCAAGCTGTGGCCCTAGCAAATGAGGCAGTGAGTCCTTCTAGGGTGATATCGCTGTCCTATATGTTCCTTTAACAAGGAAGTGGAAGGCACTTCTGAGACTCAATGATGAGACTGCAGCTGCTTCTTTGCTGACACCCTTCTTAGCCACCTGCTTTGCCAAGATGATTTTAGCACAGCATCATGAGATAAAAGAGAGAGCCTGTGCTAAGCTTAAACATGCCAAGTCACTAAAATGTAAAATATTTTTGTCCTTAATTACCAGTACTAATGGCTTCCTGTCTTCTACAGTCCCTATATTGCTTTGATTTTTCAGCCTTGGTTTGCAACCTTGTCCAGCTGGGCAAAGCTCAGCAACCAGTCTGAACTCAGTGTTGACCTTGATTGGACCTCCTCTACCTGAATGATTATGACTTTATGTCTCTCTGGTTGTGGCCTCTGGAAAATGAATGCTCTATGACAGGAATTTGCATTATCACACTGATTTTAGAGAAGATCTATAACAAGGTAGAAGAAAGAGTGGTAAGAGGATACAATGCTGTTACTATCCTTTAAGTGTTGTTCAAAACACACATAAAAACACTTTGGACATGTTCAAATCATGCATAAAGGAAAACCTTCCAATTAAATAAATTTTTTTTAAAACAGTTTTCTTCTTCATTCCCCCACATAGCAACAAAAAAAGAAGACGACTAACCCTTATGTATGAAATGATACATAATTTAGAAAAAATATCCTTAAAATTTATGCCTTGCATCATCAAGCAATAGCCCCAAATACCACAAAAGCCAATCTAATCCCTGTGCTACTAGGGCAATGGTTGATCCTGCAAGTATACCATTTACTTCATAGCTGATTACAATCTGCATTTATAGTGGATGACTATCGCATCGCTACTTAAGATATTAATTTTCAGGCTGCAGTTGGAAACATCAAGTCTTGGGCCACAGCAACTGATGTAATGGCACCTCGTCTTCATAATTTAAACTTGCAGCTATGGCCTTAATCAGTTCTTTGGGAGCCCAAGCATTGTATGATTGTTTGCTGTAAAGGCATATTCTGTTAAACATTACTCTTTTCAGAAGGTCTTGCAGTCAACCACAGAGTACCTCCTGAAAAACCAGTTTATTCATCAGGCAGTACCTCCACTGTTATTTTGTTCCACTCCTCAGAGATGTAGGTGTAAGGGAATAAATATCTTGTTTTCATTGTATTCTCCATACAGACAACTCATCTTCAGACCATCTGTCAGAAGATGTGTTGAAAATACAAGGCTCCAAGCTCCCAAAAGCAGTACCTGTAGCACCCAGCCTGGCAGCACTGGCCAAGTACCTGCTTTTGCCTCCCTGCCACTATTTCATGTTCCTCTTGCTCCTTCTTCTCTAATTAAAACCCAAAGGTTTTACCTTGATCTGTGAAGTTTGTTCACTTAAACTGCAAATCTGCTCTTCTTCTCCCCTCCCAGCAACCTGTCCAGCCAGAGGTAGCTCACAGATTTCCACATGTACCATATCTTTAAGTTGCCCACTCACCTGTTTTCATACCACGTATTGCACACATCACACATGTCTAAACTAAATCCTTGGCCACCTGCCCTTTTAATTCCATGAACATGACCACCAGGAAATCTTCTATCCTTTCCTGCACCCTACCTTTCTTTTGCCTTTGGTTTCTTCCCATGCACTTTATGGTGCACAGGTGTAAAGCCTGCATCCAAAAATGGGAGCCCATCTTGTCACACACGTACAACATACCTGCTCACTCTACAGTGCTGTGCTCTGTGCCAGCCTAAATTCCCACTTGCCTGTGTGAGCCATGTTTCCCAGCTACCATGGAGCACAGCAGAGCAAGTGCAAAAGCTACTGCTTCTTCTAGACTGAAGTACAGGGTGTGGCATCTTCAGGTGGTCAGGCTTGTTATGAGAATCTGCACCAGCAGCAAAACCTATTTCCATTATCCAGCAGTGGAAATAGAAATGGTTCCGCTGCCTCTATTTACAGATACCCTAGCCTGAAAATCTCTGCTCTGGCTGTTATTTGTCCATACTATTCACAGAACACCAGCATAAGATGAAGATTCTTCTCTTGAAGTCACTGTAAAAAAGCCACCGTTTAGTATATTTCCTTTAACAAGTAAATTGAAATTGCAGCAACTTTAGCAGCATTTGACAGGAAGGGTGTCATATACACAGCCTATAAACCCCAGTCACTTCTCTGACATGTATATGAATGGGTCATTATCTTTCCTGTATATCAAACCCACACTTCAGAGGAGAGCATCTATTTTTGAGAAAACATTATACAGAGGTCCTGTATTTGAACCCTGAACTTTAAGCTTTATGGCTACCTCAATCACGTTTGGGGAGGGAATATCTTCTTACTCAGCATTCAAAAACATGAAGTTCCTACAGATCTGCAAGAAAGCATTTTAAAACTGCTTATGGTCTCTTAACCAGCTACATTTTCTTTCTATATATAGACATTCTCAGAATGAAAATACTAGTTAAACATCTGCATCAGATCTGAGACACAGGTATGAAAGGCACACTCCCATGTTTTATTGCCATTTATACCCACCCACAGACGCACACTGCAGCACAGTTAATTTTTAAACTATTGTGTGTCATATAGTACAGCTGTCTAAATAAAACTGGGATGCAAATTATTTTCTTAGCTGGTATTCAAATACTTCTGTCTTCATACAGATTTGCCTTCTAAATCCTTCTGCAGTTGAATACTAGCTAACTAATATTTGGCTAATTCTTATCACATTCAAGCTGCCCACATTAAAAAATGTCTACAGCATTTTCTCTCTCATTCAACTCCTGTTACTGTCTCACAGATCAGTATGGCCACATCACTGTGGTTTCTTCTGATGGTTTCTCTTC
>WAAB01001999.1:357930-364644 GCA_013389865.1 Piaya cayana
TAGTTTTTGAGGATTTTTTTTCTTGCAATTCTTTAAACTTCAGGTTACAACTGTATAAAACACAGTGACACATTCTCCAAAGTTTTACTCATGAAAAAGTCACTGACTAAAAGAGATCACAGCAGCAAACTGAGTAGGATTTACTGTAAATCTAAACCAGAATCACACTTGGGGCTCATATCTGTTCTTCCCCTTCCTCTTGGTAACAAACATAAGATATATGCAGAGTAGTACCATGCAGAAACCAATTTTCTTTGGCATTCTTTATCCTAGGAAGAAGATGGTTATAAAAATAGCATACGCTGCCAATGGAAGGGATAGATAGGAGAGGGAGGGGAGAGACCGGAAATAATTTAGAAGGAAAACATGAGAAGCTGTGCCAGAGGAAGAATCATTCTGATGGAATATAGCTATTTTTACAGTCAGCTTCTTGTTTCAGGCAAGGCAGTTGCATACACTGTGACCTTTCTGTGAACAGGACTGCAGCAACTGACTGACAACGCTGCTTTCAGTGGTGTGGTTGCAGCTTGTGTATACAGATTGATCTACACTAAAACTCCTGAATTTGAAAACAGATAGCCATGTAGCTACAGCAATATGGAGCTACTTATCCAAAAGCTCACCAACACCATGCTGACCTCCAGGTAGCTTGTTATGAAGTACTCAAGGGAACTGATTCAAAGCTGCACTCACACATGGAATGAAACACTGATTTACTTGGAAACACCTTCTACTAGGTTTCTTGGATGGCTGTGGCTGACTGCTCTTCCCTTTGTTTAGTCTGTCTTCACCACATTATTTTCTGATAATCCTTCTCTCTGCTTGCTGCTACATCTCTACCAAGCACATGAGGCTGATTTTGTAATTTTAGCCTTGTAAATAATTCCAACACCTTAATACATACATATGACCAGAAACATGAAGTCTGTAACTTAGGAAGCCATAGATTTTAGATGTGCTGCAGCATGACTTGGGAGAAAAGAAAATTAAATGAATAGAAGGGAAGGATAAATCAGAGTTAGAAATTTCTTGGCGTCCAAAATCTCCCTCTGACAGAGGCTATGTATGACATTCAATTAAAGGGGAACTATCTATCCCCTTGATAAAATGAAACATCTACTTAAGGATCAAACCCAAAACCTAGAAGAAAAAAAGAAAAGGCTGCCATTTAAAAACTTCAGTGCTTTAGGGACTAATAAATGGCTGTCCATTTTGAATATGTTCCAGCACTAGCGTGTTGTCTCATCAGTAAATAAAGATGTTAGCAGTTTACTTTTCTTGACAATTAACAAATTGTTTTTAAATATCAAGACCAAATGTTGGCACTCTCCATAAATCTCTGCATCAAACAGGTGCCCACGAGATACACTTGCCAAACTTAAGTATACATGAAAGCCAAATCTAAATACAGTTAGTGTGGTGCTTTTAGTACTTAGAGCCAAATTCAACACTGATGTAATATCTCTGAATTAAGTTATGCATCCCCAGTGATGACAATGACTCCTCCTTTATAAACAGATTTCATAATTAAAATATAATACTATTTTCCTATTCAAAAATCATGGAAGTAAAAGCTTTTCATCATTAAAATGTGTCAAACAAAATGTCTTGTAATTCTGGGTGTCTCAGATAGGTTTTGAAAAATTATATAAGCTGTCTGGCTGTTCAATCTGACTTCAGAAAATGGATGCTGCAGTAAATGTCATGAGTAGTGTACTGTTAAATGTTTTAAATAGCACAAGTGGCCGGAGTCCATAGGTATATGTTGTAGACCTACTCCATGAATCTCTGTGCAAAGGTCAGGGGCTGACATTATCTGGCTGTGTTGTACAGGAAACCAGACAAAAAGGGGTCCTGAATTCAGCTGACCAAAACAGCAGGTCCCAAGCCACTGCCTCTGTGTGAACAGGGTGAACTCAAGAGTTGCAAGCTGCTTACAGGATATCTATCTGAATAGAATCACCTCCACCCTTCTATGGAGGGGCTTCAACACCCGTTCTTGGGAGACAGATGTAGAAACTAGATGTTACCCAATAAAATTCATGGCAGTAATTGTAGTAGGTGTGTTGTGGCCATGCTAGCTCCTACTCACACTTCAGAATTCACATTCTGTCATTATTTCCATTATTTTGTTTAATTGAGGTCTTGGTGTTTAAAGAACATTATCCTGTCATTAAGGGAAAGGCCCTTTCCTAATATCAAAGCTCATGCCCTTCACACACTTAAAATCTTCAGTTGTATTTTAACAATGAATTCTGAAAGATATTTTCTTACTCTGGAAGCCAAATTTATGGTGCATGCTTTCTCTGTGGAAAAAAAAAACAACTAGCTTACTATGAAAAAACAATGTGCAAATGAAGAAAGAAAACATTTTAATACAGTTAATGGCATTCTTAATGATGATTATCCAAAGAAAATTAGAAATGAGAGTGACCTACTAGACTTTTCAGTCAAGCCTGGCTTTTGTGTAAGTATGAATCCTATAACATGTTCCCCATTCAGTTTAGTGGTACCTAACTACCCTTGCTGGCCATGGCACTGCCCCCTTATTACAATAGCAAAAGTGTATGACATGTTTCTCTACAGGAACATTGCATCAGTCTGGGTGAGTACAATAAATTCATCAGGGATGCTCCACACCCCAGCTCCTTCATCAGATCTACTAAAGATACTCTTTAATACTCTCATCAGATCCAGCAAAAGGCAGGCTGCAGGTTAATGAGCCAAGCACTTGTGGCACACTCTTCCTTTCCTTTTCCATTATTTTAAGGTAGGTCTGCTCCTTCATCATGTGGCAAAGATTGGATTCAGAGGTTTAAGAAAAATGAGGCAGGACACCACCAGAGTATTATTTCCAGTAGGCTGGGGGAAGCAATTCTACCCCTCTACTTCCATCTGATAAGACCACATTATAATCAGTTCTGGAGTTCTTGGCACAAGAAATACAAGTACCTGATGTAGTGGGCCCAGAGGAGGGCCACAAAAATTACCAGAGGAATTGAATACCTCTTCCATGAAATATCTCTTCTACTTCCTTCTATGAGGAAAGGCTGAGAGAGTTGGGGTTCTTCAGCCATGAGTGAGACCTGATTACAGCCTTTCAGTAATTAAAGGGAACGTATAAGATGGGGACAAACATTTTAACAGGACCTCTATTGATAGGACAAAGGGTAATGGTTTTAAATGAAAAGAGGTCACATGTAGACTAGATATAAGGAAGAAATTTTTTACAATGAGGGAGGTGAAACACTGGAACAAGTTGCCCAGAGAGATGGTAGTTGCCCTGTCTCTGGAAATATGCGAGGTCAGGTTGGACGGGGCTCTGTGCAACCTAATCTAGTTGAAGATGTCCATGCTCATTGCAGAGAGGTTGGACTAAATGACCTTTAAAGGCCTCTTCTAACACAAACTATTCTATGATTCTGTGCTCTAATGGTAGGTATTCAAATTGTTGCTGGGGACAGTTCAAAACCATTGTTTTAGGAAGTCACATGCACTAGAGTGGTCTTTCTCCATATAAGGAGGAAATTACAATCCTTGTGTCATCTCTCAGAATTACTCAAAGAGATAAAGGATTTTTTTCTTTAAGAGGTTAAGTTTTATTAATCCTACTTGTGTCTCCCTGTAGCACCCAGGTTTTTTTTTCCCCATTGATAGGTCTTTTAACCCTTTCCAGAAGCTACAAGATATTCCATTCCCCCTACAGCTATTGCTTAGTCAGCTTAAGTGATTCTATAATAGAATATATTAAAATTCTTATCTTTGAGTTGCCCTGATGTATCATCACACAACAGGATCTGTCACTATGTTTGAACATCCTTATTTAATATGTTAGGATGTTATCTGCAATAATTCATATCACTGTCCCTAGCTGTGCCCTAATACATAAGGAAAAGCAAAGAAGAGCAAGTGCTTGAGCTGAGCAGGAGTAAAGGACGAAATTCTGGAAAAGAACTGGAAAGTTGACAGGATTTACAAAAGAAAGTGTGATATGTTTATGGTAGAGAAGCATTGTGAGTCTACCAGTTCTTCTCTTTATTCAGTGTAGGAGGATTTGGTCTATTTAATAGTAGTAGCATGTTTTTAAGTATTCTAGAAGTAGTATTTAAAAATGATGTAATAGCCATTGAAGTAGTTTATGAGTGAGCTATGCAGTAACATTCACTGAAGCAGTCAGAATCAGAACAGAAACTGAATATCCAGCAAGATTTATCATGCAATTAGACAAAGTGGGCTGTATTCCTGCTGTTCCTTATTTTCTCTTTGCTGAAGAGTAAAACATGTAGTAATGAGTGTCAGCTGTGCCACTGTCACCCAGATGTGTATGAAAGGCAAGCATGAAATTAATACATCTTAAAATGCTGGGACTTTAAGAACACTACCTGACATATTAAGTTGGGATAAAAACATCTGTACAGAAGGAAACTGATCAGTTACTGTTACTGAGTGACGGAAGCAAAGAAAGGCAAAGTTGAAAAGTTGGTACTTTGACTAAATATAGTAATTACTAAAGAATTACTGATCTTCTCTGCAATTCAATCCTCTCAAATCAGCACTCCAAAATTTGTCTGGATTGTGGAAAACATGAGCACCCTGTGCTTGAGATTTCCAGGAAATTTTTCTTGGACTTATTTTTGGTTAGATACATTCAAGTAATAGATAAAATAAAAAGCGTTCTGATAATTTAATTTACACGTATTTACATTTAAATTCTTTAAATATTTAATTGTTGTAATTGGTGCCATTCAGTGTGAATGTGACAGATTATACAGCAAACAAAAATTTTGGTCACTTGGATTTAAATACCTAACAAGGTCTTGTAAACTCCCAGAGGTGAACCAAGCAGGTTTTATGTGACATATATCTGGTAAATATGGGTGTCTGTATGCTCCTTCTTGTGAAGGGAAAATAACTGCTTTGGGGTTAAGAGGTAGAGATATGCATTGGCATAAATATCAATGTTTTTTGAAAAGCAGTGATATAGACAAGAAAGCACTTTCCTCCGTGAGAGAAGCAAGAAAGATAATTTTCCCAAGGAAAGAATTGCTGCTGTTGTGACTTACGTGCACGCTCTTTTCATTTAAAACCATTACCCTTTCTCCCATTATTACAGGTCGTGTTAAAATGTTTGTCCCCAATGTTTGTCTCCAGTGCCTGAGAGAGTCCATCAGTATATAACCACAGAGCAAGTGGAGGCAAGTACATCTGATGACAGAAAGGGTGAAACTGTACTGATAGGTTAGATATTCCAAGGACCAGTCAATTGGGAATGAACACTATTCCCTTTATGAGAGCTGAGGGTTCACCAGCCCAGCTGAAGTTCATTTACACCAATGCACACAGCATGGGTAATAAGCAGGAGGAATTGGAAGTTATTGTAAGGCAAGGAGGCTATGATGTAGTTGCCATCACGGAAATGCGATGGGACGACTTGTATAACTGGAGTGCAGCTATGAAGGGGTATAAACTCTTCAGGAGGGACAGAAAGGGTAGGAGAGACAACAGGGTAGCCCTCTATGTTAGAGAGTGCTTTGATACCCTCAAACTTGATTATGGTGATGGCACAATTGAATGCCTGTGAGTTAAAATCAGAGGAGCCCACAAGAAGGTAGATGTTGTGATGGGAGTCTGTTATAGACAATCCAGCCAAGAAGAAGCAGCTGATGAGCAACTCTATAAACAACAGGGAATAGTCTAGCCCTCTAGCTCTTGCCCCTGTGGGAGACTTCAGTCATCTAGATGTCTGCTGGAAGTCTAGGAGGCTCCTGGAGTCTGTGGAAGACACCTTCCTCACACAACTGGTAAGTGAACTGAAAAGGGAAGGCGCCCTCCTGGACCTGCTGTTTGTGAACAGAGAAGGCCTCGTGGAGGATGTGACAGTTGGAAGATGCCTGGGACAAAGCGATCATGAGATGGCAGAATTTTCAGTTCTAGGTGAGGTGAAGAGGAGGATTAGCTGAACAGTCACATTAAACTTCAAGAGGGCAGACTTTGGACTGTTCAGAAGCCTGGTTGGCAAAGTCCCATCGGAGACAGTCCTTAAGGGCAAGGGAGCCCATGAGAGCTGGGAGCTCTTCAAAAAGGAAATCCTGGCAGCTCAGGAGCAAACCATCCCCATCTTCCAGAAAAGGAGCCAATAGGGTAAAAAAACACTGGGGTTTTTTTGATTGAGCAGGGAGATCTTGAAGGACATCAAAAAGAAGAGAAATGTCTATGAGCTTTGAAAGAAGGGACAAGTGTCTTGGGTGGACTACAGGGAGGAAGCGATATTGTGCAGAGAAAAAATCTGCAACTAGAGCTCAGATTGGCCAAGTCAGTGAAAGATAACAAAAAAATCTTTCCATAAATACATTAAAAGGATGACCAGGAAGAGTAATCAGTCCCTATTGGATGCAAAAGGAACAAATGTGACAAAGGATGAAGACAAGGCTGAGGTACTTAACGGCTTCTTTGCCTCAGTCTTTAACAGTAAGGAAAGTTGTTTCCTGTGTTTACATTCCCAGGAGGTAAAGGAGCAGAACAAATCTCCCATGATCCAAGAGGAGGTGGTTAGAGCCTTGCTTGCCCAGCTAGACACCCACAAGTCTATGGGGCCAGATGAGATCCACCCGAGAGTATTGAGGGAGCTGTCAGGTGTGCTTGCCAAACCCCTTTCCATCATCTTTCAGCAGTCCTGGCCAACTGGGGAAGTTCCACTGGACTAGAGGCTGGCTG
>WAAB01001999.1:369071-406571 GCA_013389865.1 Piaya cayana
GATCTAGAAGAGAAAGAAAAAAAAAACCAAACTATCTATCAAAAAAAACCCCAAACCAACTATCAAACTGATGCTTTGGTTTGTATATCTCAATTTAAAACAACATCTTGGATAGAAGAAGAGAGGAGAGGAAAGTTAATTCATCCAAATCTTAAACTTTTCAACAAGGAACAAGGTTGCAGTTTAAAATATTTTTTTTACTCTATTACTTGTCCAGCATAAGCTATTTTACATGATGGAGTATTTTACTGTTGTTTTCTAATGCACTGTTCCTCATTCAGATTTGGACAGACAAGGAGACACTGAAGAGATGCATTTACTGAGGATGCATTGTCTAGTTATAGCTTGCACTAGTAACACATTGCATATTCGTCAATACTGGGCAGATGATTATACAGCCACTGTCTCCATTGACATTTTTTAATCCCTTGGATAAAGCAAAATATTCAAGGGCTAAAGCAGACAAAGTATTTAACAAGTTTTATCTCTTTACAGATTACTCAGAGAGTTTTTTGAGGGGCTCACTGTTGAGGAACACATAATACAGCTGAAATATTAATACACAATTTCTTATGCTGGCTAGTAATGTTGCTACTGACTTATTTTTATTGAAAAATTAATTTTTATATATTGACATTAAAAACCTACACACCTACCTTGAAGTCTGGAGTTACATTCCAGCCAATAATATTTGGCTTTTTTTGTAGAGAAAACTTTCACATATGTTCAAAAATCATCTATCTGTATTTTCACTTTTAATAAAAAAAACCTGTCATTATTCCATGTCTTTCACTGTGTGACACTCCTTACTCTAGTACTTTAGCATTTTGAGAACATTAATTTATCTTAATAAGTTCTGATAAATTCCATTAGCAATAAAGAGTATATCAGAGAAATCAAATGAGTATCCAAAGTCATATCAAACTCCAGTCCTTAGAAAATAAAGTTATCAGTGACAAGATACATCTTTGAGACTTCCTGTAGGTCAAACAGACCAAGCAAAACACAAACAAACCCAGAACTTCCCATAAAGGCTACATTGGCCCTAGAAGTACATAGCTATGGATCATCTTATCACAACCCACTGCTGAAAGAGCTATAGGTTAAGTGCCTGTCTTGTCTTTAAAAGATCAAGCATTATATTTAATTTTTTTTAGAACACCAGCATTTACTTTAGATTCAGTCTATAAACTTCAGCAAAGGCTAATATTTACACACTTTTTTGTTTTTATTTTGTCTTTCTGAAAGCACTACCAGCACCAAAGAGAAGAAAATGTCACCACAGTAAAAAAATTTAAAAATCTATTGAAAACACATGGAAGTCATTTCTCAGAACATACTCACCATACATATACCCACAAATTTCACCCACAGAAACTGTATTGTATCATAGTTTTATCAGAACCAGAAAAAACCACCACTAGTTTTCAAACTGCAGTAGTTGCCCGCTACAGACACTTGCTATTCAGATTTGTTCTGTTAAGAAAAGTAAGGGAAAAAAACATATATGACCTAGTAGGAAAGCTTACGAAATCTTGCTGAGGAAGCAGCCTGTACTATTCACAATCCAAAGAAGACACATTGGTTTGGTATAGAACAGGCAGTGAAGAAAAATACATGGTGTCCTCTTCTATTTCTTTATAATACGTCATTTTGTAGTCAACACAGTAATCATTTCATCCATTAGCTTGATAATAGCATCAAATTATTTTCATTTAAGACTTGTAACAGTTGTATATTTCTGCCTACATATGTTACTATGCAGAGGTTTACTGGAAAAGTATCAAAAAAGAAAGCCAATTCCAATATAACCTTTTATAAAGCAAAGTAAATTTTAAACCAAGATATTTTTAGGTAGAGCTGCACAAATCTGCTCTTACAAAGGAAAAAATCATAATCAATATAGTTGGTTTCAAGAGCAAGCATGTTTTAAGGGTTCAAAAGAGCACAAGCTTATGTATATTTACATTTACAGACTTGGGCTGATTGTTGATTTGAACTACCATTTGAACCAGGTAAAACACACTGTTTTCTGCTGTTTCATCTTAAATTACTTAGAGAAAATCACAAATCCCTAGCACTGAGCTTCCCAGTTTACTTCTAAACTCATTTTAACCATCTGTGGGTTCTAGTACTCTTACACTAAACCCATCCTAGTGTAGTCTCCTGCCTTTCGTAAATAAGTTCTTATCTTACTGGAGTGTCCTTTTCAAAAGCTATCTCATGCATCAGGTACAATTTTATTTAATGAGGTTTTGGGGTTTGCCTGTATATACCCCTGGGACTACAAAATATTAAAACATGTACACAAGATCTGGTCCCTGATACTGAACTCCTCCTTCCCACCCTCTCACCCCATCAACTGGAGATGCCATTATTCACCTTTCAGTGATTTCTGCGGGGTATTTGAGCTAGATTAAAAGTCTCAAGCTGAAAGCACTTCTGAAAAAATTTGCTCTGTAAATTTAGCAAATGCAAAATGAACAAAGTGAACATCTTCTCAATCCTCTACAAGATATTTTATTTCTAAGTATTTAAACAAGGCGGAAAACTTGGTTTTTATAAAACTCTGACTACATTTTCAACTTTGATGTCTAGAAAAGTTTTAAGAAATGCTGTGGATGCCTAGTCCATGGAAGAGCTATTTTGGTTTACTGCAAAGGTCCTCCATTTCAGTCTTTATTTAAGCTTTCTTTCAAGCAGAAGTATGACTAAATTTCCTACAGAAATAGAAAGCAAGGGGTTACCAAGTCATCAAAATGCTTCACCACAAGAAGAAGGTTAGAAAGAGGCTCAAATCAGTTGTCATTCATTATATATCTTAGGTCTTCAGATGCTATGGAATTGTAAAAATATACAGCAAGGCAGTAGGAAAATGCTATCCCCCACTTCATACTTGGAAAAGGGTTTGAGGTTAGTTTCTTTTTTTACATGGTTGGGGGAAGGTGGACATCAAGACTGTATCACAGTTATTGAATTCAAATAAATAAAACAAATAAACAAACAAACAAACAAAAAGTAACCTATATCTGCTGACAAGGACAAAAGACAGGGAGTGCACTGCAGATATCAGGCACAAAATAACAGCTGTATTAACAACCAAGCACCTAACCTTGCATGAAGCCTCTTCCAACCCACTGTGCTAGGAGAAGAACTCACCTAAGCACTGAGGCTATTCTGATGGTAGCATTAATAGGATGCCTGCTTATAGTTTGCATTTTAATTTCAACATATTTTGATGAGATAATGATAAAAGACCATACCTCAAAATAAACAAACAGAAGAATTGACTTGACCTGCTCATAACGGATTTTAAAGGTCACTGTCCTTTCTCCCTACTTCTTTTCATTTTGATGACTGGACTTTCTGCTGCATTAGTCAATGTAGAATTATGCTACGTCTTTCACAGTATGAAACACCTCAATCATGCTTTAAGGTTAGCCACTAAGATGTCCATATCATCACCTGTTTTTTAAGTAGGCTTTTTCTTTAACAACATTTCAATATGCAGCTTCAAGTCATTGGAGTAGGGGAGAAATGCAGAGAAATGTCCCAAATATGGAAGGCAGATCTGGAAAAGGTAGGTGTGTACTGAAATTAGAATCCAGAGAAATAGGTCAGTGAGTGAAGATATATGCAGAAGGAAACTAAAACAACTAAATGGATTAGAGGCTCAAATAAGAAAGAAAGCATGAAAGATATCTCAAAAGAGACTGCTTCTACAGCCGAAAACTAGATGGAGAAAAGCTCCTGTGGACCATGAAGGAGGCTGTAGGAAAATGAAAGGTAAGGAACACAAAAAAAGAGAGAAGATGAGAAAATGGCAGGGTATGAAAACAGCAGTGACTGAGTAGGAACTCTGAGAAAATAGTAAAGAAGCATATAATGGAATAAGGGCTCTTGAACAAGAGACATATAAAACAGTGAAAGCATTGGAGAAGGGTGAAAATATGCTATAGAAGAATAAAAGATATGAAATGAAAAGGTTAGACAATGCACTCTTACATGTCACAAGAGGTTTTGAGAGTGATAGCAGAAGGAGTTTATCACAGGGCGATTTCTGGGTGATCTTTTTACGATATTTGTTTAGTCAAATTCCCTGACTCAGCCTGAGGAGTAGATTGAGTCCAAGGTGTTCTGTGCTTTTGTCCTAGGGGGCAGCTAGATATAGGAAGAGTGATTCAGTAGGCAGACCTACATTAAGAAAGATGCTTATAGATGACATTACTGCAACGGACTAGAGAGGGCTTGACAGGATTGTGTTAGCCTTTGCCTAGAGAGAAATCAGGTTTACTTTGGATTCGATCTTAGAGTTGGGGCAAACATGCCCTTTCAGACAACCTTTCAAAGCAGGGCTACTCACTTGCCCTGGATCATCCCCAGTCAGACCATACTGGTTTTTACCTTATTTTGGAAAAAGTTACCAGCTGACAACTGTCAACAGGGAGTCATGGTGCATCCTGCAGTGAGTGTGATATAATCAAGGTCAGAAGTAGAACTAGAATGGTCCTTGGAAAAGGAGGCAGCAATATAAAACCAAATTAATTTAGTTAGTCTGAGATACAGGAGCCAGGTGTGTAGGAAAAAATAGAGAAAAATAAAAAATAAAGAAAGGAAAAAATAGAACAAGTAGAAAAGCACTGTAAAAGCACTGTTAATTGCATATTCTGGTTCAGTTATCCCGGGAATAGGCAGTGATTTTTCACAATCACTATCATCATGTAACATAACAATCACCTTTTAATTCACAGTTCTATAGAAAGTATCACTAGATTAAAACAATGCAAATTTATTACCAAATTTTCTACTCAGATAAAAATTCAGTGCTCACAGTTTCTATAGAATGTTTCAATAGATTAAAACAATGCATATTTACTACCAAATTTGTCACCCAGATAAAATTGCAGTGCTCGCTATTTCCTTAAAGCCAAAGAGCAAATTGTTATGAACAACTTCACTGTTTACTTCAGGTAAACATAAGCAGTGATCTGTCTCCTGTTTTTCTTCCCCTTATCTCAAAATTAAAAAAAAAAATTGAAATAGAGGACCAACAAAATTATATCCAGCTTCTCAGCTGTTAATTGGCATGTTTAGAGGAATCACAGAATACAATTATAAATAATTTTAAAAAAAAATCTTTGGAAAATTTACTTAGACTATAAGGTTATTTATGTGATAACCAAAACAAAAATTCCAAAATTTCTGAATTTGGGGAAAAGTAGATAAAATTCTGAGATGAGGAATCCATCTGTGCAGTTGTTTATATTAATACTTTTTTTCTGCTTTTTTAAAAAATTGAAATCTTTTAAGAGCAATTTTTCTCATGGGAGAAATATTTACAATGCTACTTATAGTCTCTGACTTTTTATGTGAAAGAACACAGAACAGTGCTGTAAGTTTGTGCTTCCAAGTAAACATCTAGTTATAAAGACAACATTGAAAAGAAACTAATGAAATTCCAAGGAGTTCTAGGATGGCTGTTTTATTCTGATCAGTGGTAGATTGCACTATTGACCAAGTGTCAGACACAGAGCAATACGCTGATTGAATAAAAGGGTATAAATAATCAGAGCAGAGAACTTTGCCAGGACTAGCTTTGTTGCTTTTCTTCTAATACCAAGAGAAACCTTTTATTTCTTCTTTTGCTTCTCTTTACCATCCACACCCCTTTTCTGCTGTAGAGTGCAAATACATTTCCATTCACCCCCCCCCCTTCTTCTTCTGGTGGTATCCTCAGATAAAATAATGTGAGGTGTCTCAGCCGGAGACACTGATGAAATATATGCAGACCATATATTAATCTGTTATCTCTTCTGTAGGTGTGAGGTGTGATGAAGATGACAGAGAACCCTGCTTTGCAGGCCTTAAGTAATCTGAGCCAAAGATATTTAGATCTATCTTTCAACACTACAAATCAGTTATTATGGGAGGGGGAGAGCCCTTGGGATGCTTACCTTGAAACATATTTCAAATGCATGGGGACTTGCATGAAAATTGGGTAATGAATGAAATTCTGATTGCAGAAAAATCACTTAGGGACGTGCCTGCTCTTGCATGCCACTGCTCTCTTTGTAAACCCTAAATGCTTAATGATGTAAACTTTTGTACTGCAGATTTTGTAATGCATTCTCTCCCTCAAACTGCTTTTTTCCTCTTGGACAAGAAGGGTGTCGGGTGGAATACTAGTTTTGTCCGCTGGAAAAAGATAAATAATTCAGCAGCTGCTGTGATGGTTTAATAGCACAGAAGACCAGGTGTGAAGGAAGTAAACTTTCTCACCGGGTTGTGAGTTACCCTAACAGAGAAGCAACAGTGTGTCTGTAGCTAAGCTGTTGCCAAGTCTTAAGTAATAAATATATTAACTATCCAAGAAAAAAAAGATGTCTCTGTTTTTCTATTTAAGACTTAGTATGCAGCTGTTTGTCAGGATTTTGCTTCAGTGGAGGACATTTTTTCCTGTCAGAGGCAGAAAGAAAGGAATCTTGTAGATCGTTTCTTAATGCTTGGAACTGTCACACTATGATGGACACTATAGCTTCACCCATAGCTCTAATATCCATCTAGGTCTTGTGCTCCTTTAGTCAAAGTTTTTTTACAATCTAGATATTGAGAGTTCCTTTACCATTCCTGTCCTGAATGTTTGGGTACATGTGGCTGTAAAGCACCTGCCTTAGCAATGACCGTACAGAGCTTCCCATCCATGTAAAGTTGAAGAGCATCTACAAGGCTGCACAACACCTAATCCCCTTTCAGATTCAAGCTGCTACAAAGAAAAAATGAGGTCCTGTTATGCTCTTTTATTCTGTTAGTTCTTTATTAGTGGGGTGAACATAAACAAGTGCAAGCTGAAAAAAAAATCAAAATCAGAAATTTCAAGTACTCCGAAGGAATACATGAAGAAGAAAAAAAATGTAGAAGGAAAATGGGGACTTTTTTTGCATATTAGTAAAAGGCACAGCACCAAAATGGAGCAACTACAGCATCACAACTTTTACTGATAGCTATTGGGTATTAAATTTATCTTTTCCTAAACTAAACCATTAATAATTGAAGGTTTCACAGAATCACAGAAGTTTGTTTAAGAAGAACTCATTGTTTCTTGCCATATTTTTCTGTATGAAGGAAAAGACGTTTTATGAGAAGAATATCTTCAGGCAGTTCTAGCTTTCATATTCAAATGCAAAATGGAGACTTATTTTACAAATAATATTTTCTTCCAAGCTTGTATGACTGACCAGTCACACAAAAACTTTTTTGTTTTGATGAATAAATACGCGATCTCTGTTTTACAGACTGAAAAATTGAGTATAAAATTGAAACCATCTGCTTCAGACAATAAAAGGAATGTTGGCTAGAAAGCAATACCTGTTGCCCAAATCTGCTGCTAAATTGCTGGTATGCAGCAATTTACACTGTATGCCAACAGTTATTTTTCAGTATATCTTTATCTCCCACCCGAAGTAAATGACTTGTGATCATTTCACTGGTATGTTAATCCAGAAAACACTAGAAATACCTCTGACAAAATCAAAATATTTTATTTCTATAATTCATGGGATATAAACATAACTAATATGATTAAACCAGATTAAGATTTTTAGAAAGTCCCTCCATACATATTTCTCATCATTGCTAGAGACACAGGAATTGTAACAGCAGATTTGTTTATGCCATCACTAAAAGATAAATAAAGGTGAATCATAAAAATAACCCCAGACAAATGGGCATTTACCTGAACTTCTAGAAAGACCAAATTCATTGCATTTTACTCAGTGTGTGTATTCATTTTGTAAATATATGAGCAAGCATTCTATGGTAAGAACAATCACCAAAAAAAGCTTTAAATAAAAATTGAGGTAGTTGAGAAAAGTAAGTATCCGTAGTACTAAGTGCCAGTACTTAGAGTTGACAGCCAACTATAATCTAACATTAGCACAACTACAGTCAGTAAATCAGAATGTTTACTTTACATTATTTTTTCCATTTGATTATATGACAAGTATTCATTTTCATGTCTGTATCAGAACAGCATAGATTTGGGTCCATATTTCAGTGTAACCCTAATTTTTTTACATTTGTTATTGCATATATAAACTGTAGCAGAAAGTTGCCATTTGTTTTCCCTGGGTACAGCCCCTCAGTATTTCTAAATACAATATATTTACTTTCCCTCCTGGGAAGCCAAATATAGCAGGGACTGTAGAGAAGAAAACAATGTATGGTGACCTTCTGCAAATGTAGCAAAGATTGCAATGTTGCTGCTGTTGGTTTCTCCTAATCTGAATTAATATAGACTCATAGTCTCATAGACTCACAGAATCACAGACTGCTTTGGGTTGGAAGAGATTTAAAGGGCACCTTAACCAAACTCTCTTCAATGAGCAGGGGCATCTCCAACTGTATCAGGTTGCTCAGAGCCCCACCCAATCCGAGCTTGTCTGTTTCCAGAGATGGGTCATCTACTATCTCTCTGGGCGACGTGTTCCAATGTTTCACCACAAACACTGTAAAAAAATTCTTCCTTAGTCTAAATGTACTCTCTTTTAGTTTAAAACCATTGTTCTTTGTCCTATCATGACAGACTGCTAAAATGTTTGTCCCCATCTTTTTCATAAGCCCCCTTTACTTACTGAAAGGCCACAATCAGGTCTCCCCAAAGCCTTGCCTTCTCTAGGCTGAAGAACCCAAACCTTCTCAGCCTAGATGTTTCATCCTTCTGGTAATTTTTGTCGTCCTCATTTGTACCCACCTCTGCACCCGCTCCAACAGATCCATGTCCTTCCTGTGCTGAGGACTCCAGAACTGAATGCAGTACTCAAGGTCAGGTCTCATCACAGCAAAGTAAAGGGGCAAAATCACCTCCCTGGACCTGCTGACCATGCTTCTTTTGATGCAGTCTAGGACATAGTTGGCTTTCTGGGCTGCAAATCCACATTGCCAACTCATGTCCAGCTTTTAATGCACCAGTACACCCAAGTCCTTTCCTACTGGCGTGGTCTCAGTTTCTATATCCCCCAGTCTGAACAGATACAGACGGCTGCCGTTGTGAGGTTCACGTGGGCCCACATCTCAAGCCTGTCCAGGTCCCTCTGGATAGCATCCTATCCCTCAGGTGTGTCAACTGCACCACTCAGCTTGCTGCCATATGTGAATTTCCTGAGGGTATATTCAATCTCACTATGTCATTGATAGAGATATGATTGGTCCCAAGATGGACCCCTGAGGGACACCACTTTTCACTGATGTCCATTGAGACACTGAGCAACTTACCACTCCTCTCTGGGTGTGACCATCCAACCAATTCTTCATCTTCTAGCAATCCACTCATCAAATCCATATCTTTCCAATTTAGAGAGGAGGAACTTGAGGAACATCTTGTCAAGGCCTATAGGGTTTTTTGCTGTAACAGCAGCTTTAATACCTCTATATCCAGCTGAAATTAATTTTACTGTGCATTTGAGTTTGGCTATGGTTGTGGACTTTGTCCTGAACATCCACATAAACAATTTATTTCTCACACTGCTGCTCAGAAATATCTACCAATGTATGAAAATGGCAAATATAAATCCAATTTCTATTTTGTTATTCTAATTTAATAACTTCTATTTAACTTTCACAAATGTCATCCACTTCCACTGTGATTCCTTAGTTAATCGTGTAACTTAGCTGGGGATAAGAGGGTTTCCATTAATTTTTTATTCCAAGATAGGGCAATGGGCAAACAAACATTTAAACGTATGTAAATATTATATATACATTTGTACATTATCCCAGAGAACAAGGAAGAGCATTGGGAAATACATAGGGTCCAGCAAAATGTGGATGACAACATCCAGTTTTTTTTTCCGGCAAGTTTCAGAAGTATTGCACTAAAAGTAGAAAGTTTTAAAACACACTCACAAGGAAGGATGTATCTAGGTCTTTAATTAGGTGCACAGGGTATGAGGTTGAATATCAGTTTACACTTTAATGTGTCCCTCCACTAAGAAGTAATCAACCTCTGTGTGGATGTTCAAGGGCAAGAATCTAATTTCTACTGATGTTGACGACAGGCAAAAATCTCAACATGTCTCTACAATAAGTGTTTTATCCATAGCCATAAGTATCAATAGGTCCAAGGGAGAGACTCCATGTGTCACAGAGCATTGAATGGGCTGATGCCAAGAACTAATTCCATACTACCAGCACTTTGCTGTACAACTCCAAGCAAGTCTATTCCTGATTACATGCCTCAGTTTACTCATCTTCAATATCTGCAATATTTATAGCATTAGAGCAATAACATGAGGCTGTTGTCACATTGATAAGTGGCTTAGAGATACTTGGATAGATGCTGACTTGGCATGTAAGTGTGTATTTACAAATGAAGATGTATTCTATTGTTATGAATATTGTGTATTACAGGCTGTTTGCATTATCAATTTAATGTACACAAAGATTCAATCAAAGCTGTTTAAGACCTTGAAAAAGACGATACTCTGTGTACGTTCTGATAGGCTAAGTGTTGATTCAGCCTACATACACGGACAAATAATATCTGGAGTCATTAGGGTCTAGCTTTTTGAAAAAGCAGTTTTCAAACTTTCAAAAATCCTGTCTATGTGTGATCTGTGAGTTGCCTTCTACATTCGAAGCTGATGAAATGCAGGAATGTTCACATTCATGAGACAATAGCTTTGACTGAATGCTGTAAAATGAAATAGTCTCTTTCAGTTTTTCCTTTCAAAAGGAAAATTGCATAAATAATACATTTGGGCCTTGCAATACAAAACAAGCACAATAGCTACTTTACAGCTTTCATCAAAATGAAGGCCATCTTTTTCATTTATATTATGAAACTGATAATACAATATCATCATCTCTGATTGGCTGAAATCATCTAGACAGTGAGCTCTCCTTTCTAGATAATGCCACTTGGTCCCTATGTCAATGGAATGTGTAATGGTGGGACATAGAAGACAATTTTTTTGTCATTGGTTAGCAATGAAGCTTAAAAAAGAAGTAATAATGGATATTTATTGAGGAATAAGCAATGCTCCTCAGAGAAAAAGAGTAAGACAAGTATCTAAAATGTTTCTGTGCTCCTTGTTGATGTTTTGCTTTTATATTTGCATTCTTAATATGTTCTTATTCATGTGGGATAGAGTACGCAATGAGCAAAAGGGCAGCGTAATCTCAGAAGGACCCTATGATAAAAAGTATACCTTTAATTTCCTGTTCAACCTTAGGTAGATTTCATTCCATCAGACAGAAAAGCCCCACAAATCATTTAGATGTCACAAAATGGTAGATGGCAGTTCTGGAGTTATGCTGTTGTGCTCCATTCCCACAACCATCTTGAGGACCATTTCAACTGTTCCTTGCTCTCAACTGAAGCTCCTTCTTTGACAACTGTCTTTGTGTTCCCTACCCACCCTCTTTCTTGCCTCTCATCTATTGTCCTCATTCCTGGACTAAAACTGAAACTCAGCTAAACATGGTGTACAACTAATCACACAGATCTATTCACAGTTTTCCTTAGGGAATTCTCAAACTCTCATGGCTGCAGTTATTTTGCATTTCCCTAGCTGTTTCCTGTATCATGAGAAAATATGACATCATGCCTGACTAAATAATAATATTTTCTTTCATATGATAAATGCTCTACTCTTCATTTGCTCTCTCAATCGCAGTGGCATTCCCAGCTTCTCAGATGCATTCACAGACTGCACATCCTGAGCTACATTTTCTCCCTCATAGTAACCTTTCAGAATAGAATATGCATCCCAGAATAGAAACCAAAGCCAAACCATACAATGTTTTTAGATCCCAACTGAGACAAACACTTGGTAGAGCCATCTCATTGCATATAGAGCACATGTATACAAGAAGCAAGGACACTGTTACAAACCTAGAAGTTGGCACTTTCTGAAAAATTTGCTTTCAGTCTGGTTCTGCCCATGAGGTAATCTACTGGAAACATGCTAAATGTTTTAGCTTTAACATGCACCAGATATAGAGAACATTTCATCAACCTTTCCCAGGTCTGTACTGAACCTACACATCATAATGGCACAGAAGTACCAATATCGGCTCACAATGGGCAATATTTTATTCTTGGCTCTGGCAGTCCATCTTGGTGTACATTTGCTAGGTCTTTATTAGTCAAAGTCAGACTACTATAAGTAGAATTCCCTTTGTGAAACCCTGGTTTCTGTCCAAGATCTTTGACTACACCTTATACAAACCTTGAAGGGATTCACAGTACCAAGAAGGACCGTTGGCATATTCAGAAACCAAAATGATGTACTACATTAGAAACAAGACGTATTTGACCTAGGTGACAAAGCAGTTCTTTGAGAATGTTTTCTCTTTTGTAAAATGGAATTTGACTGTTCTGAGAGGGTTTCAAACATGACTTGCTATTTTTGATCCATGGCATAATGCCACTAGATATTGTTTAACTAAACTCCAGTTGTGCTTGAGATGGGAAACTGTGCTACTAAACTTCCACAGTTAGTGCAAAGCCTTCTGATTGCTATGTTTTTTCTGCACCTAATCACTCTCTCATTGATTTACAATTCTATTTTCTGCAAGGACAGACTTACCTTGTTCTGTTTATTGAATTCAACAGTATGGGTTCATAATCCTTCTCCCTTCTCATTTTAAACATAAGAGAGAGTAGAAGACTGTACGAAGCTTTTTGGTTTCAAGCTGGGAGCTTTCATTTTTATTGTGAATGTGTCGGAACAGAAATACATATCTTAAAATTATAAGTTATATTTTCTCCATCAGATGAATGAAACCAAACTTTCTATGCAGGCACTAAATTTGGGCATTCTAAATCCACATGTAGAAACTGAACATTGACACATATCTCTGGGCAAAGCTGTAGCTATTAGATATGATTTGAATGCCAAGGTCAACCATTAAAACTATTCCATCCTCCACATCATTATAATATTGTACTACAAATGTCATTAGGATTGTGACATGGATTGTAAGACTATAACATTAATTTTCAGCTGGTCTGCAATTATATTTCTTTCACAGTGGAAGCATTAGCTCTGACTTGATGAAGAATAATGCTGTGTCAGTACCTGGGAAGGAGACTTGCGGAGGAAAGATCACAGGTACTGAGACTTCACCAGAAGAACCCCGTCCCCTGAAAAAATCATCTCAGTTTAGATCAAGTATTGACATATGCCTGCTGAGGTATAAAACTAAAGCATTCATGATCAAATAGCCCTTGGTCCTTTTCACAAAAAATACTTTCAGCACGTTTCTGGCTCTGTAGATATTTCTCCTATATCTCAGTGGACACAACATTGCTTACTCTCCTTGTATCAATGTCTCATCCTGCCCCTTACCTTGCAGCCATTTTTTGCTTCCTTCTGTTTTACCTTTGTGCTACAACGTTTACTGCTGTGTTAGTAACCTGAAGTGGTCACTGAGAATTTTCTGGGAATACAGCTGGGTTAATTTTTCTTCATCTCAGTTTAGAACACAATAAAATAAATGTGCAAACCTTTTCTACCAAGCTGAAAGTTCCTAGAGTGCTTCCTACCAAGTCAGTCTGGCATGCTAGTGCAGCCAGCCCTGCCAGTCAGTGCAGCGCAGAGGTTGCATGCCTGCTTCTCTCTGGCTTTTCTTCTGGGCTCTGCTGTTTGCAGATCCTGTCCTGACGTGGCTGAGACAGCAGAGACCACAACACAAACACAGGCATTTCCAAGTGAGCTTTAGTCACTTCTGCTTGTCCAAAAGCTCTTTCAAGGTTCACTTTTACCAGAAGCCCTACAGTAATCTGTGGACAGATAGGGAGTTGCTCAGGAGTATTCAGTGTCTTTAGCGGGAGAAAAAAAAGAGTTTTCTGATGACTAGTTTTCAACAGTTTCTAAACACAAGAGGCCTTAATGTTGTTAGATGCAGACTTGTCCATTTTACTTGTTGTTAAACAAGAACCTTTTTTCTGTAAGCCTATATTTATTATGTAGTAACGTGATGACTATGCCTCTGTCAAGAACGAGATGAGTTCTTGATTCAAGAAGTAACCCTGAGAGGAAAGGGAGTGTTCTTGCAGTCTGCTGCACAAGCAGCTGTGGGAAACTACTTCTTTCCCAAGAAGGAAGGAAAAAATGTTTTCTTGTTTACAGAATTCATACCAATGTTACTTCTAGACTTCTTCCTGCTTCTGCTAACCTAGTGAGAAGGAAGACTGCAAGGCTATATTAAAATACACTTCCTACTTTTGTACCCTATGAGCTCTCTGGGGTATGGAATACATCTTGATAGTTCTACTTACTTACATCCTCCTACTGTTAGTACTTATTTACTCACCACCTCTTATTATCCTGAAATGATTAAGAGCAATTAGCAAGCTCTCCCCTAAAATATCAGTTCTGATGGTATAAGTCAGGGCATGCAAAGACAAATATCCTGACGACTATAACTTGTTCTTCCCATGCCTCAGCATCATCCTTTACTAAGGTAGAGAATAGAAATTGGAAGTTGTGGGGGAAATATTTTACAAAAGAGAAGTTATATTGAGCTAAATTCTTAGTGTTAGCCTAAGAAAATCCTGGCAAGTAAGTATTAATAGCATGCAGTCAGCTCACAGAGAAGACAAATTGTGTCTCAGTAGTACAAAACAATGCATGTAGAAAAACTGTACATACTGAAAAGCACAATAAATTGTACTATGAACCCTACAGCTTTTAAACAAGCTTGTAACATAATAAATCTTTTGTTACTCATTGTATCATAGATTTTCAACTTTTCTTTTGTTTCATACATTCAAACATACTATCTAAACAGTACATTTATACTGCAGTGCTTTACCATACATGTTTCAAACAAATGGGACCCAGGCACAACCTAGGTTCAAAGTACAAGCCAATAAATTGTGCCAGATCTCCACTCATAAGAAAGTTTCAGAAAAGAAAAGAGCCATGAAATACTGTAGGGGCAATAGGAAAGCAATCCTAACCTTAGGGTTAGGAAAAAGGGGGAGAAGGAGTTGGCATCTACCCCAGTGAGCAGGCAATGATTCCCAGAACCACTTGGGTAGTGGTTAGATGGCCAAGAGGTGATGAAGCATCAGATGTTCAGGGAGAAGTCAAAAGGTGAGAAGGATGCAATGGGAGTGAGACTTGACATCCAAAGGTTGGAAACCACTGACCCAGGACAGGACTGTCTTCCAGGGATTATTTCTCAGTCTCTTTAGTGGATTTACGATTTACAGGTTTCTTCAGTTTTTTAACTCCAAATATTCAAGCTTCATGTTTAGCAACAGGCAGAGCAGATAAGTCCACATCTAACAAGATTAAAGTCCCCTGTCTTTACACACTGCTGAAAGCAAATCTTCAAAGTGCAGAATCTGTTTCTTCTATTAAAAGTTTTAGGTATAGAATCACAGAATCATAGAATCATAGAATAGTTTGGGTTCGAAAGGACCTTAAAGATCATCTAGTTCCAACCGCCCTGCCATGGGCAGGGACATGTACCACTAGATCAGGCTGCTGAAGGCCTCACCCAACCTGGCCTTGAACACCTTCAGGGATAGGGCATCCACAACTTCCCTTGGCAACCTGTTCCAGTGCCTCACCACTCTCGTGGTGAAGGCATTATACTTACCCTTTAAGCTCAATTCATTCATTCAGCTTAGACACTGCTCTCTCCAACTGATAAAGTGATGTAAATAATTTATACAGGTAGCCTCATGAATAGTCTAAACTGTTCCCCTCTCTTCTCTCTGTCTTATCTCACCTGGTGGACCTTGTGGCCTGACTTGTTTTTATGGAACACTTCCCATCTGAGTAGACCTCCATCCACTTTTACAGCAAAAGGTGCAGATACCAAAGCCCTGATGGCAACAGGTACATCTCTGAGTCCACATGTGTAGAGTAAGTGCATCCAGTCCTTTCAGACTCAACACCTGCCAGCTAAAACAAAGGTGGCTTTAATCTCCCTCACAGTCCCTGTGTTTTAATTCACTCAGCTCCCCAAAGATGACACGGTGATCCGTTTGACAAATATCTCCAATGCATACTTCTAACATTGCTTCATGAAGGCCTGCTGGGGGTATCCAGTAAGTGCCCTTAGCTGTTTCTTAAAATCTGTGGGTTACCTAGGATATTTGCTGAGGTATTTGATAACAGCCTCTATGAATGTAGAGATGCACAGAATATTTTGTATGATATTTTTACCTCTTCATCTCTTCTCTAACTTCCTAATAAAATAAGCAGTTTTTGAATATAAACCCATATTTAGCTTATGTATTTTCTATCATATATTTTTATATATAAAATGCACACAAATTATATCAGAATTGTGCATGCTGGACAGACAGATCATTATTACCAATGCTGAAGTTCACATCACATAAATCTGGGTGCAGAGGCAATCTCTAGAACCAGTATGAAGAGACATTTCAGAGCAAGAATACAAACCTGGTTCTCACCCTTTGGTGGATCCTCCAGGGCTCTTTGACACTGGAGGCTGTCCACAGACAATAGATATTCAGAAAATTTAGAATAGCAAAAGTCTGTTGAACTGGCAATGAATTAATTGTTGAAACTCTGATATCAAACATCATCCACAGCATTTCACAAATGACCAGAAAGACTTAGACTACCCATACTAGCTTCACCTAGGTTCACCTTCACCCCTATTTTCTTCTGAAAGTGTAGGTCAGACAGTAAAGATGAGAGATGGATAAAGACATGTCGGCGAAGGGAGACCAGGACATCCTTTGATCATCTGCAAGTCTCAATTTTATTAAGAGTGGCACTTAGTTAAATACAGTCAATAATGAGCTTCATACATATTGTAAAAGCTGAGCTCCTAATTGGTCAGTAAGCTAAAGGAAACTATCTGTCCCACCAAGTGCAGCTGGGTGCTTTGAGATTCACTCCTCCGCGTTCTTCCCATCATAGATCTAACCAGGGTCGCACGCCTCCCTAAGCACCAAGGACACTGTTTCCCTAAGGAGGCCTCTAGCTTATCAGTGTCCTTCTGCAGGAGCCATTCCTGAATAAGGCCCAGGCTCCCGACAAAGACACAGGTATATAGTCGCTGTTGTGAGCTATCTGAAACTGAATTGGGGTAAATTTCTTGGAGACTGTGTATGTTGTTAGCGTAAGACCAATAGCATGAAGCTTTTTGAGTTTTACCCTTTGCTCTCATAATCTTCCTTACACTTTAGAGATGACCATCAGCATGTTAAAGGTAAAAGCTTCTCCTGTTCAAGCAAATGCCCACACTGAACACGCACCATCATAAAACGTCAAGCAGAAGAGCATTAAAAAATGTGAGGAGGAGCCCACAAATCCAAGATTTTTGAAAAAAAAAAGGGGGGGGGCATTTCCACTGAAAAGTGACTTTACATCCTTCTGTTCCCCCAGTTATTTCATTTTTAAATAGGAAGGAATATCCTTCCAAACTAGTTCTGAAAATCCATAGATATTCTGTTTAC
Source organism: Piaya cayana (assembly GCA_013389865.1). Lineage (NCBI taxonomy): Eukaryota > Metazoa > Chordata > Aves > Cuculiformes > Coccyzidae > Piaya > Piaya cayana. The sequence goes on from WAAB01001999.1 coordinate 386,524, forward strand.
CTTTGTGCCTTTGCTGTGGGTGGGTGAAAGGTGACACTTTCAGGTGAAACTCTGTAACCATTCGGCTTTAATGTTTTTATATAAAACCCACCTAATTTTCTGTGTTGAGCTCAATACATCAGCCATTTCCAGGCACAGCTCACAGAAAAAATTAGAGAGCAGCTTATACATCAAAAGTCAAGTATTTAAAAAAATTAACAAGCAAGAAATTAAATCATTAAAACTCATCAGTATTTTGCCCAAAATATTTCATCATAATACTTCACTCTATCTTGCAGTTCTAGACCGCAAATCATGTTGCACTGAATGATAAATTACATTATCTTCACTTTACAGATGGGAAACTGAGGCATAGGAAAGTAAATAGAGTTTCTCAATGAACTGATAATATAAAACTTATTTTCTGACTCTCAGTCCGGCAGTCTATTCAATAGACTATCCTGACTTTAATTCCTATCTGAAAAGGGTGAAAGAAATAAATGTGCTGTTATGTTAGCTTTTGCAAATCCATTTTCCCTTAGCACCAAAACAAAAGAAGCAGGAGTCAAATGCTTAAAATAGTTAAAAATATTAAAGCACACAAGAACACTATTTAGTTGTATTTACAGCTGTCAGGAGACTATGGCATCCTACTTTTATTTTATATTTTTTATAGCTGAAGATTTCATTGTAGTACCTGGAAATCATGGTAGTTTGCCGACAAGCTTGCAGCTTCAAGTACTCATTTCCAAGCCAACTGTATTTGAAAACAATGTTTGGCACTGAAAATAAGCAGAGATATAAGAAAAATATTAAAATCGCTATGGGAGTGACAGGAAAAAATGGAGTGAGACAGATTCCTCCAGCCTGATCCTTTATGATTCTTTTCTAGTTATTGAGTATATAAATTTCAATCCCCTAGTAGAGCTGAGGGGGGAGAAAAATACATGATTATCATATCACTCAAAGCTGCACAACTTTAAAATCAGCTCCAATATAAATTCACTCTCTATAAAATGACTTTTAATATTCTTTTCCTTAACATAAGTATTAAATTTTGTATGATTAAAAATTTATTTACTCTCTCTTCCTTAATTTAGATTTTTATTTGCTATTATTGCCATTCCCATCTGATCTCAACAAAATCACTCTGAACATTATGGTAAAACTGCACCACTAGCTGTGACACATAGCAGGGTTTTAAAAGCTAAACCTTAAAGAAAATTAAAATTGACCACTCCAGCCTGGTGCCTCAGACAACATGCATTACACTGCTGTTTCACAAATGGGGAAAGGGGAGAGGGTAAGAGAGGTAGGAATCCTTTTCCAGGGTTAGATAATGCACTAAGGAGCTACATGTTTACAGCAAGATCCTGTTATCTAATTTATGTTGTGACCCATAGGAATTTTGTCATATTAATTCACCTGTCTTGGATGATTTGCTACTTATTTGAGAAGCTGCTGGTATAAACCCATTCTTTAATAACTCACCAGGTCTGGATGTTTCCCAATAAAATAAAATAAAATAAATTGAACATCATCCAAAATTATGTTCACTCAGAACTTCACGTCTGAACACTCTTGTCTCCAAGATAAAGTAGCTCAGACTGTGCCTGTACCAATCAAAAAAAAAAAACCAAAACCAAAACCAAACAAAAAAAAAACCCCAAACAACCCCCCTAAAAAATTATATGATTTATGATAAAATATGGGAGAGTAGGTGTTGACAGGAACATCACCATAACCACCAGTGAGCATAGCACTAGCTTTTAAAATCCATGTTAGCTGCTTTATGAAATGACTTGAGTTAAGCCATTACCTAGTTTTTCCAGTTGTTCATTTCTGTAAAAGTGTGTTTGATTCTTTTATTTTTATGTATTTACCGAAATGTAAGTACACAGGAAAGTGGGAAGTTGATTTTTTTCATCTAATATCATAGATCGATACTAAATGCAGTAAATTCTTGCAATTGAGAAACATAAGGAAGCCAAGCACCACAATTTTGGTGCAGCACAGACACATACATGTTAAACCATACAGTAACACCTACCTTCTCAATAAGTGGATGCCAAAGTTGAATGGTAGAAAAACAAATTGAGAGTCACTTCCCCCACTAGATCCCACCTCATTTCGTCATTACACATTGCATGCCCTCAACTCCATACTACATATCTGGCTTTTTGAAGCTAACTACCCCAAATGTCACTTACAGCAGATACAATTGGAATAGTGTGGCAAAATGGAAACTCGGTGCTGACAGTTCATTTTCACAGCAAAGCACTGATGGAAGCCATCAGCTCTCCTTGGCAAAGCCTGGTTTCTGGAAAAACTGTTTTTCTGATAGTTTTTTTCACCTGCCCAATCCCTCTGCACTTCAGCTGTTTGACACCACGGCTTTTGGGCAAAATGGGCCGTAAGTCCCTATGGGACAAATAAAATCATGTGAATAACCGTACTTTATGTTGTGTCATCAGTTCCCAAGAATGAAGAAATAATGGTTTTTGAAATCCACCTGAACTGAAACATGTAACTAAAACTTTTTGCACATGCTTTGCAGTGAACTACAAGGGAACATAAGAAACCATTAATTATTTTAAGACTTAATCATTCAGATGGTGTCTGAATGAGATGTTTGAATTTCTGTGAGCTTTCTGCCCCACATACACTTATATTGGCATATTATAATACCTACTGCAAATCATTCATATTTCATAAACGTGTAAGAAAGGCCATATCAGGCCATATCCATTTGGTCTAGGATCTCACCTCAAACAGTGGTCTGTCAAGCAAGGGAACTATGATATTTCCCAGATGTAGCATCCCAAGTTCCACTTTCAACATGTATGGTATCACCAAAATTCATAGATGTGTGGACTTCCTTTTCATTAATTGGTCTCATTGATTTTTTGATTGCACGTAAGCTTCGCTATCTACCACATACTGTAAAAATGTTGATCAAGCTTTTTCAGTTGTGAAAGTTTTGGCTGCAGAATTTCATCCAGATGCCTGTTCCAGAGTCTGTCAGTCTAGCTTTGATGAACCAGCATAGCTGGCTGGCACATCGCTGGCCTTCTGCTCCCTTTCAATTCTTACCATGAAAGATTTAAATATACTTGATAGAAAAGTCAAATTTTGAAACAGTAAAGTCCTCCTCTAAATGAAATAGTTCCTCCTTCACACTAGGAAAAGGGTTCCCATTTAAAAGAGCCAACAAAGTCTCTGCTAGAACTGCAGCTCACTCAAGTCCCAATAAAGATCATCGTGAAAAGCTCTATTTGAAGTCAATGTCCACAATTTCACCTTAATATAAGCAGATTTTGGCTTATCGTCTCTATGTACAAGTAATATCAGATTTGTCATGGAGTCTTTATAGAAGATATATTTTAAGCCCTCTAAACTGCATGAAAAACCCAAGGATTATTTTTAAGAGCTATGCTCTTTTTCTTTCACTGATCACAGTTAGAACAAATCATAGAGGTTGAATCATTCTTGCCAGCTTTATTGCTTGCGTATTTTTAAAATAAAACTTCTATTCTATTTGAAAACCCTTAGATGTTACTTTTCATGCATCTTTTTTCTTCTGTAAGTGTGATAAGAAATTGGTTTCAGAAACACTTGGACAAATGGGCAATATAAACATTGCTTTACTACCTCCAAAATCAATGTTTTCCCTAGCTTGAAACTGAGGGGGAATTCAAGCCTAAGCAAACACTGTAATGAAGGGGCTGTAGGAAAGAAATGCTGTGTGAATGTGGTTATCCTAAAACACCCTAGGAGAGAGAGAGCCAAGAGCGAGTCAAATTCTCTAGGAAGCAACTATATATTGAGCTGGTAGATTTGAGATCAGAAGCATCACAAGTTAACTATACTGGATGGGATACGTAAACGGAAGGAATTAAGACAGAAATGACATCAGCTAAAACTACTGTGAAATTCTTGCATCCGTACTCATACACATCCATACAAAAATGGAGGATGCAATTAGCTCCTGGATGAAACAGCCTTCACCAGCAGCCAAAGACAAGACATTCTCCATATCACAACATGTAAATATCAAAGATATCTGAGCAAACATTTTAGTTCAAATCACGGTATCTGTAATTCTGTTTTCTTGTCTTTTAACAGATGTTTGAACTGAACGACTGTATAATATGACTTGCATCTTATTCTCCTGGTCTGGTCTGGTATTCCACTTTGTTTGCTGTTTTCCCATCACATTCCTTTTAAACACAAAGCCAGACAATCACCCTTAGTCACAGTAAGAGACAGAAAAGGCACACACAGTTTCTGCTGCCAACCCTTACACTCACCAGTGCTGCCGAGTATTTAACTGCAGGACTTCACTGCTGGTCTGGAAGAGCCACCACAGCTGAGAGATCTTTAGGTCGATGTTCAGTGGAGCTGCAACTTTTCTGAATATTTGCTCCCTCTGCTTAAAGACAATTATCAGATGTATACCTTGTCCTTACATGTCAACATGTGAGCAGGTCCCTGGTGCAACCCTCTCACTGCACACTGCACTCCCAACACTTCTCCTTGTGGTTCAGTGACACAGGAACAGTGCCTGACAGCACGGACCACACTTACCTGGCATCTCCTCCCAGCTCATGGGGAGACCTGGTCTGCTAAGGAGCAGCAAAAAGGGCAGGAGTCACCCTGTACATTTCTTGGTGGGAGCATCCAACTCCAGCTTTCAGGGACAAGTGAGGCTTTCTTGAGGTATATGTAGATGGAATCACTTAAACTTGACAAATTACAAAATTAGAATATAATAGCAACAAAGGTTGGAATTTTAAAAAGAAGTACAGTATGATATTAAATATTGCATTCTCTTACCAGTGTAGTGTATGATGACAGTCAGAAGATGAATTTTTAAAGTTCAGTCTATCTATCTACCTGTAGCAACTATCTCGGCATCTACACCATGGTCGTCACTGTTTTATCTAAGGAGCTTTCAGAGCAGTTGTGAACTTGAGAGTTAAAAGAAAAGACCTCATTTTATCTCAAAGGTCATGTGGATGCTATAAAAATACAGATATGCAGTTCTATAAAATCTCCAGGTTAAAAAGTACATCTATTAAAACAAAACACATGTGCAGACTCATGTTTCCTGTGATATAGGCTTGTTCCAGCCTTACTGCAGGGACACAGCTGAGCTGTGTTTAAGAATATTGGTGCCATCAGCTGTAAGGAAGCAGCAAATGCTAAGGATATGTGAGGTGACATTCAGGACACAGCTTTATTAATTATAGTATGTATTCTTTGCACTGCTGTGCTGGTTCAGCTTAGAATGTGCAAATAACCAAGAACACCTTATCACGGAAAGCTGACCCATCTTTTGCTCTTAATGGGACACTCAGAATAAAACAGACAGCAGCAGTTCCCTATCCTGCAACAAGCAACCTAGGCCCTCCTTAGCCTCACTCATGTTTTCTTTTCAGCAATCAATTGTTGCATGTGGCACAGAGCACACTTGGAAAATTTCTTCTTGGATATGCATTAAAACAATTTGTGAAAAGATGGGAAGGGTGCTTGGATCTTCTCCCTTGTTTCACAAAGCTAGTCAAATGTGGAAGAGAAAGGAAAGAGGGGATTTTTTAAAATATAGATATTACCTTCATGTTTTGCAGCCTTTAGCAAATAAGGTTAACACTTAATAACTCAATTAGGTAAATGGGATGTTTTATTCAATTTGTTCTATAGTCAGGTACAGGGAGGAAAAAAATGACAATTCAAAAAAATGACAATTCTGCTTGAAGTTATCAAGCAGATTCTGTCCCCTCTGCTGAAAGGCTCATACCTACCTAAAAGAGACATTCTGAAAAAGCCTACCTTAGTCTGCCCCAGTTATTAAAAAAATCTGTATAGGAGTTTACTTGAAACCAATACCTTATGAAGAGAAATGAGCTGAAGCCCCCTTGCTCCCACTGATTTCATCTGAAGCTATGGCTGCTCTTCTTTTCTGAAAAATCAAGCCTTAGAAGTTCATGGTTTAGGAATATAAAATGTCCACAAAAAAAGGGGGAGAAGTGCTTGTGTTATGACATTAAATTGTAGGTCTAATGTTGTGCTGGGAATAGTTATTTACACTGCTGGTAAATTTCATATTGGAAATCCTAGTCCACTGAGAATACTCTCCCCAATACTCCCTCCAAAAAAACCCCAAACCCTAAACCACTGTAAACTTAAAATTCCTGTGCTTTTTTTCTACAAGTTTCATCAATTGTATTCATAAATGCCCACATACATATAGATATGCAAGTGTATGCATAGAAATCTATGGCTATATATCACATATGAAGTGTAACTGTATGAGCAGACATAAACCTTATACTATTGAGGCATTCATGTTTATCCAAATACAGTTCCCGTTAGCACCAAAAGCAAAATCTCAGACCACTTAATTGGTTATCTAACTACAGATTTAAGTACCCTGCTTCTCATACTCAGACTCTGTTTCCCAGATCATGTGGCTGAGCCACAGAATCAGTTCTCAGTGATAAAGAAAGGAATATAAACTACTAGCAATATCACAAGATAATAAATTAATTTTGCCATAGGTGATGGGTTGCTATATGTTTGCTATATATGATAGATTACAATGACATAGCCAACTACTGGATTATGCAATAATATTTCTGGTAGCTGGGCAACTTTTAAAAATCCCTCTAACTAATTAATTCAAAGTCACAAGGACTTAAATTTCCAAGTAACTTAACTGCTTCTGAAATGTTTCCTAGCTAAACTTTTCAAAATGCATGCCATCATAAATTTCAGCCAATTAAAATCCTCAGGTATCTTTCTGATGTTTAAACAGCTGACTCTTTCACTGCTACCTATTTTAATTAAACTATACACTCTCAAAATAACATTGTGATAAAACATGCTAATTGCTAATGTTTGAGTTACCTCCTGAGACTGCCCATATGTTAGGAGTCACTGTTTAGCAATGACTTGATCGTATGCTGTACTTGGCAGGGACATTGTAGAAATGTAAAAGCCAAGTGTTCATGACTACTGGAATGGCACTAATACTGGACTGTTCAATACATTTAAAAATATGTATTCCACTTCCAAAACAGTCTAACTCCATTCTCACTGAAATCAGTGACAATAGCTAAACATTTTATGCTTTCATAAAATCTCACTTTGATGATGACAGTGGATTCACTGCTAATGAGAAGTTCCCCTCTAGTGCCTTGTACAACTTTTATCACTAACTCCACAACTGTGCTGGTACTCTCATGCTCTCATGGGGCTACTGTCTTTAAATAAGCGCTAGCTGAGACCCCCTAACAAACTTCCATAATTAAGTTTCTGAAATCTATCAATATTTTTGGAGGACTGTGTTAACAGACGCCTTTGTTTCTGACACTTTGTTACTTCATAATTCTATATTGTGCAATCATTATAACAACAAATGCAATGATTATATCTGAAGTTCCAAATATACAGCTCCCAGTAGTGTAAAATAAATGCAAAGGCCATTTTATGCATCTTCTGAGGTCTGTAAAGTAACTGTAGCTGTTTAATGTAGTAAAACCCTAAGTATCTAAAGCTCCCTAGTAGTCAGTTACCACCTCCAACGAGACCATGGAAAAGGTCTACTAATGTCATGAGAGAGAGTTTATTGTCAATGAAACAATCTTGTTGCTTTCATGAAACTAAACTTCTCATAACACAGCGTGAACCTATGGATCGTGTTTTTAATATAGGTTGGGTTTTCTTAAAGGTACTGGAGTTTTGAATCAGCAGAACAATGTTTTATCTTTAGCCATGTCCAGTTTTTCTCCACCTTTGAAAAGGCCATCTTCTACTAGGTCTCATATATACCCTCTCAAGGTGTGTTTCCCAAAGACTAAGCACTGCAGAAGTTTCAGAATTTACTGTTTAAATGGAATTACATACAAGAATATGTAATACAGATATTCTTATATATTATGTATATATTATTCTTATACATTATGTATATACGTACACAAATATTCTTATATACACATACAAGAATAATAATTTGCAGAAGCAAGCCAAAAGGCCTACTCTTCTCCCATATTATTGCATCTATTTTCACCCAGTGCTAATGTAACACTGAAAATAAGGACAGGACTGAGTAGGGGGAAGAAATTACTTGGCATTACACAGGAACAAAAGCAGCAGAGAAAAAGGAGAAGGAAAAGTAAAGGGTTTGTATTATATTCATCAAGAGATTAAAAGGAAAAGCTAGCAGTTGCTAGCATTCAAAACTAATATTGTACTCTACCAAAGAGAGAACGAAAAGACATTAAGTCATGTGTACTTTCTGATTTGTAAGTGTCGTGCTAAGGGCAGAAGATGAACAAGTAAAGGATAAATCTATTTGGAAACTTTTGTTTGAACTTCCTTATCATGTCTTTGACAGCAAAGCCAGTCCTTATAAACTCTTTCTACAAGGACTTGAACAAGACATTTTAAGGATAAATGCTCACAAGTGTTTTCAGCAAGCAGTCTAAGCTTGTTAGAGTGATTTTCCAGATTCAAACCTTTATTGAATTTTTAAATAAATTTCTGAATTTTTAGTGTCATGTTTTTCTCTACTCATGATATATGATGCAGATGACCATTTCATTTTATTCCAGTGAAGTTCTCACTCTGATTAATCTCCTCTTTAAACAAACATTGCCACCCAAGCAGTTCATGAATCCATCAGCTCTGTTTTCCAGACTCCTCCTCTCCAGTCTCAGTTAGGATTTGAGCCAGTTTCCTTCTCATGGGTGTCTCACCAACAACGTAGCTACACTTCAGCACCTACCTCCCTTTGCAATCAATCACTGCAAACACAACCACGATCCTGTTAGTCTGGTCAATAACTTGGTTGTCACCTTTGAATTAGAGCTCTAGACCTTGTATTTAAAGTCCTTACAAATCTTGAGATCCAGTTTTCTCATTCATGTCAATTACTTCACAGTTATGGCAACTGTCTTTCCTCTGGCCTTGACCTTATGCAACCTTATTCCCCTTATATTCATGCAAAACACTGCTGTTAAGTCCATTATCTGAAGTCCACTGTTTCAGGATGGGCCCATAAATTTTCTCTTATTGTGCTCTCTGGTTCTTCCTTTCTATGCATCAGACATGAGATATTTGGTTTCCCCTACCCTATGATTTCTCTATCACCATCAGGTCATTCTTTACAAGCCACTTGTCACATTTCCAAACTGCCAGCGCATGTTTTCTCTCATAGCACATCATAGGTTTTGAAAGAGTTTTCCGCAAGCACCCATAAAGCCACATCAGTTACCTTTCTTCTTTTAAACTCTTCACAGGTCACGCCAAAAATCAAATGCTTCCACATTAAAGTCCCATGTGCTTTCTCATCTGTTTTCCCTTTGCCTCCTCTCTGTCCACCTCCACAGCTGATCTGGGCTTGTGAAGGACCAAGTACAGGGCAGTTATGTCCAGTGACCACAGCTTCCACAGGCTGCAGGGATACTGAAAACAATCACTAACAAATACAAAAACCTATATTATTGATAAGGCAAGGGAGCATTAGGATACGTTCCTTACGCTGCTACAAGACATCTTTAATGATACAAATTAAAATGCTGACTTATGCTGTCAGAGACAACAGAAATTCAAGAAACAACAGTAACCAATCAGCCTCTACCCTATAACCCTCAAAGTTCTGCACATACCCGTCTTTTCCTGCTTTCCTCTGTGTTCTGTAGGTAGCTGGGACACAAAATGATAATTTGTGTTCATCTTTTCAAGCCTTGCAGATATCTCATCACCATAGCGTTACTCCAAGTAATGAAACACAGGCATTAATTCAGTGTTACTACTGCCCCCAGTAAGTCCAGAGGCAGAAGGCAAAAATTCAAAGTTCTGCAGCGTATATAATTTACAAGATGTTTTCAAATTAAAAAAATAAAAACCCATCTTTATAACACGTGCAAGATCTGATGTCTGAGAAATAGTCTGATTCAATTCTGCTTCAAAATGTTGGCATTTTCAAGACAAGACTATATAAAGGGCATAACCTAATGAATCATTAGTACCAAAGCCCATCTAAATTAAAACCATAATAAGATGCTTTTAGAGGCGTCACACACACACCCCCTCTTTTTTTTCCTCTCCACCTGTGTTATTTCAAAGAATATCCAGAACTCCATTTACTTCAATGTGCTCTTTCAAATGCCTCATTCTGATAGACTTGATGGAGTGTCTCTCTCTTCTGTCACAGGAAATAAATTGGACCTGGTGGTTTTAAAAGAGAAAATGTGTCAGATAAGGTTCCTATTCTCAATGGAAGGGGAAAGATATTTCCCTCATTAGCATGATCTGCCCTAATTTCAGGTTAAGTTTTACATAATATGCATTAATTCATATATTTATGTTCTTTCTACAGGTGTCTGCTTAATGTAATGTCATATTTGTTCACACATTAATACTTTCCATGGGTTTCTCTGAGAATTAAATCATCCAAAATAGGATCTCCTTAGGATTATATCCATGTTCTACAATATCCAGAGACTTTTCAGAAAAGACCCAGGGAGGAAAAAAAAAAAAAAAGAAACATGAATTTAAATAAACTTCTACTAGCCAAAACTCAAGTATTTGAACTCTGTGCAACACGGCTTTTCTCAGCTCTGGCCTCTTTTGCTTGTGATGGCATAGAAAACACCACAATTTCCAAATTCTTGGGGAATCACAGGGAAAAAGACTCAACCATATTCCCAATACCAGTTTTGATCTGACTGAGCTGAAAAGGACAAGGCAACCATTTAGATACTGAAGTCTTTCCTGAACTTTATGCCAAATCAACCTACACCAACTGACAAAGGATACAAGCCACTTCCCATTGTCACATAATAAAACTGAATGTGATGGAAGTACAGATTACTCTTATCTGAATAATTTTATACTGTAAACTCATTATTTCTGGACTCTCATGTTCTCTTTCTTCACCGCCACCCCAAGAAAAGGCAATATCTCTTTCAACTGCTTCCTAAAACATAAGCATTTCATCCTGAAGGGCAAAGCCTAAGAGAACCATTCTTGGGAAGTTTAGTTGTAAAATCTTGCCATCTTACCTGAAAAAAAATCCTTATATGATTCTCTGCAAATTAGGTCACTTTGATTTAACTGCCCTGTGACAATTTTTTTGCACATAGATAATTTGTGGGACTTTTTACATTTGAATCTCAGATGTCTGAAAAAGTGAAATAAATCTAATCCAGGAAAAGAATAAGTAGAATCAAAAACAGAAGCCCTAAATATTTAAGGTCACATATCAAATATAGATATAATTTTGAAATACATTAAATTTCTATAGTGATTGAATTGACAAAGCAGCAATCTGATTTTTTCAGATTTAAGAGTTTCTATGTCATATAGTTGCTTCCAGAAAGTCTGCTCACTTACACAAACAAAAAAAAAAAAGGGCATCTATGTCCTGGATGTTAGGTACCCCCACTTCACCAGGCTGCTTTTAGTCATTTCCAACAATATTTCTATTATACAAGTCAGCATATGAGTGTGTATATTAACTTTTCTTCTGTTTTTATCTTTATGCACATTAATGACAGCTGAGAGGTGAAAGAAGTGCAATCTAAATACAAATGTTAATTAAAGGAGATCACTTTAATATTTATTTTGATTTAATTTTTTTAAGTGGGATGAGCAGAAGTAAAGAAGTTGACTGTATGGAGGAAGGGTAAGAGAACATAAGACTTATTCATCATAGATATATCATTGATCCATTAAAACAAGAAGAGCATTGAATTTTGCTTGGTAGGGAACAGTCTAAGGTTGGCAAAACAAGATTGATGGACAGCATCGTTTTCTTCATTTATTCTGTTAATTTGTGCATTTTCCTATTTTCAAAAATTGACAGACCACTTTGTGATAATTTCCCAGTAAGCAGCCATTAATTCATTATTTTGCAAATCTGAAATTTCTGAGGAATGGGCGTTCCACAGGGTGTGCCATATCCATACCTCAGGATATTCATCTTTCCAGCTTCCCTGTTAAGGGGTGAATCTCTTAAAGTCAGAAGGCTGCTGTGCCAAGGAGTAGCCCTTAGAATCTGGAACGGTTGTTCAGAACTATTTATGTGAAAATCACAAATAGTTCGATTTTTCTGAAAAGGTAAGAGAATTTTATAAAACTGACCTGGCAAGGAATATCATGAGTGTAAGGAGAACCCAATTAAATTCAACAGATTATCTCTGATGTGCCAGCAAAGAAGCACTTAAAGAAAAACTGAATCATAAAATAAAAGAGAATCTGTACACTACACACAATTACCAGAAAGGGGAAATCATTACCAAAAAAAAAGCATAAATGTATAATCTATTTCATTATTTTTTTCTGAGGTATAAACAAAACATCTTTATCCCAAAGATTTGAGGGTTTATAACTAATTTAAAATATTCATATCAAAGAAAATTACTTGCTTAGTCCCAATAACACCCTGCCCCCATAAATCAAATCAACCCAGAATCACACAAAAAAAAAAAAAAAAAAAAAATCCCAGCTTGCCTCATGCTCTTCAACCCTCAGCAAAAGTTCAGCAGAAAAATAGCTCTGCAGCATGTTCTGAAAGTTAAATTTGGGCTATTTTGGACCTCAGGGAGAATAAATTCTGAAATCAAAGAATCTTCATGGAAACCCCCTATCACCATTTCCTTTCTAATAAGAGAAAAGCTCGATCACTTATGCATCTCTGCAGATGACATCTATGGTAATACACAGATACCTAAAAAATAAGTCTGTTAAAAGGACCAGCTGAAATATTTTGCAATTACTTTCAGTTTTGAACAGCAAACACCTTGGAAGGAGCAGAGGTATCTTATAACATCCTACAGACAGTCACAGTCTGCACTAGAATCAGTGTGTGAATCATTTTAAGATACAGGTTATACACATACAGCAAAGTCTCAAAGTGGAAAAGGTGCAGGTGTCTACAGTAGGTCTTAGACAAATGCCACTTTTAAGCTACAGAAGATGAAGAAAAGCTTTTGGCTAGAGATGGGCACCAGATCAGATTTCTTTCAGTGTTCCTAGGACAAGAAAATTGGTGCAATGTTCAAATCCACATCCTGAGAGAAGCATATTTCAAGAATCCCTCAAAGGCACTTTGTGAAGTCCAGACTAAAAGAAGCACAACTTGGACTCCCTGATTCTGGGTGTATTCAAAACACGCTTTCTGTTTCTCCCAGCTTTACCTTCACCACTGTCACTCTGCCCTGGGCTGGATCTTCTTTTGCTGCTTTTCACACATTTGCCTCAAACACTTACTAAGATCACGTGAAACAGGGAGAAAGAGCTGGTCAGTGGAGTTAGTGCCACCTGTGCTAACCAATTCGTGTGTGACACAGAATAAAAGTGGGTGCAAATCAAACATTACTATCTTGCAGGTCAATCTACCTCAGATTCAACAAATTAACATGGCTACCCTTATTTCATATCTAGGTGTTGAATAGTTGACTAACACAAAACCTACCTTTCACAGTCAGAAATTAATCTAAGGTTGCCTAGCAAAGTCTAGACAATTGAAAATCATAGAATAACCAGGTTGGAAGAGACCCATAGACTTCTGGAAATAACCCAAATTTGTTAATAATCTACAGTCACAAAACTGGTATCAGACTGCCAAGATGCCACATATCAAAGTCTAAGAAAGGTGGTAATTTCCTACTGGTTCTAACTCTTCACTCTCATATAGTTTAATGATGAAAGTCACCATTTTTTCTCTAATCATTGTCCAACCTCCTGCAATAAACAAAATAACTAGTTTCACTTTCAGAGAACCATTCACATTGAGGAAATTAAAGAAAAAAGAAAAAGGAAATTGTTTTATATATACTCGCAGCGCACCAGAGAAGAGTTAAAGCCATAGAATGAGATTTCAAACTTTGCCAAGGACAGAGGGACTCACAGCCACTATTAAAAATGAGAAATATTTAATTATGCAGAAACTAATTAATATTAGAATTACAGCCTTTCCCTTACATGTTCTTTAATCCACACTTTGACCACCTCTTACATTGAAGCCCTTCTTCAAACAAACACATACAGGCTCTTCTTAAAATTTCACATTCCAAGCAGATCTTCATATGGTGACCTTATTCTGATTATCACTTGGTTTTACCTATCCCATTTGTTCCTGAGCAAAAGGCATTTAAAATTCCAGAGTAGCTTCACAAACTTCACATGTGACTGTGATAGTGAACTCCCAGGTTTCTGAAGGTTTTTCTGATATATCATGCCATGGCACCCAGTGATGTAAACATCTCAGAAGTTTGAAGGGAAACCTTCTGAAATTCAGTGAAATTCAGTGGTAGAGGCGCACTCCATAATCTGTGACCAGGAAAAAATGGAGGGTGATTGTAAGCACAAAGCACAAGAACTTCACATACTGCTCAAAGGTATGGATGTTAGTAGGCAGCAAGTCTTGCAGATATATCCATGGTTGCTAAAAGCAGCAGCGGTGGTTGTTCCACAGACATACAGCTCCTTATCTACATATGCATAGGCCAAATATATTTTTTCATATCAACACACCAATTCATATCTAACTCTCTTAATTAACAGCTTCACTTTAAAAAAAAAAAAAAAAAAAAGCTACAAATCCAGCAGATCTCCCAAGAAGCTGAGACACTTATTCAAGATCACCAATTCAGGGCTGGAGACAATGAAACAGCTGCAGTTCTATACACCAGCTTCTGAGTGTCTATAATATAAAGGTACCTAATGCGCTCTGTTATAAAGTCCTGTTTTCAGTTGTTTCTAGCTTTGCCAGACTTTCAGAATATACACTGAAATTTTCTACAGCAGAAGTCTGCCTCAGGCTTCCCTTCTTCCTCTTTTGTTTTCTAAGTTTCAGTTAAAACTGCTCAGCTATTTCTGAGAACAAAGAACTAGGAGAAAAACATGTTGCTTTGTCCATTGTTTAAAACAAAAAAATATCTTGACCATAAATTTCTCCTCTCTCCTTTGTTAAGAGTGGGATATAAAAGGTCACATAAAACAATTGCCCTCATGCTAGGGATATGACTTCTTATGTCCCTGTGAAGAGCTGCCCAAATCTGGCAATGTTAAAAGCCTCCCAGGTATTCTGGTTCTTATGCATCAGTAGACTTCAGAGCTTAACTTTTATGTTTCCCAAGATTCAGCTGCCACTTAAATGCTCAAATCCTTTCCCTGTTCTTCCTCCTCCTGTCTTTCTGGGCTGCCCTGTAGCCATGCCCATGGCCTGAAAGCAAACTCTCGGGTGTTTCTCACCTATCCCCACTAGGCACCCCAGAAGGTATTAGAGGAAGGGCTTTAAAGCTCTACTGTCCTTAGTTCAGTGTTTCAAGGGGAGAAAACAAAATAAAATGGAGACAAGAGCTGCAGGACACGTGAAATAGCAAATCAGCACCAAGAGGGAGCTAGGTGAGCTAATGTAGAAGACAGCAGTCAATGTAACAGAAAAGGCCTATATAAGAGAAAATGTAAGGAAGTTAATTGTATAAACAAAATTTAGGAGTGCCATGTTGTCTTGAACAAGTTGAACTATCGGAAAGTGAGCATCATGTTGCTAGCTATGTAACTGCCAGAGACACTAGTACCATCCCAGTTTATGGTCCAAACACTTGAAGTTGCTTTAGGCAATTTTGATGTCCACGTGATGCTCTATTTTAGACTTTTTTATTTTACTTTTTTTTTTTTTTAATTGAGGAGCTACATTAAAAATATTTGTGATGAGAAGCCAAGTATACTAGTATTACATACAGGAAATACCAGTATTATTGCATTTACATACAACTTCAATTCACTTGCTTTATGAATAGAAATCATGGTACTGCTTTTAATAACACGGTTACCTGCCTCATTCACTGCATGAGAGAAACCTACCTTGGGAAAATATTGAACTATATGGTGGAAAAGGCTAGCTTCTACAGGATCCCTACCTCATCCTTTACAAGAGATGTAAAGCAATTAACACAAGGTATCACCGAAAGAAATGCAAGGATAGTTTTCTGGTCAAATAATTCAATTTTTATAGTTGAACAATAAATAGAATTTTACCTCTTTTATCCTGTTTTACAGTTACTAACTGTGTGTTCTTTGTTTATGAATTTCTAATGTGAGACACCCTGGGTCAAGGTAGCAAAGGTACCCATGCTCCCACCTGAAACAGATGGGAACTGTGCTTTCAGCATTTAAAGGACCATAAGATACCAAATGTTTAAAAAGGAATATTTAAATGTTATATATCCAAGGTAGACAGGCTCTGTCGACAGTTGCAGTATCAGTACTTTAGCTCTCTCTCGGATGGGATGGATCCTTCTTTCTCAAAAGGAAATAAAACATGATTTGTATTAATTGTAGGGTTTGAAGATGCTATCTTGTATAAGGCCTAAAACTGAAGAAATGGGATGTTTAGTAACTAAGATCTTTTTCCATGTTCCTACTAGCAGTACACATTCTTACTTCAGAACTATGCTACAACATGTTCCTACAAAGGTATAGATGAATCTTGTATAAATTGCATTTGTTCTCAGCTATTACCCTAGGATTTTCTAATTCTGAGTTCTTCAGTCTGCTGCTCCTCATGTTCTCCCAGAGAATGTTGTTCTTGACTCTTTGGGTGGAAAACTGGTTGGATGGTCGGGCCCAGAGAGTGGTGGTAAATGGAGTTAAATCCAGCTGGAGGCCAGTCACAAGTGGGGTCCCTCAGGGTTCAGTGCTGGGTCCAGCCCTGTTCAATGTCTTCACCTGGATGAAGGCATCGAGTGCACCCTTAGCAAGTTTGCAGATGACACTAATCTGCGTGGAAGTGTTGATCTGCTGAAGGGTAGGGAGGCTCTGAAAAGGGATCTGAACAGGCTGGACTGCTTGGCTGAGCCCAATGGCATGAGGTTTAACAAGGCCAAATGCCGGGTCCTGCACTTGNGTATCAGAGTCCATGGGAGGAATCACAGAATCACCAGGTTGGAAGAGACCCACTGGATCATCGAGTCCAACCATAATCATGCATGGTGATGAATAGGATGCTTTTCAAAGCTCTTGTCATAGCTTCCCCCTACAATAAGATGAAAATTATGCATAACTATTTCTCTGCTAGGGTACCAGGTGCCCATAAAAATGGTAATTTTTAGAAATGATTCAATAAATATAGCTAATTATTGGCAAATAGCCTAAAGTCATCCCACTTTCTAGAGCTCTGATCTTTTCTTAACTCATACGTTAGGCAGGGTCAGGCTTGGATCAGTATGTAACTGAATCCCCTGGGAAAAACTTGGGAGCTCCAGGCTGCACTAGTGGCTATTCAGTAGGTGGCATTATATCCCTAAAGATAGTGCCAAGGAAGTCCCCTTCCAGGATATTTCGTAAAAGTAACTTTCAAGCGTAATCCTCATTTTTCACCCTCACTTGTCTTTACAGCTAAGTAATCCCATACTGTTTCCTCACTGCAGAAGGCATGAATGGAAGCGTGAGTTTCAGCACTACTGCCAAATTCTAGAGGGATTCTTTTCAGCCTCCTGCAGAGCGATGTAGGCACACAAAGTGCAACACCTGAGGCACCAAAGTTCTCTAACCTCCTTTCTCTCTGTCAGAGGCCTACATTCTGGTACCTGTGCTCCAGCTGCTGGCTTGCACGTGCCAGCTCTTAATTTCTAGTAAAACTTTGAGACTAGGTGTTAGCTAACTTTTCTCAGCTATTGAGTCCACGAAATTTGCAGGTAACAATCCCACACAAAAAATAGTCTTAATTTACTGAAGGAGAAGGACTCATTATTTGCTTCATTCAGACCTGAAGGCTCCAATTGTTTGGTAGGTTTCTGAAAGACTAAAATAGAAGCAAAATTAAGGTAGAAATTATTAAAGTCTGTTGGGGGGAGGTTGCTAATGTGAGATATAGTTGAAAACAATACTAATATTTAAAGTACATACCCATGTCCTTGGCATTTAAAAGAAATGCAAGTTCAAAATGGTTTTCCGTATAGCAAAGCAAACCTTGGAAATAAGGAACAAAATAGACCCAAATCCCATACAGACCTACATAGCTTTCTAACTCCACATTCTCTGTGTATTGCTGTTGACCTCCAGAGCCTAGATTTCATTGAGAGTGGATGGACAGACTTGTAATTTCTTAACTGACCTTTGAAAAAAGGATTAATTCCTAAACCTCTGAAGTACTTTGGCAAACTTTATCCTGAGTTGTTTCCGTAGAGACAATGAGCCACATTGCAGTTTAAGTTTCCCACTATATACCTTTTTGTCCTTAAACATTGTGTCTCCCATTTAGGACTTGACAGGGAGGGTTTGAACATAAGTGATCCACCTTTTATTTGTGGGCGCCCTTTTTTTTTGTTTTTCAAAGAGCATTTGCAGAGAATGCACAGCATGACAGAGGACATAAGGAACTGTAAATAGAATCATAGAACAACCAGGTTCATCGAGTCCAACCGTTCCTATCAAATGAGAAACTTCATGTCAGTCTCTAGACTTGATGGCCTGTGTAGATGTGGCCCTTGTACCATTAAACTAATTACTTTGTTGGGGTTGAAACTATAGTTTGTGGAATTTAGTCTTCGAAAGAACAAGCTCCCTCTATTTTGATATCTGCAAAAGGAGGGGGCAAGGGTGGAGTGGCAGGAGAATGCAGTATGCCTGGAAAAAAAGCCATTTGGAAAACTGGCAACATATTCTTTTTTATCCTATGAAAATTTTGCTGTTAGCTACATTAGACTTTGAACTGTGTCCTCACCAATGCCGTTGCTTCTGCTTTAAAGTCAGTTTATTGAGTTGGTTATGAATGACTTTCAGCTGCTCTGTAAATTGTTATTGTCCAAGCTCCACTGCAACCAGGGGTCACTTGCCATTTCCATTAGAAACCCAGGTTTTCAGGTGTTTATTATAACTTGGTAGTTTTCAAATCCGGTTTAAAAATTGGTATGCTTTTTTTCAAGGCCAAATGGGGGGGGATTTGTTTTTCTTTTCTACTTTTCCCCCACCTAAATCTTAACTTTTTGGGAGCTGAATAAAATCTCTATCAGCTGCAACATTAAAAAAAAAAAAATGAAGCAAATTTCTTGACAAAGAAATTAGTTTATCTAATACTACTAGTACTTTGAGGGTCATGTTTGTGATATATTCTTTATGATCAGCCAAAATAGCAGGTTTTTGCAAAATTCTCTCTTTGTGCAAGTGCCTTCAGTTTGTGCAGTTCCTACACTGTCCTGATGCAATACGTAGCTCAATCCATTGCCCAAAGTCCCAGTGATTTCAGTGGGGCTTCATGTGAGCTGTTCCCTTTTTTCAAGCGTTAAAAGGGTCACAATGTATTTGCCAATCATCTTGTAAGGGGACAGAGCTAAAATTAGTGTTTATTACATTAAAGCAAAGAGAGACTATTTCAGAGGATTTATGTGCACCCATTCACTAAGTTCTGGTTACAAGACTGAAAATTACTACTAAGTTCAAAATGAAGGGAAAAACCCTAATGTTTCCTACTTGTGTTGGTTGCCTTTGTACACCGAATGCCTGAATTTCCAGAAGGTTTTCTATTCTGTGTTAGAAAAATACTTGAAACTGCTAATGGAAATTCAATGAGAAAGTTACAAAATTTACATTAATCTCTCTTACATCAAATTCATACTTTTAGTATACTTTAAGTAAATGTCCTAAACTTAATGTTTCCAGAAAAAGCACCGCTAAAACACCTTAATCATGCCTTGGTTTCAAAATGTGCTGGTTGAATGGACTTTCTTTTTTTTAAATTTAATTCTTCAACTCCTGAACAGCCTTGCTCTACTTCCAATAATGCTCTTCAGTGACTACCATGCTACAGACTTGAAGGTGATACAAGATACACGACTCTATTTATCACTCAGTGTTCTGTATAATCTGTTACAAGCACAATATCTAGTTTTACATGGGTGCACAATTTCATTTTAAAAAAGTTTGCTTCCACAACTGTTTATTTCTGCAAGTAGTTCCCTTCTTAAGGCTTTATTTGGAAGAGAAGGGTGAGAAGTGTGTAAAATCCATTGGTTTGGTAGCCAGAGCGAGGAAATGCCACTGCTGTATTGATTTAA
>WAAB01001999.1:411571-412956 GCA_013389865.1 Piaya cayana
TGAGCCGCTTCGGTAGAGGTCACTTGTGTGTGTGCGTGTGCGTGTGTCCCTGGTGTTTGTGTCTAGCATATGCATGTGGTTTTGCTGACTGCACTTGCAGGCTTGTAAATTTTCACCATGGGAAATTACCAACAAAGCCCAATCTGTCTCCTGGCTGCTTTGCACTTTCCGAGGGCGGCTGTACTTGAGCGAGCTGCAGAACGAGAGGGAAAGAGAGAGGGGGAGAGAGAGAGAGAGAGAGAAAGGGGGAGTTGGGAGGGGGGAGAGGGAGAGGAAGGGTGGGTGGAGGGGGAGAGAGGTAAATAGCCTTAAATCGGAAGGGAGCTGCTTCTCTGTGGTCTTCCACAAGAGCTGCCGGGGCTCTGCTGGCTCAGTAATAACTGAGTGACCTTTTCTTTTGCTGTATTATGTCTGGCTGGTAAGGGATTGCATTTTGCAGCTGATAAAAGCCCTGACTTCATTCAACTCGGCTCCTCACACGCTGCTTTAGGTAAGTTGTCTTCAGCCAGGACGGAGACAGACAGCCTTGGACTGCAAGATACTAAAAGGAGGACACCTGTAGCTCGGATGCGGTCAACACAATTACTTGGCGGATCCTTGAGGACCTCATTATTTTAAACTTAAAGAATAGCGATCTCCCTCCCCATCTCTCCCACCCCCTCTTTATTTTTTTTTTTTTCCCCAAACAATGCTTCTTTTTGACCTTTCCCAAGGAGAAGAGCTACAAAGCAGCCACTGTGCTTATTGAACTGCCTCCCCTGTATCGCTTAATTGAGAAGGTAAGTGAGGCAACTGTGTACATAAGCTTTGGGTCATTTGTGTATGTGTGTCTGCATCACTCTCTCTCTCTCTCTCACTCTCTCTCTGAGTCATAAGCCGGGGCTGCAATACACACACACACATCCCCGCACTGCAACTTTCACTCAGGCTGCAGCTCTGCTGAGACTGTTTTGTTTAAATCATGCGAGGCTTCATTATTTTTATGATGAGACATGAAATACGTGCAAGCGGAGGATGCTGAGCGAAACCCATCCAGCAGCACGTCTTGAGAAATAGCAGTCAAACTTAACAATGAATCGCAGCATCACACACACACACACGTTATTATTGTTATTATTATTCGAGAAGCTCTGGAAGAAGCAAGAAACGTGCTCTCAATTACCAGGGGAGGCGGTTAATTTCCCACTCCCCGGCTTTAATCCACAAGCCTCCCCCGTGCAGCAGTTTTAATTTGCAGCCGGTTCGGTGCAGGGTTAACCCTTTGGGCAGCGCGGGGGTCCAGGCTTCCTCAGCCTCTCCTGGACCAGAGCTGGAGAAGGACAGCCGGGCTGCCCTTATGAATTAGTACTTCTGCCTACAATCCTTTCCCTTTTTTTTTTTTTTTT
>WAAB01002000.1:0-11505 GCA_013389865.1 Piaya cayana
TTGTTTATTTTATTTCAAAAATCTTCGTTTATGTTTCTTTTTGCTTTGTGCATAAATAGCCAGTCGAAGTGCAGTTCATCTTGGCGTGTTGTAAAGTGTTCTTGGTTAAATAAGTTGTTTACTGAAGTCCTGCGTAAGTTTATAACTTGGGTAGTGTTGATGTTAACTTCATATTTTTGTGTCTTAGAAGGAGTATTTCAGAAATCTGAGGTAAATAAGGAAGTGTGGCCGTCAGGGTGAGGGAGGGGATTCTCACCCTCTGCTCCGCTCTCGTGAGACCCCACCTGGAGTCCTGTGTCCAGTTCTGGAATCCCCAATATATGAAGGACAAGGAACTGTTGGTAAAGGTCCAGAGGAGGCCATGGAGGTGATCCAAGGGCTGGAGAACCAGCTAAGAGAGTTGGGGTTGTTCAGCCCGGAGAAGGCTCCAGGGAGACCTCAGAGCAGCTTCCAGTGCTGAAAGGGGCTCCAGGAAAGCTGGGGAGGGACTTTTTACAAGCGCATGAAGTGTTGGGATGAGGGGGAACGGCTTTAAATTGGAAGAGGAAAGATTTAGATAGAACATTAGGAAGAAATTCTTCATAGTGAGGGTGGGGAGGCCCTGGAACAGGTTGCCCAGAGCAGTGGTGGCTGCCCCATCCCTGGAGGGGTTCAAGGCCAGGTTGGATGGGGCTTGGAGCCCCTGATCCAGTGGGAGGTGTCCCTGCCCATGGCAGGGGTGGAACTGGATGGGCTTGGAGGTCCCTTCTCACTCAAACCATTCTGTGGTTAATTTACTAAAGTAATTTACTTTTGCAAGAGTGGCCTGATAGCAGTTTAATTCCCGATCCTATAAGAAGTTGTTGTCTCAAGTCTCGTTATGTTATGATTCAAAAAGGACAGTGTAGACGGTTGGACTCGATGATCCGGTGGGTCTCTTCCAACCTGGTGGTTCTATGATTCTGTGACTCCTCATTTTACATCCAATCAAAAAGAGTTATTTCACTGTGTGGTGCTGCTCCCTTGTTTGCTCCTTGTGTAAGTTGGGAACAGGTGGGAGAGTTTGGGACACCGTGACAGAAAGTAGAAAGCGTTTATGCTTGTGAAAACTGTTCCTGTGTCCTTCTCGAGAGGAAGGTCGCAGGCTTGGTTTGCCTTTGCACTGGTAGGTTTTTTCCTATTAGCAGCCCTTGGGTTGTCAGGCCAAATAAAACTGGTTTTTCTGCAGCTGGAGCACTGAGCTTTGAGGGATATTGGAGGCTTTCAGAGGGCTTTGGGCATTGGCACCGATAAATGAGAACCTAATCCACAGTTTTCATACCGGAATCCTCTTTCTTCCCCTTCTCACTTGATTGAATTAAGCAGCTAATTCCGCGCGTACTCAAACTCCTCCTAATACAGTGATTATTCTTCAGTGCCCTGAAGAACGTTTAATTTATAGAGCTTTTCCGTGAGTAATAAAAGCATTTTGTTTTACAGATCTTTAGTCTTGGAGGCCCAGGAATACACTGTAAAATCCAGTCTAGCCNCCCCCTCCCCAGCTTTCCTGGAGTCCCTTTCCCTACTGGAAACTGCGCTAAGGTCTCCCTGGATCCTTCTCCAGGCTGAACAACCCCAACTCTCTCAGCCTGTCCTCGTACAGGGGGTTCTCCAGCCCTCGGATCTTGTCCATGGCCTCCTCTGGACTCGCTCCAACAGCTCCATGTCCTTCCTGAGAATGCCAGACAATGACACTGAAGGGTTTTGATACCAAACTCCTGATCTGTGATGATGATAGCATGGCTTTTGGTAGTGTCTTTCAGTATTGAGCTTTCATGAAAACAGGCCTTAAAAAGCGGGTTTTTTTTTTCANTTGTCATGAAAACAGGTGTTTTTCAGTTTTACTACAAGGAACATGTTACCTAAATTGCAGGCTATAAATTATTTTTTTCTTTCTCTTTTACAGAACGAGGCTATGATCCCTACAATCCAGAGCTTCCGAGGCACTCGCTGGAGACGGAGGATGGCGGCCTGGCTGACATCAGAGATGTGGCACCCGGCATTCTGGAGCTGGAGCTGGTCAACAAGGCCATCGAGGCAGTCAAAAACGAAGTGGAGAGAGAGCAGAAAAAGTATGAGGAGCTGCTAGAAACGACAAAGGAGCTGAGTGCTTCAGAGGCCTCCTCGCTCATTTCAAATACACCCGTGTCAGCTACTGGGACAGAAAATGATTCCTTTGCCTCCTTAGAATATAATCCAGGTAGCTATAACTTTAATAATAACTCTGACTACAACCCTACTCCTCTTGCTGCTGCTGGCCGGTCAAGCAAATACACTTTGGATGCTTCCCGATCGAAAGGGAGCTCGCTAGAATACGTTCCCAAGGCTGTGGTACAGAATAAAAAATACAGTAGCACCGTCACTAATAATAAATACGTGATTGATGACTCCAAGCCTTCTACCGATTTGGAATACGACCCGCTTTCAAATTACTCAGCCAGGCTTTTGGGCAAAGGCGCAACAAAGGAGCCGAAGGGGTCTAAAAGGGGCAGGGTGCCTAGTTATGAGGAATCGTATTCTCCGTCGCGAAAGAAGCTCTGTGAAGCGCTCGATGACGACGAAGTGTGCGCCAGGTTCTCTTCCTCTGAAGATGAGGCTGATACAGAATATAAGGCGGTTTCTGTTAGCTCGCGGTCAAAAGGCAGCTCGGAAAGCGAATCAAACGACGGGTTTTCCAGCAAAGAACAGAGCACCAAACTGGATGATTTCGCTTCTCAGGATAGCAAAGAAGTGGCAGCGCGACGTGGCCTGGAAGACCTTCCAAGTTCATTGAAAAATCTTGAAAGAAACGCAGCAGCCAAGAATGCAAAAGTGGTGAAAACGTGTTCTAGTAAGAAGGAGCAGGAAAATGAAAATAAAAACAAAGACTCAAAAGACAAAACAAAAAGGAAGAAATCCGATGTTATTAAGTCACCTGGGCTTGGCGAGGGTGGTAAGAAGGAGAAAAGTAAAAGTGCAGAAAAAGACAAAGTGCTCAAGAAAGAAGAAAAAATAAAGCCCAAGAATGAAGAGAAAAGCAGCAAAGATAAGAGTGGCAAAGCGAAAAGCGATGAGAGCGTAAAGAAACCTGAAAAACACAAATCGGAAAAAGTGGATGGGCTTAAGAAGGAAAAATCCAAGTCCAGCAGCAGTAGTTCAGGGAAAAGCAAAAGTGAGAGTGTCAGCAAAGGGTCCGGTGCGGAGAAGCTGGGGAGCAGCAAGAAAGACTCCAAGGTGAAAACAGCTGATATGAAAAATGGCAAGGAAAGCTCTGGTTGCAAAACCAAAGAGAAAGGGACCAAGACTCCAGCACTGGAGCGAAAGAAAGAAAAGGTCAGTTCTGCAGACAAAGATCCAAAGGAGGGTCGGAAGCAGCGGAGTTTGAGTCACGTTGACCTGTTTGGCGATGAGAGTGGAGACGACAATGACAAAGGCCGGCCTTTGCCATCCACCTTACTTGACGTGAGCTCGGACTCGGACAATGACGACTCTAGTTCAGACTCTGAAAGTGAAAACGAAGGGACAAGGAAAGTGAAGCGCTCAAAATTGTCAAAGTCGTCGTCATCTTCCTCAACATCTGATGACATTGATTATTCCATCCTTGAGAAAGACTTGGACTTTGAGTCCGATCCAATGGAAGAATGTCTCAGGATTTTTAATGAATCTACAGATGTGAAAACTGAAGACAAGGGGAGGCTGGGGAAACAGGTAACGCTGGTTTGGGTTGGTTGGTTCTCTCACATCTAAATCTGAAAGGAATTCTGGTTTAGTTAGTGATGTTGTGTATTTCAGGTAGCTCAAGAGGGAGATTCCGTATGCTGGAAGAATCTCATCCTTGTCATGACTGAGTGGTTTGAAGCGCTTGCACCTGAATTTAGCTGCTGGGTTGAAAGTTGCTGTGAGATATAAGGATTCAGTGACCTTTTGCATGGAAGGCTTTTAGCTTTCAAGGTTGTCAGTTCTGTCTGGCCTAAGAGCTGTGGAGCCTGGCTGGCTGGAGAAAAGACTTCAGGGTGTACGTGGTGGGTGTTCACGGCGAATCCAACGTTGCTAACCTGGGTGATGCCTTCTTGTTGCAGCTGACCTTTAGGAGCGTAGTGGCAAGTAGAACCAGGACAATGTGTTGGCACAAGTAAGTGTACAGGAAAGCCGGGGAGGGGCTCTTGTTGAGGGAGGGTAGGGAATGAGGAGGGAACGGTTTCGAGCTGAAGGAGGGGAGATTGAGATGAGATGTCAGGAAGAAATGTTCTGCTGTGAGGGTGGGGAGGCCCTGGAACAGGTTGCCCAGAGCAGTGGTGGCTGCCCCATCCCTGGAGGGGTTCAAGGCCAGGTTGGATGGGGCTTGGAGCCCCTGATGCAGTGGGAGGTGTCCCTGCTTGTGACAGGGGTGGAACTGGATGGGCTTTGAGTTCAACTTCCAACTCAAACCATTCCAGGATTCTCTGATTATTATTGGAGAGAGGGGCACGGTGAGCACAGCAGGAGCTACGTGACTGCCTGGTGGAAAGGCAGTTTCTCCTGGTAAGGTCGGTGGTTGACTTTTATTCTAAAAATTGCACCAGGAGTTGGTGCTGGGTTTCAGGCTTTTGCCAGTTGTGTGGGCTGTGAACAAAGTTCGTCTATTCCTGACTGCCTGTCTGTGGAGGACAGAGCGGGCACAGGGAGCAGAGCTCATCTTTTGTAAAGAATAAACAAACTATTTAGAGGTTTCTGCTGAACTTCCCATTGCCGTGATGTCCCGGATCTGTTCCAAGAGGAGTCTGTGCTGCTGGCAAGACGCTTTTCACACTCGGGAGGAATACCTGGGTAGAAGAAGCTATAAAGCAGTTGAGTGTAATGATTTTCTTCTGAACTATTAAGCATTACTTGATTTTTGCTTGTTTAAAATTCAGCTTTCTTTTCTCGGTGTTCTGCATAATTCCTAGCTAGGAACGAGTGCTTTATTTTTGGCTCTGTTTCTTCAAATCACTTGGTTTAAGTGAAAATAGTATGAGGACACACAAATTATAGTGGAATAAAGGAATCCATTTGGAGCTTTCAAAATAGAGGGTGATTCCAAATGGGCAGAAAGTGCTGAACCAGGAGCTGCAAGCAGTAAACTTGAGTGTGAAGCAAGTGGGGATGTTCTGCTCTCAGCAGCCTGGAGTGTTCCCTTTTCTCCTGCCATTACCTTTCACCCCTGCACTAAATTTCCTTTTCCCCTCTATTTTGGAAAGGAAGGAACAAGTGCTGCAGTGGAGGGGTCCTGCTCTGGTGGGTGGGTGTTTGCTTCCCCACTATGCTTCTGCTGGGTGGGATTGGATCACGAGAGATTGAGGTTGTTCAGCCTGGAGAAAAGAAGGTTCTGGGGAGACCTTAGAGCAGCTTCCAGTAGGAAAAGGGGCTCCAGGAAAGCCTGGGAGGGGCTCTTGATCAGAGAGGGCAGGGATAGGACGAGGGGAAATGTTTTCCAGCTGAAATAGGGGAGATTGAGAAGAGATCTTAGGAAGGAATGTTTTGCTGTGAGGGTGGGGAGGCCCTGGAACAGGTTGCCCAGAGCAGGGGTGGCTGCCCCATCCCTGGAGGTGTTCCAAGGCCAGGCTGGATGAGGCTTGGAGCAACCTGATGCAGTGGGAGGTGTCCCTGCCTGTGGCCGGGGATTGAACTAGCCTTTAAGATCCCTTCCAACCCAACCTGTTCCATGATGCTGTTTGTTTGTGGGATACTTTTATAGCTGGAGCACGTGTTGTTTGGACTCTGATGCACTAGTCTGGAGGGAAGGTTCCTGTGGGCATTGCGGTGTTATTTCATTGGGAGGGATCGCTTTGTGAGCAAGTTTATTAGGGATGTAACTGAATTAACAGAATTACTGAGTTCCTAGACAGCGAAGTAATTGAGGTTGAAGTGCTCATCCCACATGCAGGTGAGGAACGCAAGCTCAGCCTGAGCAGAGCTTGAGCTCATCCCCAAATCCAGCCCCCAGCAGGTTCATCTCTGCTCAGGGCTTTGCTGGGAGTTGTGTTGGAAAACTGAGAGCAAGATTGGCTGGAGAACAACTAGAATAAACTGCTGAAGGGCAGTTTTGTAAGGACGCTGCCAAGTCAAATTCCAGGAAGAGTTTCAAGCGGTGTCTCCGGCCCAGGAGCGAGTCCTAGATGCTTGCTCTGCTGCAGTTGTAGCTGAGAGGTGCTGTTACCCCTCCTGGGTTTCTGGCCATCCAAGTGTGAGACCTGGGGATTTGTCAGCACAGTCTTTCTGAAAAAAACTGCAGAGAAACATTTCACTTCTCCCAAGTAACAAGTGACAGGATGAGAGGAAACGGCCTCAAGCTGCGCCATGGGAGGTTTAGATTGGATTTTTTTTTACTGACAAAATGGTGAAGCCCTGGCAGAGGCTGCCCAGGGCAGTGTTGGAGTCTCCATCCCTGGAGTGGTTAAAAAAAACATGTATCTGTGGCACTTCAGGACATGGTTTAGTAGGGATGGAGCTGTTGAGTTGAAGATTGGACTTGGAGATCTTTTCCAACCTTAACGATTCTGTGATTCTGCAGGGAGCAGGAGCAGCGTGGTTGGAGCTGAGCAAGGCTTCAGGCCCTGCTCTGGCAGCATGTTGTACGGTGGCAGAAAATGAGTCACCTCCCACATTTGGACCAAAAAATACCTCATGCCCCTGGGATTTGAAGAATGCTTGACAGGGGAGGGGTGGGAGTGGCTAGAGAAGGATGTTCTCGTCTCTTGTGGTGGGTAGGGGCTGTCTCTAATTATGCCAGCGGCACCCAGTGCCCAGCTCGGGGTGGGAGCTGTAACGCTGCTGCTCGTTGGCGTCATCAGTGGCCCCTGGCTTCAAAACAAAGCTTGTTTTGGAAGTTCAGCAGCTGAGCGCGTGTTCTCACCCGTCAACCTGCGAGGGCTTTCTGGGCTTTCTGTTAACCCGTTCAAAGCCTTTCCAGCTCTCCTCCTTGAGAGGGATCTCCAAGTCTCTTCAGTTCTGGAAGCTTGTTCTTTTGTTTTCCAGCCATCCAAAGAGGAAGGAAATGAAGAGAAGACAGAAGAGAATTTAACTACCTTGTTTCCCGGCCAAAAAAGAAGGATCTCTCATCTTGTCAAACAAGGAAATGTAAGTGCAGCTTTAGAAGCAAAAAATGAGATTCTTTAAAGTGAGGATTCTCTGCCCTGTTAATGACACTGGGAAACGATGCAGCCTTGGGTTCAGACATAAGGGTTGTTTGCGCTGGAATCCGTCTGTGTTGGATTTCTTCCCTACCTCTTCTGATTTCACAGCTTAGCAAGGGTCAGCTGTGGAAGAGTAAATGGATTCTGCAGCGTGTAACTCACTGGGATAGAACGAGATGTTAATTTTTCTACAAAATAGCCTCGTTCAATCACTCAGATAAAAATTAGCAGGACACAAGGTCAGTAAAAGGCAGATGGTGCTTTTCTTTGTCTTGTGCATCTAAAAGCTGTTTAAAACCATCACCTTGGATCTATTCTGACAGAGCCAAGATAGCAGCAGCGTCTTGTTTGATCCTTTCCTTCCACAATTGTGAAAATACTTAAAATACAGAGGAGAAAAATGAAAAAAAAAAAAAAGGCAGGAAAGACATTCTGATTTTTTTTTTCTTTCTCACAGGGATTTTAATTCATGTTTTCTCTGAGGGTTTAATGTGTTTCCCTCCAGGTGCCAAGTGTAGATTAGTCAGTTTTTATGTTCTAGCAGGGTAAGAATGGAGGCTTAAGGACTGATTTGAGCCGTGTAGTTCAAATTAATTGTTCTTCCTTTCCTTCTCTGCTGGAAAAGGTTTCTTCGCTTTTAATAATTTGAAGCCCTGAGGTCAATACAACGTTTTTTATTTAACTACATATCTTCAGCCAGTTCATGTGCTTTGATAAGGGCCCCTTTCTTCCAAAGCGAAGAGATAAGGGACTGAAGCAAATGGGTTGGAAATTCATTAACTCAAATATTTATTGTAAACAGGCGCCTTTTAGAGGCGTACAAATCTTTCAATACGTTTTCTTAATGTGACATCTGATCCCAAAATGCTTTCCAAAGACAGGAGCCTTCCTCGCGTGGGCAAACAGAGCCGATCTGGTGCGCTCGGCAGCAGCTGCCGTGCGCCCGCACCGGGACGTGCCTTCCCGGGAATATCTCCACTCGGCGCTGCTGCCAGACCTGTTCAGGAAGCGCTGTAAGACCCGAACTGCTGCTTTTATGTGCAGAGTTGAGGCTTGTGCTCTCCCTCCAAGTGAAATATTTGCTCAGTCTTGCTCGTGATTTATAGCTCGGGGACCGAGCAAAGCAGAAGGGGAGGGAGCTGAGTGCTGGGTCAATCGTTGGGGGCCAAAGGAATGGAAGGTGAGGCAGAAAATGAGTGTCCAGTCCTGCACAGGGGCCTGTAATTATTGTTTAATGGCTGACTGCGCTCAGAAACCGGTTGCACCCTCAGAGACCAGGAATGCAGGAGGTGCCAGCTCGCCCCCAATTTGTGGTCTCCGAAACGCCGTGTATCACATGGGCCACGCCGAGCGTTCCTGGCTCCAAAGGCGTTTCAGGTGGGGAGGCCTCGTTCTCAGATTTCAAAGCTCGTTGAGGAGTGTGGAAAAGTTTATACTACTGCTGCTTCTCTTCTGCTAGAAAAACTTTTTTCTCTGCTGACATAATTTCTGGCACCTTTCCTGCAACCTGAATTTGGACATCAAAGGAAACGCGTGTGTAACTTGTTAGCGTTGGTAATGGCTGCGGCGGTGAAATGCCTCCAGAAGCAGGCAGGGACTGAGCCTGTTTCAAATTCAGAGCTCAGTTTATGTAATGCTAATCCCATGTGTACAAATGTGAGACTTTGAAGTAGTTACAGGAACGAGAGACCTGAGACAAGGTTACCATGGGGTGGGGAGCGGCTGTACTGCAAGGGGGAAGAAAAGACAAAGCCAGCTGTGTCCTGGGTTACCTCAAAAGCAGTGCGAGCCGCTCAAGGGAGGGGATTCTGCCCCTCTGCTCTGCTCTGTGAGACCCACCTGGAGCCCTGTGACCAGTTCTGGAGTCCTGAGCACAGGGAGGACATGGAGCTGTTGGAGCGAGTCCAGAGGAGGCCACAGGGCTGATCCGAGGGCTGGAGAACCTCCCATACAAAGACAGGCTGAGAGGTGGGGTTGTTCAGCCTGGAGAAGAGAAGGCTCCAGGGAGACCTTAGGGCAGATTCCAGAGCTGAAAGAGGCTCCAGGAAAGCTGGGGAGGGACTTTTTCCAAGTGCATGAAGTGATGGGATGAGGGGGAACGTCTTTAAATTGTAAGAGGGAAGATTTAGATAGGACATTAGGAAGAAATTGTTCATAATGAGGGTTGGGAGGCCTTGGCCCAGGTTGCCCAGAGCAGTGGTGGCTGCCCCATCCCTGGAGGGGTTCAAGGCCAGGTTGGATGGGGCTTGGAGCCCCTGATCCAGTGGGAGGTGTCCCTGCCCATGGCAGGGGTGGAACTGGATGGGCTTTAAGATCGCTTCTAACCTAAACCATTCCAGGATTGATTCTAAGGGTAGATGTCACTGGTTCTTCAGCACAGGAGAGATGGGGAGAAAGAGAGTTGTAAATCTCAGCAAAGTGGAATGGAAGAAAGTTGGTTGTTTTTTCTTTGCGATATAAACTGAAGAAGCATGCAGCAGGCAGATTAATTTTCTAGTGCGAGACTGCAGAACTAAGCTTATCGACAGAGTCCAGAGGTGGGTTAGGCACAGGGCACATGTCATTAAGCAGGCAGTTCAGGTGCCACCTACCAATTTAGGAACGTGCCGGAGTGCTGGGAGGCCTTGTCAGAGGGTGAATCATTAGTGTTCTGGGTTTTGATGGGTGACGAATATTTTGTTCTGGGTGCTGGTTGGCACCTTCCCTCAAACCCCTGTATTTGCTAACAGAGAGGAGCTGAGGACGAGGGACTTTTTTGGGGGGTGAGTGGAAGCCAGAAGGTTGGGATCGAGCAGGTGAGTCTGCTGGCTCTAAAACCTTTTGTGTCTGTGCAGGCAGAGGTCCCGAGCAAGCCCGTAGTGCGGCCCTACCGCCCGCCCACCGCCCAGGAGGTTTGTTACCAGAGGATCCAGCTGGCTCAGCAGCAGGCGGCACAGCTGGCTGTGGCCGTTCAGAAGGCCTCGCTTTCTTTGCCGGGAGAAAAGAAGAGGATTGCACACGTGCCAAATGCAGCCTTTTCCGCAGCAGCCAAGCAAAGTAAGCCAGAGGCGTCGTTTGTCAGCGCTGTCCTGTCCTTCCCCCTCTTAAAAGATGCTGCCTTCTCTTTAAGCTTCTTCCTAGCAGACGTGAAGCTACGAGGAGTTGTGTAGCATTGGCCATGACTTAAATATTTGCTGAGAGCGGCCATTGGAAGGGTTTTTTTCCCTGAAAAACTCCATCCTGGTCTGAAAGGCAACAGACTCAAGTATCACCTCGTTCCCCTGTCTGTCTCACCCTCCTTCCCTCACTTCAGCCTGTTCTTTTACCTTGGACCCTGTTTGCTTCTCACTCCCTTGTTGCTTCAACCCTTCAGTGGTGGCACAAACAGGAGGGAAGGGCTAATTACTGCTAATTGGTGTCCCTTTGTGGTTGGAAGGACTCAGAGCTGACGTGAAGGGCACTTAGTGCATTGTAGCTGACAGGGTTAACTTTTTAAAGTGCTGACTCAGTTCCCCCAAACCAAACAGAAACAGAAACAAGGCGAGTTTTCTGGCAGAAGGTTCCTTCATCGTGGCCTGGAAGGTGGTAGAATCACCCGATCTTTATCCATTTGAAGACTTCCATTTGAAAAAAAAAATCTCAGTTTACAGCATGGACCTTTCACAGTAAGTTCACTCTGGGAACTCGCAGCCCGGTGGTAGGATTTCTACCTCAGTATGTTTTCTGCTTCTTTGCAGGCCTCGCGAGTAGCAAGATGTCTGTTCCCGGCAAGAATGTCCCAAATTCCAACGACTCTGAAGCACCCACCGTGTCTCTGAAGGCCTGCACCTTAGCTGGGATGGCTTCCAAGACCACCAGCACCGTCGTGCAGAAGCGGATAGCCCATCTTCCCTCCTTACAGGTAAGAGAAGCTGGAGACCTCTCCAGCCATTCCCTGTTGAGGGTGTTGTGTTTAACCACACCGCTCCAAACTTTTATGCTCTCTGAAGAGCGGCGTTTTGATTAGGTTGATTAAATGGGTTTGGTTCTTCCTGTGGTTTCCCTCGATAGCGTTGTATAAAAAATTAAACACTTGAGGGGTAAGGAGCTTATAAAGATAGAAATACTTAAGTGCTGCTCTGATCTCTTTGAATATTGATCACTTGTCTTCGGTTTGAGCCTTTGGTTGTGCTGGCTGCCTGGGCGGTGTGGCTCTTGGTGTCAGGGACTGCGAGCCTCTCGTGTTCTGAAGGCTGGATTAATGGTCAGCCTGGGCTGTACTAACGAAGGTGGTTAGGGGTAGTGTCCCCAAGCAACTCTCTCCTTGCTCCCCTCTCTCTCTCCTTGCTCCCCTCTCTCTCTCCTTGCTCCCCTCTCTCTCTCCTTGCTCCCCTCTCTC
>WAAB01002007.1:0-69009 GCA_013389865.1 Piaya cayana
TCATGTCCCTCCCCCCCCCAGTCTTGTCCCTCTTGTCCCCCCCTCTTCGTGTCCCTTCCCTGCCTCCCCATGTCCCTTTGCCATGTCCCCACTTTGTGTCCCTCCTTTCCCCCTCCAGTGTTCTTATCCCCCCACCCAAGTCTTCATATCCCTTATGTACCCCTCCCCGGTCTTCGTGTCCCTTATGTGTCTCCCCTCAAGTGTTCATATCCCTTCAGTGTCCCCCAATCTGTGCCTCTCCCGCCCCCCCCCCCCCAGTTTTCTCGTCCTTTCCCTGCACCCCCATGTCCTTTCCTTGCCCCCCTTCCCAATCTTAATGTCTCTTCCATGCCCCTTCTTCTTGTCCTTTCCCTGCCGCCCATTTTGTGTCCCTCCCGTGTCCCCCCACCAAGTCCTCTTGTCCCTCCCCTGTCTTCCCCTTCTCTTTTCCCTTGTGCTGCCAGTGAGGTCTGGGATCCCAGTGGCCCCTTTCCAGCGATTATTGGGTTTGGGGTCTCTGCTGTCATCGCACTGGGGCTGGGAGGGGTGGCGGGACCAGGGAATGCTCAGCATCCCACTGGAAGCCCGTGGAAACACCCAGTGCTGAGGAGCCTCTGGAGGAATCCTTAAAGGGCAGAGGGAACATTTGTGCCCTCACAGTGTTAAAAATGGCCAATTTTGCTTTTTTTCCCCCCCTTCTCCAAATTTTATTTTTATAGCAGCTTCAAGAAAGAGCTGTCGCTGTTTCCTTTGTCCCTGTGGTTGCAGCTGGTAGTAGCACTTCCTGGGTTTATCTGCGCCTTCTGCTCAGACTTCGATTTTGCTTTTCATCTGTTTAAGAAGGCGTTATATTAGCATTTACTCCCTTTGTCTGTCGTCCAAAATGGAGGCAGAGCTATGGAAGAGAAGTGTTTTGGAAGGATGTGTGCCTGCTCGAGCCTTTTGTTCCATGAGATCTAGCAGGAATTGGATCCAATCTGATGTTCTCTCTATTGAGCATATTTTGGAAGTTGATTAAAAGGAATGATGGAAAAAGCCTCTGAGCGTATCAACGGAAATATTTAAGTTGATAGGAGTCATACCAGCTTGCTAAAAGAAAACTGACTTTGCCCACCCCAAATTCCTCTATTTAAGTATTGCTCAACGAAGAGGAAACAATAGACCTAGCTGTATGGTTAGCGAGAAAATATACTGTAAGGAATCTTCTTGCTTTGATAATTTTTACCAAGCAAGTTATTAGTTACTGGCAAGAGAGTAAACCTCAAATAGATGCGTACAACAATGGGCAAAAAAATCTTTGTTTTCACAAAAGAAGTGAAAATGTAAAACTTAACTGAAAATTAACTGGTCTGCCCTTATTGTGTGAGCTGAGAGGAACACGCAGAGGAATCACAAGTTTTACAAATGACAGAACTAGAGTTCTTGCGCATATCTTCTAATCAGCCTCTATCAGCTTTATTTTATGTGGTGCTTCCACTAGTGCATCCTTAGCATTTTGAAGCTGAGGATCATCTCTAATGCAGTGGAATAACTGTGATATTTATTTGACGATACTCTGATAATTGAAAGATAATTGTATGAATTGATCCCCAAATCTGTTTCAGCGGAAATAATTTTATCCTGGTTGGTGGCTGTAGCAGGATGCAGCAAATATTTTTTTGGAGGCTACCACAGAAAAGCGTATTCTTAATAGTTCTGTACGTGGATACCTTAAGGTTTGGTTACTTGCAACCATGAAGCACTCTGCCCAGATTCAGCCTGCTCATTCAGTGCCTTTGTGATACATTTTTCAAATCTGCCTAACAAACCAATTGCGAACTTGGGTCTAAAAAGGATTAAAATAATTTTGGGAAATGTAATTTGGGTGATGAGTGTGAGTATGAAACGAGGAGTCATCAGCGTTTCACAAGTGATTGATGAAGCATGTTGGTCAAGCCTATCTACCTTTGTCCATATCCTCCTCAGGGAACATGCAGCTCTCTGGTAAACAGCCACTGCCTTTTGTGTTGGGCTTCAGGTTTGATTTGAACTTGGCTTGTGGGGACACCTTCATTGCTTTAGCTTTATCTTTCCCATTATTGTCCATCTGATCTAGCACTGGCAAAACAGAGTTTATGTTTTTCTTATTGACTTTGCTGGTTAGATAAATCACTCTAGAAAAGATTGGGGGGGGTGAGGGGAGCCAACTCCATAAACTGTAAAACAAGAAGGTGAAGGAGTGTGGGTTTTGCTTTGCGGCTGTTGCAGAACCAGCGATGAGGGGCATGAGCGTGAACTCATCGTGTTTCTAGAGCCGGGGTGATGCAGCTCCGTTAAACACAAAAACAAGGAAGTTGCTGCAACAGAGCTTGACACCCATTGCTAATATTTCAATGTTTAAAACTTATAAAAGAAGCACCGAATTCTGCGGTACTGGTTAACTTTTCCAGTGAACTCAAAAGCAAAGTTTTTCTAAATTACCCAGGTTATTACCTAGGATGGTTTCTGTTTGAAAGTGTCTGAATTTATGCTGAATCACATTCACATTGGGATGCACGGTGCTGCCTGGGCTCTTTTAATTGTGCTGCAAAAAAACCCCAAACCAACCCATCCTTTAAGATGGCTTTGTGCTGTTCACTGTCAAACTTTTTATGATAAGAAAGCTATTTCTGAGCATGAGAGAAGCTATCCCCACATGCCTTTGAGCAGTATAAGCTAACCTGATTTTAATTTTCATCATAGCTGTTTCAGTCACGTATCCAGTTGAGCAAGTTGAAAATCCTCATTTCAGGTGAGGCATTTCACAGGGGAAAATATGACGATAGCATATTCCCCTGTACAGTTCGGAGATTAAAACAATCTTCTAAATCAATAAGTTACTTATAAACACTAGGGTTTAACAACAGGCATCACGCGGGCTGTACGTTATCTAAATGTCACCCTTTTTTCATATGAGATTGATTGTGGGAACTGTACCACGCTGGCAAAGGTAAAAGAACCTTGGTTTTATCTCTGTTAGCTCCTTTATCTCAGCCCTTTAGAACAGTGTGACTTTGTAGACCTTGATGTGTGTAGGTAGCTGTGACTGACCTGTGGCAGGCAGGACACTTTAAAGGTGAATAGATTTAAGAAATAAATTATCTTTGCTGTTTGTTCTGAGAAATTATACTGGTGGCTATATGGTCCATAAAGGTTATTAAGCAGAAGCAGGTCGAATGATGTGTAATCTTGATATTTAATTTAGTAAAGACCTTTAATAACTTCACAATTATCCAACAATTGCATTACCCAAAAGTAACTTCCCCAAACAGAGCAATCCTGAAGCGTTCAGACCACAGCATATGCTGAAGGCTTACATGAAGTGAAAATCATGCTTTACTGGAGGGCACTGCAAACAATTTATTGCCCTGACAGGCTGGAATATGCAGATGTTAGACTTCCCTGTGGAAAGCTCTACATTAGGAACAATGATGTATAGTATGTTTAAGGTCCAAAACTTGAAATATGCACTTTGAAATGTAGATCTCTATATTTGGATATCTGCACCTGGAACTCAGAAAAACGTGCGTTAGGAATTACTGGCATTGTGCTAATTTATCTTGAGGGTTTTGACAATGAGGTGGTAGAGAGGTAAATCGTGTTAGAAGGAGTCATGTAATCATTGCAGAGAGTAGGAAATGCAGTGTATTACTCCTGGAAAATGTATATTTAAGTAAATTCTTCATTTTTTTGTGGTATAAGATGGGTATGTGACAGTGCAGGCTTCAATTAGTATTCACTCAGCATGTCTTACCCATGCCCTGCAAGTAAATACGAGGTTGATGAAGCTCTGGGACCAAGTAAGTTAATTTTCTTTGTGAAGGTTCCCCTCTTGCAATGTGGGGGGAATCATCCTGCAGCTCAGAGCATGGTGTGTGGTCGTGTACATTGTATATACAAACCATAGGCTTTATTTTAGGAATTATTAAGGATAATACTCACACTCAATGTGGGTGATGGTCTCTTTAAACTTCTGTTACACGTGATTATGTCAGTTGGTGTCCATCCTACTTAGCGGTAGGGTGTGATAGAGTAAACGAAGATGACTTTGTGGACCTTGTGTATTATTAAGTAGCCTCAGAATTCTCTCGCCTTCTAATAAGAGCTTAAGGAAGATGCCAGGCTTTGTACTTTAGGTAAGAGTGTTAACATTGGCATCAGATACTTGTCTAAGCCCTTCTGGATCCTGCTTGTTAAAAGTTGCACAGAGCAGGAGAGTGGGGTCTGGGAACTGAGGAAGGCCACCTTCTGAACAGCTTGCCAGGTCATTTCTGGGTCTCGCCTCTCCTCTTTAGCAATATGAGCCCTTCACTTCATATAGATGTAAGCCAAAAATATTCCCTTCCTCAGTGGCCTGACATGAGGGATCAGTTTGTTTCCAAAGCACCTTTGCCACATATTCTTTGTTAGTGCAGCGTGTGTTTGGGGAAATTCTTAGCGGTGGTGACAGCAGGTTTGAGATGAAAAACTTCCATAACTTAGTTACATACTTTATATTCTGCTTGTAGAAACTGCTTGGATAAAACCACCTGTGTTTGGTCTTACAAATTGAGCCTAACTTGAGCAGACTTGCTGTGTTCTCAGTGCCCCTGCGTAGGGGTCATTTCAAAGCAAGGATGCAAGTACAGTATGAATCAGGAGATTGTGACTGAGCCTCTTAGATTGCTTATGTCAAATGCTTGATATAGGCACAAGCTTTTAAGCTCTATATAAGATGCACTTTTAAATTCCACCTTGAACCTGAGAGAGGTTTGTAGAAAGATTACTGGACTGTTCTCATTTCAGAGACACGTTTCTTTTTTTGCTGAGGTGAACGTTTAATAATGGTAGTGTGAAAAGACCTTGGTTGATATTAAGGTTTTGGTGTCTTCAGGGCTATTCATGACTTACAGGAAGAAAAGACAAATTCTGTAGACAGAGATTTAGATACAGGGACAATTTATTTTTTTTTGTTTGCTCCTGGCTATTTTGTCTCAGCAGGCCACCAGTTTGTTGTGGTTTCTGTGGGCCTGGCTGTGTAGGGTGTTGCTGCAGAGGAGCAGTGTGCAGGAGTCAAATTCTTAATGAGAAAAGCACATCATTGATATCATCTTTTTATTTACCACTTAGTCTACATGTTCTGTTATAGTTCTGTTGCCTTCTGTTTTCACACAGTAAACATGTTATTTTCTGGCTCAAATACAACAGGGATTTCATAATCATGATTTCTGATGGGTTGCTGAAATAGGGAAGAGGGAGCTAGTTTGTCCTCAGATTGCCAGTTCTCAATAACTTCTGCGTGGTCTGAGAAAAGCTTGGCTGGACTCTGAGATCTGGAATGGCTTTTAGTGAAAATTTTGCACTGCGTTATTATGATGTGCTTTGAATGCAGTAGAGTTGGATGGCAATAGAAATCAACACATTGATTTCCAGTTCTCTTCTCTGCTACCAGGTTTCGCTTCTTTCTGCCGAGCGGCAAGAGTTAATGAAGCCAAGAAACCCGAAATTCAGGTCTTAGCTGTACTCATATTTTTCCCACATGCTCATTTAGTAGGTCACAGAATCATTCTTGTTCATTACTCTCCCATGTAGGGGGAAAAAAAAATCCACTCTTTTGGAAGGCAGAGTTGATAACCAGTCACCTCAGCAGCTGCTTATCTGTCTGCGTGTCCTTAAGCCACGATTAGTCTTGCTCAGACAGAGGGATCTGTAGTGGTGCAGCAAGCTGGAAAGTGGTGGGGTGGAATAAAGGGTGCTTTGTAGCCATACCAAGCTGGTGGCTGGGCACTTGTGACATGTCAGACAGGCATTTGATGTATCAAGCCTGTCCATTTCTGTGCAAGAAGAGAGCAGCTCCAAGCTGGTGTGTGTGAGTGGAATTTTTCCCCTAGGAACAGTACTCAGAGATGGGCTGCAAAGCACAGAGGGCAAGGAGCGAGGCCAGAAGCCCGCTGAGATTTGGAGTAAAATTAAGAGGATCTTTGAGGAATGCACCGAATGCATTAGAAGAGCCAAAATAAAGGCACGCAGTGGGGTGGATGGTGTTGACAGAGGAGGTCACAGGGATGGAAACAGGAAGGGAGGGAAAAAAAAAAAGAAATTGTGAAGTTCAAGTCAAACAAATGACCTTTCAGCTGACCGAGTGGGTTTGAGCCCGGGTTACAAACTCGTGAACGCGTGTGAGTGAGGAAATACTCAGCAGCAGGGCTGGACAGAAGGAGAGCAAGGAAAGGGAAGTCTCTGAGGGTGACAGGGATGTTGTGGAGAAGAAAAGAGATTGGGGTTGTACTCAGAGATGTGATTAAAAGGATGAAGGTGAATGGATAATAAGTTGGGGAGAAGATGGGATGCTGGCGTAGTGCTATTCAGCACAAGAGAAATAGATACAAAAGGGAAGATGGTGCTGGAAGTAGGAAGTAGGTGATTGAGGGTGTAGCTGAAGTCACAAGTCCAGCATTTCTTCCCTGTGCTTTGATCTGTGATGGGGGAGTTAGATAAGAAACCTTGAGGGTGTGCCTGATAAAGGGAGAGGGTGATCTGGATGGACCCAGGTATGGAAGCCATGGATGAGCATGCAGTAAAGTCGGGGCTGGAGAGCTGGGGTTCCTGGTTTGGCTCTTTGAATGCTGCCTTGCTTCCTTTTCTGTTAGAGAGAAAGGTTTGTCTTTTTAAAACATTAAAAAAAACCCCAATGATAAATCCAACAAGCTTAGAAACTCAGACCGGTTCAAGTTTAATCTGGTATTTCACTTTTGATTAACAGACTTGAGGCCATATGTTTGCTACTTCCTTTCCTTTGTATGCAGAAATTAATTGCATTTACAGTTTTCCTCATCTGTCCTTTGATATTTTAACGTCACCGGCACAAGCAGTCTCTTTAAAGACAAAACTTCTAAGCTACTTCTGAGGAAAACGGCAAGCTTGCTGAACTCTTTGATGACTATTGAAATATTTTACAGCTTTTATACAATTTTCCTCTCACTCTGGGAAGGAAACCTTTAACATGTCTATAAAACAATTATGAAGATGATTAGGAAAACTACTTGTTTCAGTTGCCTCCAAAGAAAATAGAGTTGGTTCTTTGTGTTTCAGACAGTGATGGAAAAACCTGAATCTGATTGTTTTTAGTGTGAGCCAGAGTTACGCTATTGTCACAGTTTCTGAAGCAGGAAGGCATGAAAAATGGGCTTAGGAAAAGCTGTTTCTTCCAGAAATCGCTTCTAATAGTTTTACTACTAGAACAGAAATTCTAAACATGGTCTTTTCAAATTAATTTTTTGTTTGTTTGCTCAAATGGGAGCTGGAAAATAATTTTTGATTATTTGTTTTGAATATAAAACACGTTGTCTTGGTGCCATTCACAGCATAATTAGTACAGACATCCCTTTCTGAGCAAAGTGGTAACCACCGTCAGAAATGTGCTAGTGTGCGTTTGCCACAGCTTATTTACTTTGTGACACAAGCACGAAGCTTTTCACTAACCCTTAGTTTCTTGGCTTGTTGATCTTCGAGAAATCAGTTAACTGCTTTTTCCTCCCTTTCTCCCTTCCAAAAATGACCAGAACAATCTCAACACCTCAGAGACTCAGGTGTGTGTACTGGCCTTCTGGAAAGGAAGAAACAAAGGCATGAATTTTAGAAGTGAGCTAACATAGGAATCTAAAAGGAAGCCATATCAAAGGCAACACTTAGGTACAGACTTCAATAATAAAGGGAAGAAAACAAATTGAAGAAGGATTTAGGAGAGGAAGAGGAAGGCAATGTGCAGCTTCCTGACACCGCTGCTAGAAAAGCTCTGGCCTCATAACTGATGAGGAACTCTACAGATGCAAATTACAGGGTAATAAAAACAGGCTGGTATTTTAATGGTAATGATAATGCTTCTGGAGGGCAGCGTTCTGCTGGCTGCCTTTGGCATTCACGGTACTGCCTGGTAAAAACACCTACGCCCTGTGGTGCCTGGTGGTTGGGGTTCTGGGAGGCATCATCGCTCTCCTGGTGAAAGGGCTGTGCTTTGCAGCCGCCAAGGAGGCTAGACTGTCTGGAGCATCAGCCCTGGAGTCTCGAGTCTGTTACTGATGGTGGCTCTCTGGAGAATCTAGAAGACTTCAATACTTTTAGAACAACAGGAGCTGCATTTTCATAGGGGAGTTTGGATTTTTCACTTGTGGAAAACTGTCGGGTTGGTCTTGGAAGTCTTGAGTGGTGTCAGCCTCCTTGTGCTGTCAAACACCTAATTGCTGTGTGAGGCATGACCCCTTTCTGCAAGAGAGATTTGGGCAGAAGGCGAATATCTTACTCCAGCTGGAGAACTCTGCCTGTTAGCAAACATACTCCCCAAGTGTGAGTGACATGGGCTCTTTGTCTGCTTTCCTCCCTTGACTTGGTGTGCTGCAGTCGCTGGACTCTGCCTCGCTGCGTTACATGTAGTGGTGGACTGAGCAGATGCTTGTCGGCTCGATGTCCTGTGGGGATGGTGTTTATCCTGCTGTCGTTCTCATACATGTGATGATCTCTTACAGGCTTAATCCCCCTGAGGTGAGGGTGTTAAAGGAGGCTCTGAATGACACCTTGGCTGTTCTGTTGCGGTGTGAGCAGTTGGCTGCAGGGTAACCAGCATTCCCTCTCTGATAAGTAGGTTCAGTTTGTACCTTAAAAGTGTTCAGACTCAGGGTGCGTAGTGAAACAATCCTTCTCTTGGTCGGTTATCCAACTGTGGCCAGTTGGAAGGTGCACTAAAGGTGCAAAACCCAGGGTGTTAGGAGCAGATCTCAGAGCTGTTTTGTCTCCTGAGTCTGCACGACAAAA
This sequence comes from Piaya cayana, assembly GCA_013389865.1. Lineage (NCBI taxonomy): Eukaryota > Metazoa > Chordata > Aves > Cuculiformes > Coccyzidae > Piaya > Piaya cayana. The sequence goes on from WAAB01002007.1 coordinate 8,785, forward strand.
GGTGACAGGCCAGATGGGAAGGGCCTGGGGTTGTCATATGGCAGGGTATTAGTGAGTCTGATTTTCTTTAGTTAGTGATATGTAAGTGTGTTTAGGCCAGACCACTGCTGACCTACAGATAACCTTTTTGACACAATATGTTTTATGATGTGGTGTGAAGCTGGGAAAAGGGTTCATTGTGTAAGTAGCTACTCGTGCTGCTGAATGAATTGAACACTTTTTTCCTGAAAAGCACAGACAGATTTTAATGAGTTGTTTAATTTTAATGACTTGTTAGACAGCTTTGTGTTCCTTGGGTTTGTGCTCTGAGCAGAGCATTATCTACATCAGTAATGCAGTGTTAGGGGCCTTCTCATCTCTCTCCTTCTAGTTCAGCTGATCGTGTAGTGCAAAGAAGCGGTGGGTTCAGTCCTTTTTACTATGCTTAATGCCTTTCTTGCCTGAATTTTTTATATGCGGGAATGTCTTGCTATGTACAGATAGAAATACTTCTTTTTAGTGTAGTGGGAGATTTCTGGATTTCCAGAGGTGTCTTTATTGTTCATTTTTACCACACCAAGGCAAGCAGAGGATATCTTTATTGGCAGAGTACATGTGTTGTTTGTGCTTCTTTTTACCTGTGGATTAACAATATTTCCCTATACATTCTCTCAGTGATTTGGGAAACAAAGGACAGAATTGGGGGGGGACTGGACAGTTCAGAGCAGAAATAAAGAGCCAAGTGGTGAATACAGGGGCCCAGTCCTGCGGCTCTGTTCTGTCCTGGAGACTGTGTTGCATCTTGTGCTCCTGCCCTCTGCCACTCTGTTTACTCTCCCGTCCCTCAAGGTCCCACAGTAATGGGTGCTCTGCCTGCAGCACTTGAAGGACACGCCAGCTGAAGTGACCTTGGCCAATGTGACTGTGAGATCTCTAGCAGGGCTGCAGCCAATGCAGTGACTTCTCTACCCAACAACCAGACTGGTTCCCCAGTCCATGTAAGCTGGTTGTCCAAAACATTCTTGTCTGCATCTACCTGATTGTGTCAGGGGCTTTGTCACCTTGACTGAGTCTTACCCAACAAAATTCTAATGCAGGGCAAGGGTTAGACTGAGAGCATAAAACCAGGGGCGATGATACAGAGCCCAGGCCTCTGTGGTGATGGTCTGTCTTTCGATCAACTAGAAAGAAGTGACATTTCACAACGGACTCAAATAACTTAGTCCCACTGCATTTAGTTAGAGTCTAGCAACCATACATTCATGTGAGCTGTCACAGGCTTATCCTCCAAATTGTTCTTGTTGCCTCTTGCATCTATACTTTAGGCTGCTGTTAAAATTATTCACTGTTCGTCTTCACTATTGACACTGTTCCCAAAAGGAGCAGAATCGTAGAAGAGCTTCTCAGTTCTTTGTGATTCTTCTCAGAAGTCAATGACTGCTCTTCATTATCTTCTCATTATGCAGACTTTTGCTGTTGGTGCTGTGGCATGAAACTGGATGTAGCTCATCTTAGTTATTGGAAGCCATTGCATTGCAGTGTGTCAGAGGCAGAGGTGAGCAACAAGGGGAAAAAGGAAAATTGAAAAAATAGAAGGAAATACCTGTTTGTGGGCTTGGCAGCTGTTGGAGAAGAGGTGCCAAACAGGAAGAGGGTGGTGAAAGATCTTGTTGCATTCCTGATCTGCCAGTCAATGGATGCAAATACTATCTGCTGCCACATTTCCCTGGGCAAAGAATGATATCATTTGTTATTTTCTCAGATGGTTGGTCCCTGCTCATTCAGATGAATTTCTAAATGTTTGTACAGAAGCTGTAGCAGTATGAATAAGCATCTCCATGCAAGTCAAGCTCTGCTAATAATATTTGCACTGACACTGGCTGCATCAGGAGAACTTGCCTGATTGGAGTGAGAGACAACACAGCAAAGTCCTGGTTCTGCTAAGCTGCATTGGGAATTCAGGAATGGGCTCTGAAATTTGCTTGTCTGTTGGCAGCACATACAGGTCTGGATGCCATGTGCCACGTGTTAGCTCACTGTATACAGTGTCCAGAGAAGGAAGGTATAAATGTTTCCCTGCATACACTCAAACTCCTGCATGTTAGTATCCGCACAGATATTTGAGCTTACTCCAACTTTCTGTTTGCTTGGTAAACATCTGTCCCTGACAGGACGGAGGTTGAGGGAACTTGCATGGAAAATAAGGTAGTGGCATGCCAGATGTGGGAAAGCATGAAACTGTGAGAGGAAACAACAGACTTGCTTTTTTTTCTATCTATACCACAGCTTTTGAGAGGAGAGGCTATAGTGAAGGGAACAGGTTAGTGACCTGGGAACACATGCAAAAATGACTTTTCTGGGTTTGAGGATATGGAACTTGGAGAAAGGAAGAACTGAGTCAAAGGATTTGGATGTTGTGAAATACTTAAGTCTGCTGCAGAGCCAGAGAAGTTCTTTGCATGTTGTCAGCTTATTTTAAATGTTGTGATGGGAGAACTGACTTGATCAAAGACACAGATATCCTCAAGGAGGAAATTACATATATTTCAGGTAATTAGCAACCATGTTTGACACTTAAAACCTGTTGAAAATAGAAAGTAGAGATTGCAAAATAGCCGAGAGCCTGAAGCAGTCTATCCAAAAGATGGGACATCCAAGTTGTTGTGGTAGTCACCCTAGTGGCTCTTCTCTGTTAAAAATGTCATTATTGCTCCCTTTTCAAAGCAGAGACCTGCCAAATCAATACCCATATTCAGCTCACCCAGATATGAAAAAAGGGGTGTCTGTAAACACAGCAAAAGGAGAAATACTGTAGTTCTTCCAATTTACTTTTAGGGTCAGTGTAATACTTCTATTATTTTTCTTCACAAGTGAGAAGAGCTGGAAGGGACAGGAGGGGCTGTCGTACAAACATGCTTGTCCTGTTCTCGCTCTTCCCCACGCACCATCTCATGTCCAGTGCTGGAGACTGAGTGCTGGGGAAAGCTGGGCCTTTAGCTCAACCTGTATGGGTGTTCTTGCAGCCTTGCAAAAACAGGCACGTGCTGGTGCCAAGTACTGAAGTTGGCTTGATAGTGGTTTGGTATCAGCTCTGAAAGAATTCTAGGCATCACCTTCCTTGCTTGCCAACCTTTTTCTTCTAAATAAGAGATTTGTCTTTTACCTTATCAAAATGAGAACTCGTCTGGAGTACTGTGCCTGGTTCTGGAATCCTCAGCATAAGAAGGAGATGGAGCTGTTGGAGCAGGTCCAGGGGAGGGCTACAAAGATGATCAGAGGGCTGGATCACCTTCCATGTGAGGACAGGCTGAGAGAATTGGGCTTCTTCAGCCTGGAGAAGAGAAGGCTCCTAGGAGATCTTATAGCAACCTTCCAGTACCTGAAAGGGGCTACAAGAAAGCTGGGGTGGGACTGCTCACAAAGGCTTGTGATGATAGGATGAGGGGGAACAGGTATGAACTGGAGAAGGGCAGATTTAGAGTAAACATTAGGAAGAATTTCTTCACCTTGAGAGTGGTGAGGCACTGGAACAGGTTGCCAGGGGAAGTTGTGGCTGCCCCGTCCCTGGAGGTGTTCAAGGCCAGGTCGGATGGGCCTGATCTAGTGGGAGGTGTCGCTTCCAACCCTAAATATTCTATGATTCTATGAAAATAACAGCTTTTACTTGGTAGAAGGCAGCACAGTTTCTTCAGGTTTTCCTTAGGGCAGCACGGGACAGTATACGTCAGTGGCATTTCGTTCTGGAAGCTTCAGATAAGCTCAGTTTGTGTTGCTGCGTGACTGCTTACTGTGATATCAGCCTAGTTCTGTGCTGCTGCCTTCCCTAACCCATCGCCTGAAGGTGCTGGGCATTCTATTGTATTGTGAAAGCAGGCAGCCAATATGTTTGTGACTTGACTGACTCTGTGATCTGAGTCATTCTCGTATGACGGATGGGTAATCTGTAATCAAACTGCATGGGAACAAGAGGCATTGCTATGCTCTGCTCCGTCTCCCTTGCTTTGTGTAACAGTTAACCCTTCCCAGGAGCCATGTGGTTAGAGCACACTCGCTGACTTTGTCGAATCAGCAGACGTTATTGTAGAGCACAGCTCAACTTAGGGACCCTGTAAGTACACGCACAGGAATCTGCAATAAAAGCCAGCTCATTACTCCTTCTAATAAACTTTGTTTCTGTGAAAGCTGTTGTTTAGGAGCCCAGCGTGCATCCCATCTGTTTCCAGTATCCAGTCCTACAAGCAGAACGCTCAAATCTCCAGTAAAAATCCTAGTGGAGCTTAGAAAGCCTAAAACTTTTATTAGCAGTTTTTATTAGCACATTAGTAGGCTTGGGGGTCTGACCTCTGCATGTGGTGATTATAGGCTTTGTGGAAGTAGCAGGCTTTTTTAAATGGAGATACAGATCCCAGGAAATTTAGAGAGATTGCTTCTCTCTATAGTAATAAATGCGTAAGAAATGTTATTTACCTTTCACTTGATCACTATAAGGGACTCTGCAAAGTGAAAGCTGAGGCTGGTTTATTGGTTTGGGCACATGGAAAAAAATGGTTCAAAGGAGAGACTTGTGCAAGGGTCCTTTAGCGAAGGGTGTTCTTTGTGCTAAGATTCAGGAAAGTGCTGATATTGTCATATGTTTTACTTGCAAAGTTCCCACTTGCTTTGGGATATGAACCATCTCAGTCCATTTGAAAATGTGTCCTTGGTAAGGAAAGGGAGTAAGTCCAGCTGTGTCCTACTTTGAATGGTTTTGCCGGGGAGTGTTCAAGTGTGAGAGCAAAGGAATGATTTTATAAGGTTGTAATGCAATAAAACCAAGGTTTTTCTCTGACACTTACTGCATATAGCGAGATTAAACAGTGATTTGTAAAGTTAATTGCCATGTAACGTTCATCAGTGCCCCGTGCTATGATGAGCATCATGATCATAACCAGGCTTATTATAGTGTAACAAGCTCTGCTCTTCAGCATGGCTGGAGCCGCTTTCCTAAGAAGAGGACTAACCTCCCCACCTGTATGTGGGAACTAGGCATCTCCCTTGGCCTGTTTGATCCTAAATGCGCAATGAGAGCCATCTGGGAGAAGTGTGGTGGCGCTTGCTGTCACAAGCATTAGTACGATCCCCTCTCCACTCTACCGTGTCCCGGTTAATTAACGAAGGGTCACTTGCCCAGCCCTTCCTGTGGAGCTGCAGACAAGTTTCCACAGTTCCTGTTCCAGCTGGTGACCCAGAGGTGAAGGTTTGTTTTCCACTCAGAATGATCAGCCTTCCGAGAAGGCTGTGGTCTTTGGTGAATCCCAGGGGGTTTCACTGCCACGTGTTGCGAGGTGGCTGCTCCTGTAGCAGAACATTTAGATCCAACAAAGTTGTAAGCAAAGACACTTCCTGTGAGCTGTGCATGTCCTTTTAGGGGTGCTTTTATTTTATTTTTTTCTAAACACCCTTTTTTCTTCATTCGAGTCTGTTTTATGTTAACTCTGGGAGGGATTTTCTCCCTACAGTATCTTTCTGTGGGTTTTGTTTTTTGAATGTTCAGTAGCCTGAGTATTAACACAATGTTGCCTTTAGCCTACTTCTGTCATTTGTGAAGTTTCTGTTTCAGCTTTTATGTAAACTTTGAATAAACTGTATGTGCTGTTGCAGTCTGGAGTCTGTACTAACTGCATTTGGTAATAAGACTGGTGGGTTTCGTCCTGCAGGGAGCTGGTGTGAAAGCTTTGTTTCACAAGGGGAGAGGTGGGGGAGCATCTCTTCTTTTTAAAGTTGCTTTCAGGGTAAGATCCCTGACATCTTGCAGTATATTTATAGGCTTGTAATGTTGGGCGGAGAATGTTACCCTATCCTCTGTGGCAGAAGGGCTGGTTTCAGGTTGCTGTAAGTGTGGTAAACAGCTCTGGGTTTCTCTTGGTCTGCATGCTGCTCCGAGCACAGGGCTCTCTGCTGCGCTGATACGCTTTGTTTGGGTTTTTCCCAAGTGCCTTTGAACCATAATTTAGGTGCTCAGACATGAGCAAAAGCCAGTGGCAGAAATCAGGTTTTTAGGAAGAATTGGAAAAATATTTCACAGGACACTGTGAAATAAGTGAATAATGTTACATCCCTTTATATTGGGGTTGCTCTAAAAATGACCCTTCTCACCGTGCTGAGAGAGCACAAGAAACACTTCAAAACCAGGGAGAACCAAATGTATTGATCTGATGTGAATTCCTTTGTTGATATGTTTGTCAGCACAATGTGTTGATCATCATCATAACAGTTGATAGCACAAGGAATGCTCCTCTGCCTCCTAGTAGAGATTTCTGTATGAAAAGATCAGAGTAGAGCTGATGGTGATACCTGTTACACCACCCACAGCGCTGTTTGATATGTAATGTTTCCTTTGCCTCGCCAAAATCTTTGTTTGCCCAGCAGGGAGGCAAGATGAAGGAATTGATGGAGGGTAGAGGAGATGCATTGAGTGCGGTGGCTTATTTCTGAAAGGGAAGCATGTAACAGGAGGGAGGTGCAAAGAAAACTGTTGGTAAAGATGATGCAAAGAGAATCTGATAACTCTCACAGCCCTTGCTGCTGCTTATCACAGTTGCTGGTACACCATTGCATACTAAGAAGTCGCAAGGTATTTTAAAGCTGGTGTTAGTCTTCTGCTCCTTTCAGGCAAAGAGTAGAACATGTGTTCCCTAAGTGAAAGTTCTCAAGCTGGTCGTGCTAAAAATAGTTTAGACAACTTCATGAATCATGCTGGGTACTTATTTTCTGGTTGTTATGGCCCAGGGCACAACAGTGACTGAGCCACATGAACCTTGCGGTCCCAGCACCAGAGAGAAGGGGAGGTGGAGAACAGCTCCTCTGGCAACATTCTGTGAGCGGGTTTCATGCTTACTGCTTTAAATATGGAGATAACACAATTGTGTTACAGGGGTGAGTCCTTTAAACGGAGGAATTAAACCACACTGCAGAAAACATTACATAGAATTAACTTCCCACTCTCTTACCCAACAGTTACTGTGGGCAACACTGGTAGCAGCTCCTGTTCTTAAAGTTGCCCACCAGTCCCTAACGTGTAACCTGCTTCTGGTTAACTCTTGGGTCTGAACTTACCTGTGCCTGAGCCTATGGGTTTTGGATGATAAGTTGTTCAAAGTGCTTCACTCTATTCCACTAATAAAACTGGAACAAAATATATTGTCCATATTAAAATAAATAAAGGAAAAGAAGTATTAATGATTTTTTCAAAGATTATATTGCCCTAAGGATCAGAGCAGAGCCTAGAAATTTGTTGAGGTTGCGGCCCGTGTTTGAGTGGAGCGCTTTGTCCTGCAAAACTGTTTTTAAACTTGGCGAAATTATCATTTTCTGAGAAACTGGAGGGAGCAGCAGGTCAAAGCAGAGGTGGTGAGAGCGTTAACTGGAGGTCCATCTGGCATGGCAGGACATTGGGAAAGGAAACTGGATGCAGTTTTGCCAGCAAATGCAGGCATGTGATGCCACATTGTCAGCTTGTGCATTTCTCTGAGGAGTCTGCAGTGCCAAGCTCAGGTCTGCTGGTGTAAGCCAGGGTAGCGCTCAGTACGCCACAACATTTACTGGGTCCATTCCTGAGTCGCCAGTGTAGACGTGGTCCTCATCAGAGCAAGAGCCCCAACACTGTGAACCTTCATTTATGCAAATTGAGTTAAGCTTCTAAACCTTGATTAAAATACTATTCGGTTTGTAAAATAAATAAATGAAAGTTTATAGTGCGTTTGTTGGGGTGGGAATGTTTGCTCCTGAAGTATGACCGATCTTTTACTTTCCTGTTCCTTTTCAGGAGGTGCATACCTCAGCCTTCCCACGTGAAATCAGTGCAGATAACATGTTCCTTGGCAGGTGTTGCTGTTCCAGGTTGCCAGGGAATAACTTTGAGTTTTGTGGTTTGTTTTTCTAATATTTCTTAAATACAGTGCTCATCATAGAGGGGAAACGTTTGTCTGTTCTAGTATCTCTGTATTCAAGACTGAGGTATTATTTTTATAAGGAGATGAATCAAACAGTGGGGGAGGTTTGGTTGGTTTAAAATGTTTGGTGTAACTTCAGCACAAAGCTGCCTGCTGTCACTGGTGGAGTGTGGGCAATATAACATTCCCTGACAAACCTGAAGTCTGCTACTGCAAGAGAATTTCAGATAAGAAAGTTGAACTAGGTAACCAAGAAAACGAGCTACCCTAATGCTTGCTGTTAAAAGAAGCTCTGTCTGGGATTAGTATCCTAGGGATGCAGCTGGGATTAACTTTGTAGGTATGAATAAGTAAGATGCTAGAGTGTGGCCTCCTCACAAGTCCTACACGCACTCACTCGGTATAGAAATGTTTTTGTTTCACTTGCCTGCCTCTTTGCTCCAGCACACAATGCACATAATCTGATTCTCTGAATGAACTTTTGTTTGGGGGAATACTGTTAGTTTTGGCTCTTGGAGAGCTGAGCTGACAGGCCTAACTCCCCAACAAAACAGACTGGAGATTAAAAAACAAACTAAAACCACGCCTTCAAAAAAAAAAGCTGGAAAGAAGCCAAAGAGATACTTTTCTGTGTTGCTGGAAAAGCTTGTCTATTTAGCTACTGAAAAATCAAATCAGATTTTTTTTTAATTGCTTAAATTAAGAGCTTCATTAGTATCACCTGCAATAAAAGGGAAAATCTTGGTCTCCCTCAGAAGAGTGCATGATCATGATCATATGCAGGAGGGAATCAAGGAGGGGAAAAAGGCACAGGGTGTTAACAAGGCAAAAAAAGAGGCTTTTTAGCACAAGGGCAGTGGGAATCTGTTAACTCAGCAGGAAAATGCAATACGTGTCTGTAGCTTCTTCCTACATGTCTGTAGCTTCTTCCTGTGAGCTGTATTTACAAAATTCAGATTTGAAAACAAAACAATTTGCTCACAATTAGTGCACAAGAGCTCTGTGGTTGGTACGAGCAGTGATTGCTGCAGGTCAGCAATATTTGGGCAGCGGGGTCAGGCCTGTGGCATCTGAGCTGCAGCGCTCAGAGGTTTATGTTTAAATTCCGTGTGCGATAGATCTAGGCCAGGTGCTATCTGAGTGCAGCAGAGAACTAGAGAGCCAGCTTCTCCCTGCATACCAAACCAAGTGAAAGATGAGAGGGTGGAAATGAGAGTTTTACATGCAGAGTACAGTGAGATGTCAAAAAAATAATCTGTGAAGCACTTCTAGTGCTGTTGTAGTGCTGGCTATAGTTCAGTCTCAGTGATTCCTTATTTCTAANTTAAAAAACAAACTAAAACCACGCCTTCAAAAAAAAAAGCTAGAAAGAAGCCAAAGAGATACTTTTCTGAGTTGCTGGAAAAGCTTGTCTCTTAGCTACTGAAGTATCAAATCAGATTTTTTTTTAATTGCTTAAATTAAGAGCTTCATTAGTATCACCTGCAATAAAAGGGAAAATCTTAGTCTCCCTCAAAAGAGTGTATGATCATGATCATATGCAGGAGGGAATCAAGGAGGGGAAAAAGGCACAGGGTGTTAACAAGGCAAAAAAAGAGGCTTTTTAGCACAAGGGCAGTGGGAATCTGTTAACTCAGCAGGAAAATGCAATATGTGTCTGTAGCTTCTTCCTGTAAGCTGTATTTACAAAATTCAGATTTGAAAACAAAACAATTTGCTCACAATTAGTGCACAAGAGCTCTGTGGTTGGTATGAGCAGTGATTGCTGCAGGTCTGCAGTAGCTGCTTTTCAGCGTGTCTTTGCTGTGTTTCCTCAGGATATATTTGGGCAGCGGGGTCAGGCCTGTGGCATCTGAGCTGCAGCGCTCAGAGGTTTATGTTTAAATTCCGTGTGCGATAGATCTAGGCCAGGTGCTATCTGAGTGCAGCAGAGAACTAGAGAGCCAGCTTCTCCCTGCATACCAAACCAAGTGAAAGATGAGAGGGTGGAAATGAGAGTTTTACATGCAGAGTACAGTGAGATGTCAAAAAAATAATCTGTGAAGCACTTCTAGTGCTGTTGTAGTGCTGGCTATAGTTCAGTCTCAGTGATTCCTTATTTCTAAGCAGATCATGCATTTCTTCCCTCACAGGGTATCTTAAAGACCTCTTATGTTGTGCATCATTTATTTAACTACAGTCACAAGATGGCTTTCCAGCTGAAATTCCTTGCCCAGCAACATTTACGTGTCGTGGTGTGTAGAACAAACTTAATTTTGTTCTGAATGGGGGAAGGGAATCTTTCAGACTGGCATTTGCAGCAAAGTCTTCCCTGTTGCCTTCTTTTAGAAAAGGATTTGAAGCATAACACTGTGGTAGCGTTTTGACTGTTTCTGAGGTAGATAAAATATGAGGAACTGCAAATTGGATCAGAAACAGCTTAATAAAGCACCTGAGCTGTGCAAGTTCTACCATACTACACTGTATAGTTTCCATTTGATCAATATATATTCAAATTGCCTATTAAGTGGAGGTTATATAAGCTGACTAGACCAGCATCTGAGATTGTCTTGTTTGGGTGGAATTTATCTTCACATTGAAAACTCTCCTGCTTGTCCCCTTAAGTGCTCTTTGTTTCTGAAAATGCTGGTGTTTCTTAATGCTAGTTAGTAATGAAAAGTACCCCAAGCTACTGGGTTTGTCCATTTCTGTCCAAATCCAAAGGGTGGTTGTGTCACGTGGTTTAATGCTGACCAAAGTTCATCTTAAAATCCCCTGATTTAAGGGAGGAGAACAGAGGATTCTTCTGTTATGAGTCATCTTGTATCAGAGCTTGATTTTGCTTCTACAGATGTCGGCAGGAGTTTTTCCATTGAGCGTAGTGAATGGTTTTTTTCAGTGTTCTAGAGAGCTACTGGTTTAAATTTGAAGTGACCCTAACAGCTGTGAGTGGTGTATCATGTGCCCAGTACCTGTGAAAGAAGAAGGTTGCCTGTTTGCTTTGTGCCTGCTGGGTCAAAAGCATCACTAAAATATCCTGCAAGATCATTCATTAACTGCTCCGCCACGCAGTATTTGTCAGCCAAACACTCGATAGTGCTATTCATTGCTCATCCCTAGTGGAAGGCAGCCCTTTAACATAGAATCTTTAAAAAACATCTTTGGAGACGAGAAGGGAGGAATCATTCATGGGGACTTTTTGCTTGTGTGTGCCTGAAATGCTTTATTCTGGATACCATTAACACAGAGGAAAATTAGGAGATTTTTGGTGGCAAAACTTTGCATAAAAATGCCAGGACATTTACCATCAACATTTGTAACATATCAAATTCACCTCTTCTCCCTAATTACATTTCAGTTTATTGAAGAAAGGTTTAAAAATTAAATGTATTTTAGAGAATTGGGTCAACACTATCACAACAGCCACCCATATCTTGTACTTTGCTGTGTATCTTGTGATACTTGAAGGTTTGTAATTGTTTTAAAAACACAGCTGCTTTCAGTAGAATTCAAAAAATGGAGAGAGTTGTGTTATACTGGTAGACCAGTGCTGTGTTGTCTGCCCTCCTGCATGGATCTTGGTTACCTGAGGTTAATTCCTGAGCTGGGAAAAAGTATGTGAAAAAGCTTGGGAAGGGTGTCCAGCCTCTTCTGGCATATCCAGGGCTCATAGGTGAAAACTACAGCATACGGAAGTTACAACTTCTCTTCTGAAAATACTCCTCCAAAGCATCTTGGGGTTCCTGTGTCTGAGGGAATTCCAGCTCTGTTGGCTGTTCAGCTGAAGCTTTCCTGGTTGGTTTGTTGTGATCAAATCACTTGAGGACATTTGGCCTCAGGGAAGTGGAGATTTCTACATGGGAGACTGAACTGAGCTCCCGGAATGTGTTGCGCATTATCCACCACATGATTTTTCAGCCACCTTGATTTGATTTGTGTTTGATAGTGATGAAGATAGGAAAATCACGTATTCCTCCAGCATAGCTTACATGAGCTGGCACGTCCTGGGTAGCACGGGCTGTGCTTCTGGTAACAACAACAACCCCTGCAGAATGCAACTGGGAGCCTAGTTCCCTCTGTGCACCTCTCCATGCAGCACCAACGTCCCGCTGGTCATGGCCAGAGGCTGGGGTGGGTGCAGCTGTCCTGACCTGCACCATGGAGTGTTTGGTCCTTGCAATGTTCTCCTCCTCCCCTCATTGGAACCAGCAGAGTTGCAGCAGCTGTTGTAGAGAGAGCAAGGACCATGTGTGCACTGACATTCTATGCTCACAGGTACATCGTGATGTTTGCTGGATGGCAGGTTGCTCTGCGTTCCTTGTAGGAGTTGTGGCTATAGGAGCAGGGAGCTGGCAGGAGCAGCAGGCAGTGGGGCTCTGTTTTTTTGTTTGTTTTCCCCCTGCACTAAAGTCTGAAGATGGGTTTCAGTTAGGCAGCTGCTCTCAGTCAGCATTCAATGTGACTGACTTTCTACTCACTTTGGAATTTGGAATAGTGTCTATTGTTGTCAGCTTCACGCTGACTCCTCTCTACTGAGGCCGAAGTTGTTTCACTTATGACCTCAAGCTGGGCTTGTGCTTTGCTCCCATGGGAACTAAAAATAATAATTATTTTAAGAATAGGTTCTTAATCACTTCCTTCTTTTGATGCACTACTTTTGTTTAGGATTTTGTAAGAATGTAGTAGAAAAATGTTTTAAACAGTGTATTTTAATTCCAGTTTTAATTGGCTCGTTGAAGACCCAAGGAGTGTACAAGGATTAATTATGGTTCCTTTCAGGTTTTTCTTATAGAAAAGCGTTTGTTCTTGTTATTCTGAGGGGAGATTATTAGAGTTTTGTTGCTTTGGCAAACTGGTCACAGTGATCTATGAAGAGATGAGCATTTAAGCTGACAGATTCCTTGGTCAGAGGCGTATGGGCATTTCATCAGTGTTGGTGATGCATCAGCATTTACAGCCACACTGTTGATTTACAGAGGAGAAACGTGAAATGATGTGCTTTAATCTGGATTTAAAATGAATGATAAGACAAAATATGCCATACTTTTGTGGCAGAGCTTGCTGTGCAGTGAACACTGTGAAGGCGACAAGAGTTTGTAGGGAAGATGGGGAAAATATCAAACGCGTGGAGATCCACAGTCTGTCCTTACCTACAGCAGCTGGATAACAGAGATAAAATGCTTGCTTTGTGGATCTTTCCGTTAACTGAAAGACTTCTGTAACTCAGAAGTGGGTTTTTAGAGAAGATGTATTTCCAAGAGGGGTATATGGGCACTCTAGCAAAAAGAAATGAATAAATAAATAGAATCCAGAAAGGCTTTCCTAGACTTCATTGAGCACAGAAAGTGTGGTTGTACAGAGTGTCCAAGAGCCCAGCTACAGAGAATAACACAGATACATCAATTGTTTTTCCTGTTCCTTGCTAACAATTCACTTGGGTTCTGTTACTTCCACTCAGTGAAGTCTTTTGCTCCAGCAAATCTCCTTGCCTTGGAGAGAGCCCGTATAGTTACATACAAATAGTAGCACAATTTGATCTTTTCTGAGTGTTTAGAGGTGAGGTCACTGGTGTTACTGAGTTACTCCTCACTACAGAAGACCTTAACCTCTTGACCTGATTTTCATAATGTTTTGAGATGAAACTGTTGCCTTTGTGTGTATTGTCCTGCTGATTTCAGTTCTTGTTGCTGGTCCATATCCCTTGTAGAAAGGACGCACAAGCAGCGTAGGAAGATGTAAACTAGCAAGATGTATGACTGAAACCATAAAAAGTGAGAGAGAGAATCTGGGATAGGCATGATGCCTATTCTTTAATCCACGGCTTGAACTATGCTGCATAGTGAATATTTCGTACTTCCTCTTCTCTTTCAGCGGTATGGATTAATGATTCATAAAGGTGTACTTTAAGGACTGAGTAGTTTGTGTTTATACAGTGTTTACTGGAGTTCCTGTTGCTTCTCCTTTTTTCCTTCCCTCTCAATTCCACCTCTCATGATTGTTTATCCGTAAGCTGTTACTCTTCCCAACCTTCCCTTTCTTTGGAGAAGAGTTACTGTTCCTGGTCTCAGTGATCCTGTGTGCCCAGCTGTGGTTACCAGCCTTGTAGAACTGGTAGATGATTTTTCTTCTGTGGCCAGAACTAGCATTTTGTTCTTCCTTTCCAGTGTTACTAGCCTGGAAAATAGAATGGAATTGTAGAAATGAACTTGTGTTAACTTCATCCAGCTCCTCGACAAAATCCAAGCCAAAACTACTTGTGGCCAAACATACAAAAACCTCTAGACAAAGTTTTGGGCTTCATTTTGAGCAATCTCATTCTCGACTGATGGAAGCTTATATGTTGACGTTTGAAAAGGTGGGATGCTGGCAAGGATCAGTGTGGGTGAAATGAATTTGAGTCCTATGAATATACTTGTGAGACCAGTTATGACAGTTGTTAGTTGGCAGATGAGAACACAAAGGATTCTTGGAAACTGCGCTCATCCCTGGCATCTCAATCAGGAGGCCACGGACAGCATGGGGCAAAAGTTACCAACCATGGCTTGTTGTACTTTTTTTCTGTTGATAATTTGGCGCTTTTAGGGAGATGCTTTGTCTTGAAAGGAGTGGGATGAGAAAAGCTGAAACCGGGATGATTTATTGTCTGTTTTGTTTCAGTGGAAAGCTGGTTTCACCAAAATGGAAAAATTTTAAAGGCTTGAAACTTCAGTGGAGAGATAAAATCCGTCTCAATAACGCCATCTGGAGGGCATGGTACATGCAGTGTAAGTATCTTGCTCTGCTGTGTTGCTTGCTATGAAGTATTTTCCAAGAGACACGTGTAAGAAGCAAGAGAATTGATATGACTGTCTAGTGAAAAGTTCAGAAGTCTGCTAAAGGGCCAGATGGATTGGATTGGATCAGGGCGTTCTTAGAGATGTCCACACAGAGGCTGCACTGAGCAGTACAGGCACAGTCCATGATCTCTGGTTTTTCATGTTGGTTGTCTGGAAGGAACCATGGCTAGATTTTTCTTTTCACATCTTATCATTGAACTGATAGAGTAGAGTCTGCACGTGCTGAACACTCATATTTTCATTCTTGTTTCAGACCTGGAGAAGCGCAAGAATCCGGTGTGCCATTTTGTGACTCCTCTGGACGGCTCTGTTGATGTCGATGAACATCGTCGTCCGGAGGTATGTAAAACGTGAGGAACAGACTAGCGAGCTGTAGAGTTAGTAACAAGATTTTCTAGTCCACTGGATGTTAGAGCAGCATAGCAATTCTTTGTGCGTTTTCTGCAGAACAGGACATTGGATGCTTTATACGTTATATTTTAGTAAATTCATTTAAAGGATTTTTTTGCCATTTCTTAACCTTTGGTTATGGTTTAGCTAGCCTGGGAGTTACTGATAGCACAGCCAGACATCATCTCTTGTTTGTGTATTGTGGGAAGGATGAAGTTAGTACTGTCAGATTGGCTCCGATAGCTGAACTCTGGACAGTGCTGATACATGGGCTCAAACAGAATTAGCCTGCTTTCTTTTGCATTTTTTATGCCTGAATATTTGCTTGGAAATTTTTTGGACGTTCAGCTGTTACGTGATTCTGTGTAATTCATGGTATGTGTTTGTGTTCTCAGGCCATTGCAACAGAGGGGAGATACTGGAAACGAAGAATTGAAATAGTCATCAGAGAGTACCACAAGTGGAGAACATACTTCAAGAAAAGGGTCTGTTTACACAGTAGCTTACTTGAACTTGATCAGCACGTTGTTGCTTTTTGAGTTT
The DNA here is from genome assembly GCA_013389865.1 of Piaya cayana. Taxonomy (NCBI): domain Eukaryota; kingdom Metazoa; phylum Chordata; class Aves; order Cuculiformes; family Coccyzidae; genus Piaya; species Piaya cayana. The sequence goes on from WAAB01002007.1 coordinate 24,443, forward strand.
CGATGTTGATTTTGCTAGCATGCAAGAATACTTAAAATGAATTATAAGCTAGTACAGACATACTCATCTGATTAGTCCCATTTAGCTAAAAATTATTCTGCAGGGACTAATTGTGCATGATTTGGCCTTAAATTTTTTTCAAAGTCATGTCGTCTTCTTGCATATACAGGACCTATTGTGACTTAAACATCTGTTTTGTTCTCCTTTTGCAGTTGCAGAAACATAAAGATGAAGATCTTTCAAGTTTGGTCAGGGTAGGTAATACCACTGATAAGCGGCAGCACTCATGCTTGTAGAAGCTGCAGTAACAAAGCTGTAGCGTGCAGTAGCTTGCATTGATTAGAATCTCAAGATGAGCATCTTGCTTAAGCCTTAATTAAGGTTAGACACTAATGTTTCTGTGCCTTAGAGAATAGTGTAAGATTTGTAGTTTAAATTGGATGAAGGAGAGATTGAATCTTAAGTGATGAGGAAGAAATGAGAATCAGTATTGGTGCATGGAAAGATCAATCTCTCTGAAGGCTGGTGCATCTCGTATTTTTACTGAGTCATAACTGGCACTACTGCCTTGCTTGTGTAACTGGATCTGTGGTGATGCATGTGCTGCTTGTTGTAGATCTTCCTGCTACCCACAACATGGGAAATTAACGTGTCAGGATCCTGCACTTAACTCCATTTGAGAGATTCAGATACACTTCAAGATAGGAGTTGTTTGCTTTGAGTTTTTGCTGTGTGTGTTATTTTTAAATCGTTATTCAAGCCAAGGGATTGTTAAACTGTAGGTGAAAAAAAAATACGTATAATCAGTGAAACTAGAGAGTTATTTTGGCTTACATCCTTCTAGTCAACATTTGGGTTTGTGGCAAAAACCTTCCCCAGAGTGTCATGTGTTCCATTGAAGTTTTCTGTTGTTGCTCAAATGGGTGAGCTAAAGTTGTTGGTGTATCAGAAGTAGCACTGGTCTGTTTCAGTCCATTTGTATGGCTCCTAAAGGAGCTTCTTTCTCTAAAAATGTGACAAATGAAGACTGCTTTTATACATCTGTGCCAGACTGCTCTAGCGTTCTGTAAGCAGCCTGACTTTTCTTGCTTTCCTTTGGCAGGATGATGATGTGGTTCTCTGGCAAAAAAGAAGGTATGGCAGAGAAACTCCTGTCCCTATGGAGGAAGGCAGCCTCCTGGATGCAGATATGCTCATGTCTGAGTTCACCGACACGCTGTTCTCCACGCTGTCTTCACATCAGCTGGTGTCATGGCCAAATTCCAGGGACATAGGTATGTGTTGACTGTTAGCTGTGTTGCAGTGGGAACCTCTTAGAGAGGTCCAGTTTGTTGCTTTGCTGCTCTTCTAGTCTTGCCTAAGTAGTTTACCTGACTTTGCTAACACAAATATGTAGCTGGTTTATGCCTTCAAGGTAATGGAATACCAATTACTCACCTATTTCTGTCTTAGCTTCTTGTGTGCTGCTCGTAGCCTTGTCCTCTAATATTGCTCTGAATAAATCTGTAATGAGCAGTGCTTATCTTTATCTGCGGTGAAAGCGTTATTTATCTCCAAGCACGTGTCTGTGTATTTCTAAGGGAATGCCTAGTATTTTTCTTTGGATATGACCCTTAGAACATGTTCAAGTCTTGACTCCTGTAAAAACAGTCCAGGTGCAATACTGTAGTGTGGAGTGCTCCCCCTAACTGAAGGCTGTCACTGTCTAATGGGACAGCAGTTGTCCGCTATGCATCATCTTTGCTGCATGGATGTCTAAGCTCTTTGAGCAACTCCAGAGCTGCTGTGGTTTACATGAAGTGTACTTGTGGCAAAATTAAATGGGCTTATTTTAAAATACTGTGCTCAGAGCCGTGGCAATTCAGGTTGTGCTTCCCAGCGTATTTATCTATTGTGCAGCAGGGTCAGGACAGGAGTTTTAGGACCAGGAGGTAATCCTCAGCTGTTAATTGTAGCCTTCAGGTTTCACCTTGTCCATTTTTCTAGCTGGAAGTTTCATTCCCTGAAGGTTTTGATTTCTGAACTGTGCTGTGGTTCTGAAGAAAAGCAGATGCCTAATTTATTTCAGCAGCAGGTTTCCTGTAAACATTTTAGCTGAGTTTGGCTGTGCAATGTGTGCTGGTATTGGAGCCAGAAGCTATGTTCCTACTGCTCTTACCGTGCAAGTGATGTGAAGCTAATCTAACCTGTCTTTTGCATTTTGCAGCACACTTGGGAAACGCTGACATGATTCAACCAGGGCTTATACCTCTCCAGCCAAATTTTGATTTTATGGATACTTTTGAGCCTTTTCAGGGTAAGAATCATATATTTATAAAATTAGTTTATTTAAAATTGCGATGATTTATGACCTAGACTTTAAGAGAAAATTAAACATCACAGGTTATCTGCTCTCTTTAGAAGGCAAGAGATTTGAGTGAAAGGTGAGGAAAGCTTGATGCATTTTCTGTGTTTGTTATTTCAGACAGATTTGTATGTGGGTAGACTCCTTTGTTACTGTGACCCACTCCTTTAATTACCTGGGTTTGAGAGTCACTTTAGGATTGTTTATTCATGGTTTGAAACTGGTTGTTAATTTGCTTTCAAAAGAGTAGCATTTAGACCTTAAGTCATTGAGTAATTAGAGGTAGAACATCAGGTACAGACAGAACAACTCACAGAATCACTTAAGGTTTTTCCCTTTTAACACTTCCTGGTGATTAAGTGATTTAACACTTTGTTTGCCTTGGAACATTTCCTGGTACTCTCAAAAATTACTTAAGACTACTGCTGATGATTTGGATGGTTATGGATCTTTATGGGAGTCAAAAGTCTGTTTGCTGGGCCTGCGTGCAGTCTGCATCAGATAACTGACTGTTGTGGCACTGCACTGAGAATCAGCTCTTGGCTATGTGTGTAGGTGAACCTTTAACAAGGGACTGATTTTTGTGTTGTCTCATTGTCGAAGCTTGCATGATATTTGAAGGTTTGCCCTGAAGAGATCACTTCCTTTAGAAGACAGCAATTCATTGCTCAGTCAGCAGCAGTTATATGAAGCAGAAGTCTTGTGTTTTCGTTATTTGCTAAATAATATTGATATTCCTGTGAATTTTGGTATCTAGCAATACTGTACCTTGAATATGAAAAGTAGAAAATTGATAGGTGGCTTTCGTATTTCAGATTTATTTACGCCCAGTCGTTCCAATAGTTATTTCCCTTCTGTGTCTGCTGTCAGCGCAGCTACGACAGACAGCGGCAACAGCAATCCTCCCCAGGTAAGAGACTCTCAGTGTTTAAAGCAGCCTCTTCACAGGCACTTATGTGCTGTGAAGACTATCACAAGCTATATCCTTCTCAGAAGGAGCTCAGACAAAAAATTCAATGTCATGTCTTAATCTGTAATATTTTTCCTTTTGTCAGTCTCCTGTCCTGCCGTCAGATTCACTGCCCAACACACTTCCAGCAGGGAACCTCAGTGACGGACTGATTGCTTCCTCAGTACCTGCTCCTGTCATTCCTGATGTTGGCACTGACCAGTGTTCCAACATCAGAAGCGAGGGATCTTTCATCCAGCCAGCGGACTTCACTCCTGACCCGTCTCTCAGCGGGCCACAAACTTTTGTGCCAGTGTTTCAGACACCCTTGTCACTGCTTCAACCTGCGACACAACAGCACCAGTCCCCGTTGCCTGCAGTGCCTCTGAATTCTAGCTTAAGCTCTCCACCAACTGCGTTTGCTGCACCGGAAACGCAGAAGTTTGGCCTCTGTGAATCTACAGTTATCACCCACACAGCTTCCGCTACCTTGACCCAAAACGCCCCTGCTACCACCTTCAGCCAAAGCCAGAACCTTGTCCTGGCGACACAGCAGCCAGGTGCGGGAGTGCCTTGTAACCTGGCTTTCCAGACTGCTGTCCTGCAGGGGCAGCCGCGGCCCCAGCTGCAGTCCCAGCTGACATTTGCACTGCCCAAAGCTGTTCCTCTGGCCAGTGCTGGGACAAGGCCCAAACAGTCACAAAAACGAGTGCCTGCTCCGAAGCCTGAAACAGTGTCCTTATTGCTAAAGAATGCCTTCATCACTCCAGGTGAGAAGCACTGGTGGGGTGCTGGTTTTCTTTTCTCAGTGGGGCTAGCAGGTTTGCACACTAACTGAGAATGCAATCCTCAATGCGATGTTCTGGGCTGCTGTGAGGATTTGAATCGGTTTGCTTGTGATTGTGAAAAGTTGACCTGCAGAAGGGGGTATGTCCTTGTAAAACTTGTGCTGGACTGTATAGATGCATCGGCACAGGGGCTGACTACAACTCCTGCCCCATAGAAACCTTGGGTTTAATGCTTAATGCTGTTCTGATTAATTCTGCCTTTTTAGAGCATTCAACCACAGAATCGCAGGGTGCTGAGAATCAGCCTTTCCAGTGGGGAAGGACTGTGGACAGGCAGAGGGAGCTGGAGATCTTTTGTCCCAAGCAATCTGCAGGCTCTTGAGATGCGATCAGGAGCTGTGTGGTTTTCAGTTCAGAGTGTGAGTGCGGAACTGATGTGCTGGGACCTCCACGCCGGGTGTAATTTGGAGCCACTGGCGCTGCACAGAGCTAAGAATAGCAAGTGTGAGAAGGGAGAGTTTTGCTTGTGGTGGTTCTTGTGGGAAAGCTCGAGGCTAGGGCAGGACAGGCAGGACGCTTTTTCTTGGAATTATTGCACGCAGTTTTAAACTTGTGCTGGCTGGGGGCCAAGTGACTTCAGCCACTTGAAATGTGCAATGATAATGCAAGAAAAACCCTGCCTGGAGGAGTATTGTTAAACAGGCTTCATTAAGGAGTAGGTGTGTCTGGCATTGTGGTTACCCACCAAAAAAACAAAATCACTTTTCAGGAGGATCTAATTCTACATGTCACTGGGAACAAGCTGGTCCATAATTAATAGCATTAGGATGTTAATAGCAATGTTTCTGTCTACAGTACATTGTAAAGCAAGAGTCCGTGTACCTTCAGCAGACAAGGCATGCATTTCTTACCTATCCCAATGCTTCATCAGTTACTTCTAGGCCATTGCAACAAATGACTTTGTACCACATCTTGGTTTAAAAATTCTTGCTGGTTTTTATTCCTGGTAATGGTATGCGTTCAGGAATCACGGTCTCTTAAACTCCTGGGACACCAAGTTCAGAGGTCAAATCCCAGTCTTTACATAAAGACCAGAGCTTTATTTTTGGCAACAGGATAAACGTCAGTACTTGTAACTGAGGCATTTATGCCTGTCAGTTGTGTTCAGGACCAATAAATCATCTCGAGACTATAAAGCAAATTGCATTATAACCTATGTTAGAAAGGGATGTTCAGCATTTCCTGCCCACTGATAAAAGCACTCAAAAGTCTGCACAGATTGTCTCATCAGGTGGAAGATTTCACATGGGAAAGACCTCTGCTCTCACCCCTTCAGGGCAAATGTTCTGATTTTGAGAAGAAAGCCTGCAAAAGATGCATGTGTAGGATGGAAACGTGCAAAAGGGGATCAAAATATGTACTGATTGTTAGAGTTACCCAAATATGGAGGTCAGAAATACCAAGCCTGTGCAGCAGCATTAATGCACTGGTAAGAGTACGCAATGTAGCTCAATAGAGATGTCCCAGCTCTGGCTGAACGTTGGTGAACAGTGGAAGGGTTGTGATTCCAGTTTTATATGTGGAATGCTCAGACAAAGAATGGCCTCCTTGTGCTCTCTGTCAGCTATACCCACAGAAGGGCTGACACGAGGGCTGTGCAATCCACAAGGCCTTTTCTAATAAAGGCTATAGGGAAGTTTTAGTTGATTCAAAACGCAGTTGTTAGTCACAGATGGCACAGTATGGAGAGGGCAGTAGATAACCTGCACTGTCTCCCTGTTCTGCTGTGTGTGTTCTTCAATATCCAGATGCCAAACTGCAGAGGAATACGTTGGCAGTGACTGAGCTATTGTTGCGTTATTAGTGCAAAGCAGAGCTGAAGCCAATACAGGGTAGGATGAAACTGAGTAAGTTTAGTTTTGCTTCCCATCTGGAGAGAATTGCTGCTGTTCACAATTCTGTCTAGCTGTCCAGCACCACACACCTCTTGGTTCTTTAGCCTATTCTCTGTGCTGATTCCCAGTCGCATTTGGTTGTCCTGTGCTTGTGTGTCATGTAAAACAGTTGTAAAACCAAATAGTGAAAGAAGCTAGTAGAGCGAAGTATAAGGAAGAGAGTTTAAAATATATACCAGAAAGCATTAAGTATTGAATATGCATCCTTCAGCTGGGTTCTGTCATTGGCCCTTGCTGGATCCGCAGCAGAAGCCTGAGATCCAAGAAGTATGGATGTGAGAGGATGGGTGAAGATGATTCTCCTTCTGTCACACCCAGCTCTGGTAAAATGAAGACACTTTGCAACTCTTTGGTTTGCTAGGTACCTGTCTAAATTCACCCTGAAAGAGTGTCAGGGATGCTAGAAGCCTCATAAATAACTGATGTGTTGGAGTCCTTTGTACTGGATTAATGGGATTGAGATGATCAGAAAACTGGTGGCACTTTGTGTTGCAATTAAATAGTAACAACTAGGTGTTCATTAATCCATTCCTCTGTTCAATGACAAGTTGCTTCATACAAAATGATCTCTAGCTTTTTGGATTTTTTTTTTCCTCATTAACTATTCTAACTCAATTGTGTTCTTCAGCTGCCTTTCAGGGACAGTCCAGAGCTGTGATTGTAACTCCAGCACCTTTAAAAAGAGAGGGGATTTTGACGCCAGCCACGTCTCAGTCTAATGTTGCAATTGCACCAGCTGGAATTGTCAGAGTAAGGAGAAGAAAAAAAGTATATATTTATTTTCTAGGCCTCTTATTTGTAAGTAGTTTGAGCTGTAATGCGCTCCAGAGGGTAACCAGTCCTCTAAATCTTACCTGTTACCCAGCATATGCATTTGTGCATTCAGCATTATATTTGCTTATTTTTAATCTAGCTGTTTTATGGGCCTGGAAGCACTATAGAGTCTTCACAGACTCTGTCTCAGGCAACAGTAAGATTACAAAGAGGCATGTATATCCAATACTATGAATGGGGATGGTTTGTGCTTTTTCTTAATTGTGAAGAGGCTAGAAGGAGCCCAGGATGCTCACCTTGCCATTTACATGTTGGAAAGCATACCTTGAGTGGGTTTCCCAGGTTGTTTTATGCAGGAAGATGGGAATAGCATATTATGCTGTTTACGTGTTGTAATTCTGCTTTAAATTATGAAAGGATACTGGTCTCCTCCAGAAGTCTGACTTCGGTGCCTGCCAGTTCCTTATATGTTAGCCCTTGTTTCATGTCATCAGTTTGTTAATAATGTATTGATTTGCTACTTCTAGTGAAAGGCAAGGTAACAAATCTCTCTTTCTCTTTCTTCTCTCGCTCTCTTTCTCTTTTCTCTCATCCCTTCTCTCCCTCTGCATCCCACCTTCCCCCCCTCCTTCTCCCCCAACTCTCTCTCTATTTCTCTGTTTTTCTCTGTGCTATTTCTATGCTGTTCCCAGGCTCCCGGGGTGACGGAGTTCCATAGTAACATTCTGGTTGGTCCAGCACAGCGAGCACCAAGTAGTCAACAAACTCAGTCCACAGTCTCACATCTCTTCTCTCCTAGTGTAGTCCAGGATGTGTTGGTGAAAGGAGAGCAAATCCCTCCCCACAGTAGCTGTTCACAAGTTCCCTCACCTACACCTAGTAAGTTAGAAAGTTGCAATCATTCTTTCTCCTGTACACATTTAAGTGTGTTCCCATGGGTTAGGCAGGGTATAAATCAGCCTTCAGGATCCTTGGATAATTTTTGAAGGAAAAGATTTCAGGCCCTTATACCCTGCGGCTTTGTTGCATTCAGTTGTTTGCAATTTTTGTCGTAAACTACTGTGCAGCGTTCCCACAAACTGTGACTTCTGTGCTTCTTGTCAGTGGCTCCTTTCTAAAAGGATGTACTGTCATAGTCACCCAGAAATTAAATTCCTTTGGAAGGCATCTGTGTAGGAAGTGTTGAATAGGTTTGTTGTTCAGTATCATAAGTATAATTTTGATTGGAGGATCTCAGGTACAGTCTCTGTTAACAGTAGGTAAGTGCAAAGACTGTTTTTGCATGCGTGTTGGTAGAGCAATATCTGGGCTGATTTAGAGACTTATGCTGGTTTTGCTGATGGCTTGTGAGTGTCACCTTTATGTCCTAGGCCATTAGAACCTCCAACAGGTAATTAATTCAGCAGGACGATGGAATTGCAGCCTACATGTTCAACATGCCTTTGATGAAATGTGTGTGTGTGTGAAAGGCGTATTACCTGTCGCAGTTTGGAATGTGTTAGCCGTCTGCCGTGATATACTAAGCTTTCCCAGCCTTCTTGATATTTTCTAGCATGTGGTTGCTGCATCAATGCGTATGATTTAATTGCTGACTGCAGTTCAGTTGAATTCTGAATAGAAACTTCTCAGCGGTTGCATTTGCTACAGAAAGTTGTTTGTTAATGTGACTTTCTTTCTTCCCTTATGAAGGCAGAGACTGTCAGAATTCAGGCCAAGCTTCCCCCTGCACCTCTGAGCAGAGCCCCAGTCCGCAGTCTCCCCAGAACAGCTGCTCAGGAAAACCTACCACTGATCTTAATATGGCTGCAATTAAGGTGTGTGTCCTTCCCTTTAAAGTGCTTTTCTTCTTTGCCTTGTAGCTACTTTTCTGCCCTGATGTCCGAGCACGGCCTAGAGATGAAGTTGTGCTTCAGGAACACTGAGTGGGCTGTCTGTGGCTTAGATGTCACTTGCACTGCATCTGTGCTGCTCCCTTCAGTTTAAGATGTCAGATTTTAATAATCTACTCTGGTCTTGAGGGATGCGTCACCAGAAGGGCCAGGCTTAAACACACCTCTGCAGGTCCTTATGGTCATGACAGCAGTTTCTGCTGTGGCTTACAGGAGTGTTATGACAGGTCTCAGTTTATTTGTTCAAAGGTTTCAGGATTAGTTTTTCTAAACTGTGGCTTTTTGCCATTGTTCTGTTGGGGCTCCTCAGGTCCACAGGGCTCTGGCCATTGCTGGAGGGGGAGTTCTTGACCTGCTGAATTAGTTACGTGTCTCCAGTGATGCAGTGCTGCTCCACAGAGAAGCAGCTCTGCAGACTCTGCAAGTTACATCTGTAAAAACACTTCCAGAATTATTGGGGTAAGAACTTGGCGGTCTAGAGGTAGCGTCTGAAATCTGGCTGGACTTCAGACACAAGGGGACCTTGTCACAACACTTTCTGTGATGGCATGAGAAACTTACCCTCAAAAAACAACCAATGCAGGGTAAGTGGCTGGCACCCTCTCATTCATTCTGTCGTGAAAGGGAGTGTTCACCATTTTGCAAGTGCCAACCCCTTTTTTGGCTTCTGTGTCTTTCTGTACCCTATGAATTGGTACTTGATTGCTTCCAGGGCAGAAAGGTAAGTTTAAACACTTGCAGCCTGTGGTTGCACGCGATTCTAGTTGTGTTGCAGAAGAGAATCGGAACTGACTCTTGCTGAGCATACTGCAAGTTACTCATAAAAGTTTTTACAGTTGTTTGCATGACATAACTGCTCACACTCAGTGGTAGCAGCCTGTTAAAGGAACGAATTATTAGGACTGGCCCATGCTGGGGAAGTGGCCACTAGGTGGAGGAGTGTTCTTGAAAGCAAGGAAGCTGCAACGAGATGGGTTTTATAGCCATTTAATCTCTCCTGCTTTGACTGGAATTGTTTGGGGTGGGTAGTTAGTAAATCTTGTAAGATGAGAGAGAAGCAGTGATGTTTGCCGCACCCTAGATGTATATTCTTTTTCTCCTCCGCATTGCTGGTTAGATTATATTGTGGTGTAACAGTTTATTGGGTTTGACAAAGCATAGGGGGGCGCTGGAAATCTCAGTTCTGCTCTTGAACCTGCATTTTCTGTGGTTTTGGGCAGCCACTTCACTGCTTTATTGTATTGTTTTCCTCCCTTACAAAATAGGGTGGTGGTGAGCTGCGGCTGGAGAAAGTAGCTCTGCTGAGAATGCATTCGCAAAGTGCAAACTCTGTTTTCTTCCAAGTGTTTTGGTGGAAACAACTTCTAAATTTTTAATGCTATGAATGAAAATGCTAATTCCTGCAAAGCCTTTATCCTCAGAGTAGGCCAGAGGTGTGGATTCTGTTTTCTTTATCACTGCCTGTTTAGTTTACATCAGTAGGACTTATGTATGTATAACAAATAAGTGATACAGACTGTTTTAAACTTAGTCTTCAGCAAGATTCTAACTAATTTTATACATCAAAAATTGGAATTTAATTTTAGAGAAAGAAAATTACCTAACAATCTTAGATAAGAATTTTTACTTAAGAAAGAAAACCTGCAGGGTTTGGAATTTATTTTAATACACCAGGTGCTTCTTTTTGATTACCTAAATCATTGCTTGCGAACTTATAGTCCCTTGCCTTTGAGTGGGGAGATGATGAATGCCACAATTCAACAAAAATGACACAGCAATTTTGTATAGCTGAAATAGTCAGAGCAGTAAAATGCTAAAGGAGAGCAGCATAGACTGAGCTAATTTTATTTATGCAGAATCGACAAATGAAGCATATATCGGAACAAAAACGAAGGTTTAATATCAAGATTGGTTTCAGTACTCTGAACAGCTTGGTTCCAGCCAACTCCAAGTCGGTAAGTAACTCGGTGACACTAACAGTTTAATATGGAATATAAGAAAGAGCCATTCTTAAAGGACTTGTTAGTAAATTTAATCTCTTCACTGTTGACTGCGAACGCTGGTCAGTCAGTGAGGATGCTTGAACTGATGGATTTAGAAGGGGAACGGTGGTAAATCCATGGCTTAGAGTCAAAAGAGCATGTGAAAGTGCTTCATCTTTTAGATGTTCTTTTGATGCAGCTTCAAATGTTGAGCAATTCTTGTCTGATGAGGTGCTGCAGCTTTAAAGATAACAGGGAAAGGAGGGAAAATTGATGTTTGCAATCCTTGCTGTTGGCACCCCAGTAATGAAGATTGTTGCCACCTTTGCAGCATGAGATCCCTTTGCACTTACGTCCAGTGAAATCCCTAAAACTTCCTACAATAGTGAGATCTCTCCCTGCCAGGAGGAGTTAGGAGCGTGGCCAGTTCAGATGATGTTGAAAATCCCTCTAGGTCTCTTTGTATCTGGTATTCATAGAGTCATAAGATTATAGAATAATTGGGTTGGAAGGGATCTTAAACATCATCTAGTTCCAGCGCCCCCCCCCCAATGGGCAGTTGCCTTTAAGAATCTGGCCCTGTGTCAACAGCCTTGCAAATATTCTTAGGGCTTTTTTCTTTCTTCCCCTGTCACATGTCCATCATGCATAGAGTTACAGAGAAAAATCCCCAACTGACTTCTCTTTGTCAAATGTCTTGGTCAGAATTACACTAGTTGGCTTAATTAAGTAAACTGAATTCAGCATAATTGAAACGCGCTTGCCTGAGCCACAAAATTCAGATGTTCTTTAACTACCAGTACCTTTTGAAATGTGGGAAGGATGAATGCTGAGTGTGTAGCATGTTGGTTTGTTCACATAATTCTGATGATTTTATACGTTTAGGCCATAAATTGCCACAATCTCGTTCCTGTTTGAAAGGCAGCCAGTTTTGAAAAGTCAGCTTTTAGTAAAATGTCTGATTATTTTATTTCTAAGGAACAGATATTTAATTCATTCCTCAAAACTGAAGACTATCTGTGACATTCTCTGTCCCCCTTGGTGATGGCTAAACTGTGTTAACCTTCTGTTTAATAACTTCAGGTTTCTCAAACTAAATCATCTATATTGTCAACTTCAAACAATGCTTCTAATAGCGCTATTAATCTGCACTATAAATCTTGCAGCAGATGCAGCACAACCTTTAGTACTTAAATAAGAACTGTTAATATTTTTAAGAGGATAGGTAATAATTAAAATTCTAATTATTAAAATACTTCTTTCAACCGAGTAGCAAAAATGTAATTTGTGGAAGAAAGAAACCACTGCAACCACATTTCTCTGTACAGTGTGCAGACAGGAGTCAGAGAAATGAAATCTAGTATTACCTGAGCATTTTGATCTGCATAGCTGTGCGTTTTTGCACATGTGGAGGAAACTTTAGAGAAGGTGCTGAAGTGTTTTCCTAGGTGTTGCAGCAGATTAGGGGCAAACTCTTCATCTGTTCCAGCAAGTGAGCTTTATGTTTGTGTTTGGTCTAGATCAGCCATGTAATCACGCTCCAGAAAACAGTAGAATATATCGCTAAACTACAGCAGGAAAGAACACAGATGCAAGAGGAAACCAGGCGCCTTCGGGAAGAAATCGAGGAGCTAAACGCTGCCATCATGTGAGATTTGGGGAGATTTCTATACTGAAGCAGAGCAGCTTTAACGTTGCTTTGGCTAACAACAGGGGATGTTTGCCTCAGGTGTCGTGCCAAACAACACGTGGGTATTGAACAGAGGTAGAGTTGCTACCCACTTCCAAACAAAAAGTGCTGTGGGATGGGCATTGGTAGCAAACCGTGTGGATTTTCAGCAAGCTCTGAGCAGGAGTGCATGGCAGTGGCAGATGCATCTGGTCAGTTAGAGTAATTCTGAGAAGCAGCCAGTGATGATGGTTCTTTAAAGCTAGGCTCACGGGCTGATAAAATACTCTTCATGATGGCTTTGCTGCAGTTTTCTTTCCAAATGCAGTCAATTTGAATAGGAAAGTGTGGTTGAGTACGAAAGACACAGGACTTGGAATCAAGGAGCTTGCCACTGGCCTAGCATAACTCTGATAAGTTGCTTCACCTGCCTGGTGGCTTAGTTTCCTCTGTGGATTTATGATAGTTATGTACTATTGCAATCCATGTGGAGAACCCCAGTGGTTTTTCTTCCATCCGCAGTGTCAGGCTTAGGCATTATGTTAGACTTAACAACAAATCTTTTCTTTTAAAAATAAGATGATGTCTGTTTGGTTTTATTTTAAATTGATCTGTTTCTTAAGAATCTTTGTAACATTTTCTTCTGTAACATTGCTCAGGAGTAACTCTAATTTTTTTTCCTTGATTCCTCATGTAATTTTTTTTCTAATTGGTTGCCAAAAACTACTTTGTTCTCTGTTACACTTTGTTTTCAGTTTTGTTGCTTGCAATAAGAACTGTGTAGCAGTTTGAGAAATCACTTTGGTGTGTGAATATAGCCAGAATTGATTGGCAAACAGTACATACTCCTGGCTCTAACGATTAAATTTTGGGGTGGGTCATGCACTGGGAAGCCACGTCAATCAAGCATATTGAATCAGGCATCTTCTTTTAATGTAATTAAGTCTAGAAGAGAACTGTGTCCTTTCTGGTGGGTATTCTGGCCTCAAAACATCTTATTTTCAGTTCTTGTCAACAGCAGCTCCCTGCAACTGGGGTTCCTGTAACACGGCAAAGATATGACCACATGAGGAAGATGTTTGATGAGTATGTGAGGAGCAGGACCCTGCAGAACTGGAAATTTTGGATCGTATCCTTTTATATTAACCTGTTGAGCTTGAGGTTTGGTGCAAATATATTAAGAGCCAAGAACTCTGGGTTCTGATGCTGTGACGTTAAGCCAAGGTGTTTAAATAACCCGTGTCCTCAGTTTTAATTCACGTCTATATGTGGATATGAGTCCTTGCCTTACAGACTGTCGTGAGGCAAAAATATTCACTCTATGATACAGGAGATAACTTGAAAGTAAAAGACAAGGTTTTTTGGTGGGCTGTTACATTACAAGAAGTGTTTAATGGGCTGCTTCTGTAAGTGCAGCTCTTAAGGTCTTTTGGAAAAGCTGAGCAGGTAATAAGAGATTTCAGGGAAAAAAAAATATTACAAATTTTTACTGAAACTGTTGCAATGGCATTTTTTAAAACCTGCATGTTTCTCTTCTTTTTCCTTCTCTCTTTATTTTTCTTTTTTTTTAGCTTTTCTATTTGTTTTTTTGTTAAACAGTGAATCAAGTCTGCTCCACTTTGCTACCAGCTATTTTTACGAGCAAACAAATATGTAGGAGGTAGAAAGACAAATTGTGATTGAAGTAGTTCCAAGTGGGCTACAGAAATATAGATCTTTAAAAATTTTTTTTTCATTGTTATATTTAAGACAATGCCAGATATGTTTGCTGATCAGATAATGCGTTATTTTTTGCTACTCCAAGTTGTTAAATATCTCCAGAATTTGGAAGTGAGAGACTTCTAGAAAGTGGCAGAGGTTATCAAGGATCAAAATGTAATTTTGAGTAGCTGGGGTGTGTACTACTTTGGAAAAGACAAAGGCTTTTATATTTGGTGAAAGAGAAGTTTGATAGGCAAAGTAATGTTCCCAGACTTCTCCTTACAAGTCAGGATGTAACTTTTGTTTTAACAGCTGGATTGAATTCTTAACATGTGCTGACATATTTCAGAGTGTCTTGCAGTAAAAGCTGGCAGTGTCCAGGGGTGAGTTCTAATAATAATAACAAAAAAAAAAATCTCCTCCTCGTGAAATGACTGTAGGAGAGAAGGGCAGTTTCGTTACAAATATGAAAATACCATAGTTTCTGTTAATATGGGAGGGAAATGAGTAATCTGGTCTTGGGCTATTAGAGATAACCCAAGAATAGAATACTTGTGAATGTTCCAATATTGATAGAATAATACCCTGTAAAAGTCTTAAGGGCATGCAAACCCCCTCAAGTATTCCAGGCAATTGTCAACCCTGTCTTGCCTGCCAGCCGCAGTGAGAAACCACAGGGGGTTCATGACGATGCTGAGGGTGGTTTGGGCCACATTCTCACTTGCTGCTGACTGTAGTCAGAAAATCCCATCTGAAGTAACGTGGTAAAACCACAGATTCTGAGCCTTCTGGTGAGTTTTATCATCTAACCAGCTTCTGAAATAAACATGCCTGTAAGGTGGAATCTCCTTAGTGAATTATCGTGGCAATATTCTAGCAAGCTGGTTTGAGTTCAGATGTGACGACCATTCCAGGAAGGCTCATCTTAAAGCCTGGGAGCTGTGAGGGTTCTGGTTGTGCTCTGTACACTTTAACACACTACGGGCTAAGAATCCTGCCTACCCCCTTTTTTTGCCAAGGTTATTGCCAACTCCAGGCCAGTCCTTCCAAGCTGTGATGGTAGACAGCCAAAAGAAAAGCCTGGCAGTTCTCTGCTTGCTGCTGTTCTGGTCCACGTAGATGCATATCAGCAGATCTGGTGCTTTAGTGTTGGAATCCTTGCCCACACCATTGATCATCTCTTAGAATATGCTTACGTACCTTGAGGTCTTAGTTTAGCTGCAGTGGCAGAGAACTTGAGTGTTTGCTGGGAAATCTACTGAGAAATTGGCTGAATCCTTGCACTGTTATCTCTTGCTGGACTCACTGTTGCCAGGCAGGACTTATCCAGGTGCCCCACCTTGTGTCTGTGTTGTGCCATGGTAAGTGGTGAAATTAAGAAATTAAACTGCACATATGTAGAAGTTCCAGATACTCATGCACTTGAAAGTATCAGAGTGTACAGTTTGTAGGAGGTCAGGTGAATTGTAGAGGAACTTTGCAAAAAATACTGAGTGTCACTAGGAGCTAAGCTTCCATTTTTATCCTTTGTTTTAGTGTTAACGTTTCAAAAACTATTTTTTTAAATATTGCAGTCCCTCTGGTAGTTGAGGTCCGTTCAGAAGTTCATTGTTTTCTTTGCAGACTGTAGCCTTTCCCATAAAATATTTTGAACTCCCTCTTCGTTGTCTCCCTTAACATTTGATGCTTTGCAGTTCAGCATTATTATTAAGCCATTGTTTGAGTCCTTCAACGCGATGGTTTCCACAGCAAGCTTTAAGGATCTGAATCAAACTGCGATGGCCTGGTTCGATCAGCACTGTTCTCTTCCTGTTCTGAGGCCAAGTAAGTGAATCATAGAATAGATTCATAGAATCACCAGGTTGGAAGAGACCCACCAGATCATTGAGTCCAACCATTCCTATCAAACACTAAACCATGTCCCTCAGGACCTCGTCTACTCGTGCCTTAAACACCTCCAGGGAAGGCGAATCAACCACCTCCCTGGGCAGCCTATTCCAATGCCTAATGACCCTTTCCGAAAAAAACTTCCTCCTAATCTCTAGCCTAAAAGTTCTATCCAGCAGTTTTTCCAGCTTATAGAAAGTGAGATCATACATTATACCATTTCTTGAAAGTCAGGGGATGACAAAGAAAGCATGTGATGCTGAATATGATTTCCAGTTCCTTTTTTTATTATATCAGTGGAAAAATGAAAACGTCTTTTGACTGTGAAGACGCTTGGTTATGTGCTTAATGCTGAATAGGAAAAAATACCCAAACTGCTGAATATAGATACCGGAATTGAAACAGTCTCAAGCTGAATTGAAATTTCAAATGTTTCGCTCTAGGTGGGAGTACATTTGGCAGTGTGATTTATCTAGTTACAGAGGGAGTCTTCTGAGATTTGTATTCAGCTTGAAAATGACCTTCTGTTTGGGCATGTTTGCTTGATCCTTTCCTCCTTGCAACACAGCAAATATTTACATATACAGTTGTAATTGCCAGGAGGTACTCTCTTTTGTAGAAGAAATAAGTGGGTTTTTCTAAAGTCCCAGATCTCCATTCCTTGTTCCTTGGGCCATTTCTTGCAAATCTTCTCTTCATTGCTTTCACTCTGTGTGGATGTGCGTGTGTTTTGCAGAAGGATTTCTATAGTTCTGTCAAATGTAGCAGCCTTGCAGCACCCAGAGACTATCCTGCGTGGGTCTGTTTGCAGTCAGATTAATGAGTTTTCTTCATGCTTTTCTGACTTTCTTTTATAGTGGTGCTGAACACCCTCCGGCATCTAAGTACGACCACCTCAATTCTGTCAGATCCATCGTGCCTGCCAGAACAAGCCACGGAGGCGGTTAGCAAGATGAACAAAACAGCTGGCGAAACGTAAAAACCAAAGACAATGAGTTGCTTAAACAAGGGGTGGAGAACCTGCCAGCCCAGCAGCCTGGCGAGTCTCCTTTCAGTTGGTGCACTTTAGAAAGAATTCTCTCCATCACCCAAGACGTTGTTCGGGGCACCTGGCTCTGCCTTCAGAATATGTGGAAGTATGATGCAACGTTGTCATAACGTTTTTAATTCCTCTTCAGTGCTGTGCTGTGCTCCGTTAAAGTGAGAAAACACCAAGCTCAGGTAAATCTAGCAGGTTTGAGTCCTGCAGGCAGCAATATATCTCCATCAATGCAGCATGCATCTATATGCAACAAACGTATTTCTATGAAACAGCTTCAAGTACTAAGTTCTCTGAAGTGTAAATCTTGTACACCGAGCAATATTCTCTTAAAGGGGAAATATACTTTTGTTTTCATGAAACAAAATGTACTTTTTATTTTGTTTTCTGGTATTCAGTCCTATTTGTTTTACTTGAACAGTGGAAATTGTTAAACAGGATCATATTGAAAACCAAAGGAGAAGAAAATCTATCAACTCATGGCAAAAACACTCGAATTAAAATCTCAGGCTGTGTTTTATGTATTTTTATTTTAATGAGCATATCATTGCATATGATCAGTTTCAAGACATGCTTTATTTTCTAGCAAATAAAGTAACTTTTGTATTATTTTTCCTGATACAGCCATTGCAAGTGAGTAGCAGGCTGAGCAGCAAGTGCAAGAAAACTGTTTTAGATTGCATAGGTTCTGCAATTAGGATAGATACACGGATTTCAAACCTATTTAATGTATGAAGTGTTTTCTTACACACTGTAGAGTTCAACTGCCTTCCTTATAAAATGTGTGCATATAAAACACATCCATGAATAACTGTAGCAGCACTTCAGAGACAAGAATTGAGTTTGTAATGCTGAGAAATTGGCTTTTTAGTTAACTCAAACTGTATCAAACCACATGGACTTATAGTCAGCTCTTTGCTTCTTCATCTTTTTTTGCTTGTTCCTTTTGCCTTCTATCTGAGAAACCTGAAGGACTTTGCTAATTCGGCCTCTATGGGAAAGTTATGTTCAGCACGAATTACAAAACAAACAAAGCCCAAAAGACTGCATAAAATCTTTGTGTGACAGTCTCAGCCAGGCTGTGCTCTGCTGCAGAGAACCTCAGTCTTGCAACAGCAGTGATTGTCCATCTTGAGGCAGCACTGGGATATTCATTCTGGCTGATTGCTAGTCTGGAGTGATCCTATGACCCTTGTAATTCCACTCGCTTCTTAATTCTGATTCGTAAGAGCTATGCAATCTGCCGATAACGTTTCCCTTCTACCTCCTTTGAGCAGTTTTCTTCCAGTTTCAGAAGCAGGCTGCCTGGAGGTGATCAGCAGGCTGTCGCAGTGCTAAAATGAGAAGCAGCTAAAACACTTGGACATGCACATGTGGAACGGGGTCGGTAGGTTCTTCAGGGGATGTGTTTTTTCTTAGCATTGTCCCCAATCTGCTCCATTTGGGGGCCAAAGTTTATGAAGAAATAATAGGCCTGGGGAGTAGGACTTAAGCACACAGAATATTTTTCTTCTCTGTCCTAAGGTCTTGCAGCTCTTGACTTTCATTGCAGAGTTTGCTTATGACTGTAGCAAGAAGAAAACGTGAAAGGTTAATCCTAGGACCCCCTCCTTGAGCAAAGGTACTGGGAGCTGGGGGACTGCTGGAGGGAAAGGGCCAAAGGGGAAGGCAAAATGACGTGATCTAATTCCCATCATGCTTTTCCATAGCTCTGCAGACAAAGGAGGAGATGCTTATGCTTGGGTTGGGTTTTTTTTGTATTCTTGTTTTGTTTTTTAACAGCAGAGCTGACGCATCATTTGAAGCTTGTGACACACATGAAAAGCTGTGTCCCTGAGACAAAATCAACACCAATCCAGGTCTCAGCTAAGGAATAGTTTGTTGAACTAGTATATAAAGGTTGTCACAGTAAGTGAGGAGATTTTCTGGGGGGATCTGTATTGAAGTCTTTCATACATACTGTTGTAATCAATGAAGCAATATTCTTTGGGACGCATCTGGATAAAAAGTGTTGAATAAGTGTAAATTCTTTTTAAAATCAGTGCTTTAAATCCTCTAGTTTTTATCATTGATTATGAACTTGATTTCCAGTACAGTCATTTAACCCTGTTAAGCTCGGAGCGTCCCTCAAATTCTATTTTTACGGGGCTGTCTCCTTGAGATGCATAGATACCGACATGCATATTTGCATGTTAAAAATATGTATCCGGTTTTCTAGAAAGAAATTAGTAGGTAAATTATCCAAGAACAGACCCACTTGTGTTTTTGCTGTACTTTTCAGCTGAACAGCTTCCATAATGTTCTCCCCTGCAGCGTGGTCTCCTGCTTGTCAGGCAATGATTGTGCTTGATTTTTACTATTACTACTATCGATGCCTTTAGACTTATATCTCAACAAGCAAAGCGCACTGCAAGCGCACCTCAAAGCTTAGGGAAGTCACATAACTTGTAGGCTTAAATCCTAACATCTCAGATCTCACTGAATGGATTGGAAGTTGAAAGGGATGAATCTTCTAGGAATAGGAAGGGGTAGTGTGACTGAAATGATAAAAACTTGGTCTACTAGCAGTTTTTATCTGGATGTGGATGGAAAAAACATACTTATTGTACCGTGAGCTAGTTATAATTGGAGGGAAAGTCCTTATTCTAATAATGTGTGGTGGAGAAACAAGCTCATGGAACTATCAAAAGACTGCAAATCTTAGCACAGTAAAGAAAAAGAAATTAAATCAGATTGCTTACTTAGGCAAGAGTGTACAAGAGAAGGAAGGAAAAGTGAAAAGATACTTTCCGCGTAGTGCAGTTACCAGAAATGATGTGGCTGCTCTTTGAAGCAGTGATTCAGTGTTTTTTTGTCACTGTTATTGCAAATCAGAATTCTTTTATCAGTCAGCCTTGTGAGGTTTTGATTTCACTTTATTTGGAAACACAGGAGGAAAAAAGCTCTATTATTTCTCACACCTGCACCGCACAAGTACTGAGAATTGATATGAAAAGAGATTGACCACGTGTGTATTCATTCCTGTATAGTTTTCCACTTTGGTTTATGTTTTAACTCCTTAGTCTATCGTTCTTACCCACTGAGGAATCTAAACACTGTATTTCTTTTAAAAGTTTGGTAACGCTTTCTCTCCTGATTTAAGCACTCTGGTTTCCTCAGTGTCACCGAAGTATACTTAAACGAGCAAAACACCCAGTGCCTATACTCTACACAGAATTACAGATGGTGCGTGTCTGTTTTTAGTGAATTGGTGCTAAACATTTAAAGAATCCCTGTATAGCTGGATACAAGTCATATTTGGTCAAATCCAACGAATTTCACCCTGTAAGGGGGTGGTTAGGTAAAATAGGTATGGCCTATGATATACCCAAAGTTAGAATGAAGCTGTGTAGTGGCTCCTTCTGTTGATCAGTACATTATAGAAGGCCTCCACCCCAAACACGGGTTCTGGAGAACTTGTGCATGATTCGATATGGTTATTGGGCTTGTATGATGCTCCATGTTAGCAGGAGTAATAAGTGGTAAAAGTCCAGGAGCAAACTAGTATTCAAGGAATTAATGAGTAGTAGGAACAGAGGCAAGTTCCTGCTTCGTCTTAATGGGCTGATCTTTGCACAAAACCAAAGGATTCTTAATTAATACCATTTGACCTGATTGGCATGTTCTTCCATGCTTTTCTAGACCCCTTGGGAAGCCTCCTTAATGGGAGACTTACTAGAATGTTTCCATCTGTGCCTTAGATCTTGGCATCCTATGAGCATTTGATTTATCTTAGGTCACACATTCCTCCCCCAGAACAGCGCTGTGTGGGAGATTCAGTGAAGTGACAAACCGGGGCTTCCCTGGGTTGTAAGAGGATTTTATCTGCGTGGCATTACTGTGTCCCTTTGAAACTAAGGGTTGTTTAAAGTGGTGTGTGTGGGAAAAAAAAAATGAGTCTTTCCTGCTGACTTCACCATCCTCCCTTCCTATGCACACAGATGGAAACGCACAAACGTCCAAGCTGTCACAGCAGAAGTCTGACAGAAACCCAGTCAATATGCAAATGCTGAAATCTCTGAATCTGGGATGGCTTGAAAAGACTTAAGAGCTGTCAAATTGCATTGGAAAACAACATCCCTCTATTTTGTATCTTCAGATCCTTTTACATTCCCTTGAGAGAGAGTGTGTGTGTGTGTTTGTGTGGTAGAGATGAGAAGGGCAGGTAAATCTTGTTTTGTTTGCTTTTAAAGCTCAAAACTCCTGAAGAGCAGTTCGAGAGCAGAAGAGGGAAGCTCACTGCAGAAACACTCAGTAAGATGATGCTTTTGTAGTATAAATTAGTTGAAAGCTATTTCACTTTCTTTATTTCTGGAGTGGATAATTCTTGCCTTGATGTTGCCAGTTAGAAGATGCTGCTGAAAACAATGGGTTGTTGTTATCTTGACCTTCTTCTTTCTTCCTTCCTTTCCATCCCTGTTGTGTGCAAAATCACCCAGAGTCAGAAGGCTGATGATGCCTTGTTTAGGTGCTTTATGGATTCATTTATATCAACTGCGGACAACTGTTGATGGCTTTTAGGAGGGGTTTTGGATAGGTGAGACAACAGGAGTTTTCCTATTGCTCCTCCCCAGGTTATACATTTTACATTTCAGAGGTGATAATTTGGTTTGTTGTTGTTTTTTTCTTTTATAGGGCGCCGATGTTGTTCCCATATCAGTTAAGGCCTCAAGTTTCCTTTTGTTTCATTCTTGGTTGAATTTTATGCTCATTTTCTGTGTTAGAACAGAAGTGGTAGTACTGAATTGTAGATTGGTCTGGAAAACTTGATTCAGTTACATGGAAACGCATCTTGGGTGTGTAATAGAATGACTTTCTAGCCATTGGCTGAACTGCTTTTAGATCTGAACTTTTCCAACAAGAATAAGGTTTTGAATCAGAAGGTATCAATGTTAGGAGCCAGCCTTCTAAGTAAGAATACAATTAATTAATCGCTCTTTTTCTTCTTCTAACCTTGTATTTAAATGTATTTAAGTGAATGGAGTTCATTCTTGTTAAAAAAAGGCAAAAAAAAAAAAAAGCTTGGAGGTATGAGGACTTCAGGTTGTGCTCTCGCTTCGCCTAGGCTTCCTGTTCTGTTGCATGACACAACTTCTGTTGTGCTGTTGATATGTAGCACTTTTCAGTAGGTCTGTTAAATTGTGCAATGCATTTTTTTATATTTACAACCAAAACAATAAAGGTTATTTTTTGGAAGAAACTGGTTGTAATGCTTTTATTTCCTAACTGCATTTGGGAAACGGTAAGTGGAATTGTTCCTGGACCAGGCCCAGCCCCTGCCGGCCTTCTGGCAGCTCTGGAAGGTGACAAGGGCTCGTTTTGCTGTTGGCAATGTTGAAGTTACTCCTTTGGGATCCATACGTTTGCCTTTCCTATTTGCAAGGCTTGTATCCTCTCAAGCTTCTGAAGCTTGGACTCCCTTTAAGAAACTTGGTGCCTCTTGGCTGAAAGAATAAACTCACTCCAATGGGCTTACTTGGAGCCTGGAATTCGGTTCCTTTTCTCATGCGTTGGCCACCAGACTGTGTTTGCTCTGAGCTGGGTTGTTCTCTGTCTCACCAGAGTAAGTGTTAGCTGGATTAGCAACTCCTGGAGCAGGTTAGAGACTGGGAATGAACCACTGGGCTAATGGACCGTTGCCAGAAGTCCCGATGTCTGCCGAGTGTATGTATTTCTTCACCCTAATAACCTAGCGAGCCTGTCCTTTCACTATTTGCAGAACATAATTTCCAACTGTAATGACATTCTGATGTGTTCCTCAAGTGATCAGACCCTTATTGTTGTTAATTATGTTAAGCGTAACAGTGAGAGCAAGTTCTTTTCACGAAACTAAGTAGGCAACCATCTATGTATTTTTGCACCTACTTTTAATACGTGAGTAATTCAAAGGCAGCCCTGGACTTTCTCCAAGAAAGGTAAAACTCTTAAGCCGTTAGGACCAGCACTAATGCTTTGAGCCCTCAGGGTTTTTATTTTCTTGCAGGTTTGGGGCTCTTGTCTGACCTACTGCTTGGACAGCACTGAGATTGGATAACACGGTATTTCCATGAATTGATGCCAGTGTTAGATGTTGAGCCAGTTAAGTCCATTTAAAAAATTAAATAAGTAACACTTCATCTTTGCTTTTAATGACTAATTTTTTTTTTTTTTCTGGTAGGATGCTTCGACACTCTCTGCTTCAGTTGTCGCCTCATTGCTGTGCTGGATTTTGTTGCCCAGTGGAAGCCACTTTGGGTGACTGAGACTCTAGTTAAAGTGAAAGGTAATAGATGAGCAAAGGGAGGGATTTTATTTTAAAGTCATTGCACAAGATTAATCTTGCAAGATTAATGCTTACGTGAACTTTTGATGAGTCAGGCCTGCGGTTCCAGCAGAAGGTAGAGCTGTTTTCAAACTCTATTTGCATTTAATTTTTTAAATATCTGTGGCTTGATCTCACATAAAGCATTTTGACAGAGGAAGGCAGTGAATAACAGTGCTATTTAAACAGCAATAAACCCACACTTCAGCCTAACTTCACTCTCAGCCAAGCGTTACCAGTGCCAGTGTTACTGCAATGATGCTATCGCTCCTCTCTGGGAGGAAGCTGAGGCTGGAGAGTGCTGTTTCTCTACCACTTGATTGTGTGGTGATTTCAGTGAGGCTGCTGTAACTGTAGCTGGTGTGCCGAAAGGCGGTTATTGCCATAGCTTATTTTTGTGGCTGATTCTGCTGATCCCTGAACACTGCCAGAAATGGACTGATGTTTGCTCCATGGAAGTTACACCAAGTGAAATCACTGCTGTGAGGGAATTGCCACTTTGGTGGGCAGACAACTCAGGGCTCTCTTCATATGTAAAAGTATGGAAAACAAACACTGCTTACACAGAGGTTTAATTATTTTTCTTTAGTTTTAACTTGTATTTACTCTTAGGACTTCGGCTCTGCCTATTCCCATCCCTGAGGACTTTCTCCTCCTGAGAGTGCTCAGCACCAGGAGGTGGGCAGACAATGAATAGTTCAATCAGGGAAGTTCCTGTTGTGCAAACACAGAAGAGTCCCTGTTGTTACCCAGAGAGATGTTTAACATGTTCCTACCTCGGAAGGTGTGTGTTTCACAAACCCCAACGCAAATGATAAAAAAACCTCCAAAAGGTCAAACTTACCATATCCCCAAGTCCTGCTGCTGCCTGCTCTTTTGATACTTCTTGCAAAGCCCATTTGTGACTCCTCAGCTGTTCCTTACTTGTAGACCTTGAAAACCAAAAGCTTCATTTTCAGTCAGGATAACTGGGTAAGTGATGGTCGAGAAAGCTTTCCCAGTGACCATCTCATTATCACAGTAGGTATGATCAGTGGGTAGTGCAAGTGTATCTCCTAATTTCCAGCCTGAGTAAATTCTCCAGGGCTGAGGAGCATTTATCGGAGCCCTGATGATCCTGCACCAGGAAGACTACAGATCTGTAGATGTTTGTGCACTGTTTTGTCTGGGGCTGGCAGCCTTCTCCTTTTGGGATCGACTTGTCTGAGCCTTTCTGGGAATGCTCAAGTGATCTTTTGAGAATTTCTTTGATTCTCAAGCTCTGTCTGAGCTTTTGAGCGCTCTGCTTTGGGCATGAGCAGCAGAGGTCCCGAGAATCATTTGCAAAGGAGGCCATGCCCCCACCTCTACATTAGGGCTGGTGTTGGTTCTTACATCTTGACTGCAGTCCAAACTCAGTCATCCAACATGTGACTCAACCTCTTTAACATCCCCCCCTTTTTCTGAAGCATAAACTTGTGTCTCCCTACTTCAAGTGTGCATTCCATGTGTGTGAGCTCAGACTCTCGAGGTGAGCTGAGTCTGTAGGGCTGGTAGTTCAGCTCTGTGCCCCGGTGGAGAGAGAACAACTCTCTCCTTTTTCAGATTGCTCTTCCTGTGGTATCAATTGGGCCACACCGTCTGACTCACTTTAAGATCTTGTTTGAACTTCTGAAGAAATCGGTTTCCCTTTCCAAAGAAAACACTTTCATTTAGATACATATGTATTGAGAAGGTGAAAGAAAAGATGTACAAGAAAAGGAAACGAAGGGGAGCATCCCTGTATAATCCTCTGCTTCAGCAAGGTCCAACTGGATTATGACAACCATTCAAAATGGTGATGTCTAAGCCCTCAGCATGTAAATGTGTTCCTGCTTGTAGTGGTTTGCTGACCCCATCTGATAAGGTCAGCAGATGTTCCTTCTGCCTTGGGGGTAAGCACATCCCCGGTTGATCATTTCCATCCACTCTTCTTTCTCTAGTAAAAATTAAGGATCTGAGATTGGAATTGCACCTTCTGGACCCTTGAAAAATTGGTAGACTGGAATGATCAGAATAATGTGAAAGACTGTCACTGCCACCAGTGCAGCTCTCCTTCTCGTGGGGGTTAGCACTGAAGCTTCCAGGACAGGCAGGTGCCTTTCTGATGCAGATGTCATGAGCACATACCCACCTTTGGACCTGGAATGATGCATGAAGCTCACACAGGTCAGAGAGGAGGTTTGTTAAAACATTCTTTGAATTCCAGGTGTGCCAGTGTGGCACTGACAAGGAGAATTACCTGCACTAACATCAGAAACCAGAGGGATGGTGTCAGACCTGCCCACATCCTTCTTCCTATCACCACAATGTGA
Organism: Piaya cayana; assembly: GCA_013389865.1. NCBI lineage: Eukaryota > Metazoa > Chordata > Aves > Cuculiformes > Coccyzidae > Piaya > Piaya cayana. The sequence continues at coordinate 50,093 of WAAB01002007.1, forward strand.
TGTTGCCACAATAGTGTTGGAAATCAGTTCCATTTGGGAGGAATTCTTCCCTTGGCTCCATTAAGGAGCTTGATCCCTCTGTTCCTCTTGGGAAACTAGGATACTTTCATGGGTGTTTTGGGGGGCTGGCAGTGATTCAGCTGATGTCAAGAAACCCCTCTTCCTGGAGAAGTCTGGGTAGTAGAGGGCCAGTTCTCCAGGAACGGGATGGCGAAGAGCTACAGTTGCATCAACATTAATGGTACCACCTTGAAGAACCACCACAGCAGAAGGGTGAGTTGGGTACTGATGTATTTTGCACTGAGAGGATTTGAAAGGAGGATGGAGGAGATGAACTGGTACCAAAATCCCTCGCTCCACCTCCTCTTGGGCTTTTCACAGTCTTGCAAAGGATCCCTGGTGTGACTGGGATGCTGAGGCTCATTCCAGCTCCAGTTCCCTGGACACTCGAGCACAAATCTGAGTGCTTCTGAGCAAAGTCATCATACACAGAGCTGTGTGCTGATATGAAGCACCGGAGAGCACAGGGGAGGGCAGCGGAAAGAAGAGTCATTCTTTTCTTTTAAATGTGGGTTTCAAGTCAAATTGTTTTTTTAATCTTGATAAATAATGTTAATTTTGGAATGAATTCTAATGCTTGGCCTAGTTTGAACTTTATATAGTAATTTAGACTAAAATAATCACATTATTATTAACTTTCTCATTATCTGGGTTAATCAGAATTGATATGAAATAAAGGAAAAACAAGTATCTGACAAGTCCTTTTGCTCCTAGACTGTTGGAGCGTCTCTGCTCTGTTACCGGCTCCAGGAGTGATAATTGGCTCAGCCACGTTTCGGTGCAGTTGTTACGTCTGCTCTAATCCAAGATGATTCCAGCAGAGCTGGTGCTGGCTGTGGGCCATGAAAACTTGTAAATCTAAACCAGACTCTGGAGCTGAGTTGTAGAAGCCACAATAACTCGGCCTTCGGAAGCAGGGGCTGGTTAGAAAACTACATACCCACTGGTGCATCCAAACGAGAAACCAGTTAGGAGGTTAGAAAACCAAACTGCTCCATGTCTATGAATGAAAATGGATGGGAAAGGACAACATGTGCCATTTCTAACGTAACCTAAGGACCAGGAACAACTTGTTTGATTTGCTGCCTAATAAAATACTAGGTGTTCAGTGCAAGAAATACTGTAGAAAAAGAATTCTATAGTAAAAAGAGCAAAATTCGTTTTATTTAATCTCATTTTATTTAAATTCCAGGTTTTATCCAAATATAATGACGGAAAATTAGTAAAACCGTTCGCATACCCTTTCAGTATCCATATATAAAAGTTAAAAATCTGAATAAATATATATAAACTATATAATCCCTTAAATAAATCTATAAAAATAGATGTAGTATATAAATTCATAAATACAATTCACTAGCAGAGAAGTACAAAATCATTCTACTGACAATCAAGTTCTGAGAAATATTTGCAAGATATAAATACCACATCAATTCATCCTTTTTCCATACTGTTGCAAATGAAACCACATAAATAGTTTATAATAAATACAATCAATAACTTAAGACATTCATCCTTTAAATATTAAGTTAAAACAGATGATATAGTGTGTAGCAAATACATTATCGATGTTGTTTGTGGCATCAAACTTATCACACAACTACTGAGAACTCACGTTTAGCCAAGTTTCTAGTACCTTAAAGTTATTTTTTTCATCCTGGCCTATTACATTTCTGCTTACAAGTTCATTTTTGTTGTATCTTGCGTAAGTTGTTTGTATTTCTGTAGAGCCTGCCAGATGAACATCATCTTCTTGGCTGTTTTCATCCCCTGGACCTGACGATCCATCTGCGCAAAGTCCGTGTTCTGGCAAGTATAAAGTGCTGCTCGTTCATTCAGCGTCGCTTGTAGCTGACTAATATTTTCATCGAAAATCTGAACTAAATTCATACCACAGATTGATTCGACATCACTTTTCAGGTTTCGCAGAAGGTTGTAAAAAATGTGGAAAAAGCAGCAACCTGCATCGAAAACTGGGCATTCGGGTATTTGCTTCACCAAGTCTTCGACCTGGGGGTCAGCACGTAGCCAGTTCTTGGTTCTGGGTGTGATAGGGCTACACGCGTTCTGTAGGGGAGGAAAATGAGAGGCAAATTGTTAATCTTTTGGTTTATGTCATTCCTGGTAGTCGCATTTGCCTCTTTGGGCGCATACCTGTGCACTTGGGGTTTTTGCTATTGTTCAATAGCTGTCTTGACACCTCTGCTCCTCTTGTCAAGCAGACACTGCACGCTGTGGCTATGATTGTGCAGCAATTTCTGTCTTAATACCTGCCCTGGGCTTTGTTCTCATCTTTTTGAAATCTCTTTCTTTATTTGCCCTATGGGCAAAGTTTACTGACACAAGAGATTCGCTTTGGCCTGAGCTTATTTTCCTCTTTTTCAGCAGAGACGGTTTTGATTTCAATAATGAATTCGGGGGAAATGTTTATGTTGGTTTCAATCAACTTACTCTTGGGAATGAGTTCCCAGGAACTGAAATGCATCTGCAGCATCGCTGCTCGGCTTCAGTGCACGTTTTGCCATCTCCAAGGAAAGGATAGGGAGCAGGATTTCCAGCAGGAGTGCTCTTGACAGCTCTAGGACTAGGATCGGGCCGAAAAGCCAGGCGATTTTCTCCACCTTTCCAGTGATCTGACTAGTTCCCACCCAAGCGATGCCTGCTTCAAGCCTAGAGTGACTCAGGAGGCCAAGAAGAAGCAATGCCTGTAAGTCTGGAAGATCACAGCTAGTGTTCTGCTGAGGTGAAGTTGCCCTCACTTTCCCCAGCTGTCCTAGCCTTTGCTCCAGCTCTGCCCTAAAATAACACAGTCTAAATGCTTCCCTTCTTATATGGAATACATAAAAGAGATCAGTTTGGGTTCTAACCCAAATATTTTTTTTCTGCTGGTCTTTCTAGTGTTTTATACTAATTCAAGCAACTTCTCCACAGGCATAGACGCAGCAAATGCAAAGTAGCACACTTACGTAGTTTTCAAACAAGATAGATGCTTGGCTTGCAATCACTGATGCTAAGGGCTTTATTCTGGTAGTAAAATGCTTCTGCCTCTCTTCTGGAGTACTTCTGCTTTCTCCTGTGGTGGCTGTTGGTGCCAAGGAGCCCAATGACACCAGCGAACAGAAGATGAAGAGCGCAAAACTGTTCATTTCTTCATTGAAATGAAAAGGGGAAAGAAAAAAAAGAATAGAATGAATGTTCTCGAGCCTCTACATCATTTTTGCAAAGCTTCCTGGCTTTGTGCAGCGTGCCCGATTTCTGAAGCATTAAATGGCTGTGCTGGTGACAAACATCAACCAATGCAGCCTTACAACGTGTAGCGAGGTTAAAAGTTGCACCCACCTGCTCGGTTCCTCCTGGGGGGCTTGGAAAGCAGCAGACTTGGCCAAGAGCTGGCTGGATGTTGGTGTTCAAGCTGCTTGTTGCCTGCAGTGCTGGAGAGGTAGACAGCTAAGCTGCATTTAAGTACCATGGGGTTTTGCGTCACTGGCTCCTCCATGGGTTTTTTGGTTTTTGGTTTTTTTTTGTTGGTGGTGATAGTTTGGGGGTTTTTTTCTTTATTGAAAGATTATATCAGAAGTTGATTCAAATGTGTCTTCACTGATTGTGATCTAGATGCAGTTTCGGACTGACACAGATGGGGTCCCCTATCACCTATTTGACTAGACGAACGGGATGCTTGACTTGGACATCCCATCTAAATTCTTGGAGCCTCCAACATGTAGGATTTAGAACTTGAACTCTTGGTGTGTTTTTTTTTAAATAAATGTGGTCAGGGCATGTAAGCGCAGCATTGGTGCCCAAAGTCAGCAGCCTTCTCCTGCAGGGTCAGTGTGAGAGTGGGCGAACGCTGGCAGTGAAAAAGCTGTGTGAGGGGCTTACGTACAAGGCAGATCAGGCCCCCAGTGGAAGGTATCTGTCCCTTTGCCAGACATCTGTAAGACCCTGTCCCTGAGGTGTGGCCCCCTTATGTAAACCAGCAGAGGATGTCCAGAATCCTACCTCCCCGTCTCTGTCCCCCTTCTCTCTAACCGCCCCGGGGCTGTTTTCCAGTAACTAAATGCAGGAAATTCTCATGCATGTTGAAACAGAATAGTTGTTCCTAGGATTTACAAGTACAAGGCCACGATCAGATGACCTGCACAACTACCAATAGTTTGGGGCAGAAAGGAGGGCAGAGGGGAACCCATGTAAGCAACCTCAACTCTCAGCACTCTTACAGCTTGGCTTTTCCACGAAACATGGTTCAGCTACTGGTAACATACTTTCAAAGATTTTGCGGAAGATATTTTGCTTGATTTTTCTACTGAGCAAAGGATAACAGTTTGCCTGGTTATTCCACTCCATGGCATGCCACTACCTCTCGATGGGTACGTGCTCTGCACGTCCTTTCCGATCTACATAGCTGTGATAAGCTGCTGAGCTGATAAGGGAGCAGATCAGCATCGGTCCTGTAAAACCCAACCAAGTGGAAGTTCAGCTTTCCACCACGTAACCACCAAGTGCTTGCAGAGCACCTACAGTTCATTTGGTGAAGTTTTGCTGACACAGGCTGCTCTGTGGGCTCCCTAAAATGGAATTTGTAACCCTTGCCTCAACACCTATCGCTGGAAAAAACCAAATAAACCTCAGAGTGTGGAGACCTGAATCTGACCTGAGACAGGCTTTTGTTCCTGGGGCTCATCTACTTTTTTCCAAGTGTAAGAGCCGGTATTTTTAGCTGTGAGCTTTGTTTTCTGATTGCCTTGTGGCAGCAGTGCCCTTCTCACGAGTGAACAGCAGTGCTTTCACAGCTAGTGAAGAACCTGACTGCTTCCTCCCCGAAACCCGAGTGACACTCAGGATGTAGATAAGTGCAATGGCAAATGCCATGCCACAGGTCCTTGGTCAGGGGACAGAGCTGACGCTGCACCCTGCAAACGCTGCGTGAGGCCACCCGCTCTTTCCCTGGTGGGGAGCAGCCCCTAGAGTCCAAGAGGAGATCCAAGCACCAGGTATTCATTCCCAGGCTCAATTCCCAGTCCATAGGCCTTTCACATCAGTCCCCAGGGCATCTGCATTGGTTCCCAGGGCATCTGTGTCCCCACCATCTCCTAGCAACCAGGACGCAGTGCTGCTAAGCCAAGGAATTCCCTGCTGGGCAGGGACTGGATGGCAGCACCAGGTCGCTGCAGCATCTCAGCTGCTTTTGAGGAGCACCTGCGGCGCCTGGGTCTGCAGGACTTCCCCTGCGGCCTTGGCAGCTGGGTAGGGGGTCAGGGGCCACAACCCTGGGACCTTGTGGGGGTCTGCAGGGCTATCACTGCCTCTCCTCTCTTCTCTGCAGAACAAGTCCCGGTTCAATGCACGCACACGCCCCGGCGGAGGCTGGACGAGGCTGGAAGAAGACCCAACTGGGCAGGAGGAGACCTCACTGCTGGATGAGGAGAGCCCTGAGGTGCTGGTGGAGCTGCTGCAGGACCCACACAGCCCCTGGGCCCTGCCGCCCGACTGCAGCCCCCACGACCAGCACCTGCGGGAAATGGCTGTGCTGACACCTGAGCTCGTCCGTGGCTCCCGCGTCTTCCAGTTCTTCAGGTCCCTGCGGATTGTTGGCAAGGGAGTAAGTGCAGCCACTACTGCCTATAAAGCTACCCATCTCCAGGCCAGGGATCCGCATCTTCCTGCTGGGAGAGGAAACATCTTGGGAAAAGGACAGTTTCCCTATCTCAAGATCTTCCTTGATGCCACTATTGCATTTGGCTGGAGGCACTGGCCCAGCGTGTTGCATGTACATCATGTGGATCAACCACATGTCCCTGANTGCTGGCCCAGTGTGTTATATTAATCTGTGTTAAACGTACATTGTGTGGATCAACCACATGTCCCTGACACCTTGGCCATGAGGTGGCTCAGGGATGTGTTGGCCAAAACCAACTCTCTGTAGGTGAAGGAAGTCGATGAGGGTCTGCTGCGGTTACAGCAGCTGGAGGAGCTCATCCTCAGTGCCAACCACATCAGCAGGATAACGTCGGCCAACCTGCCCCGGACACTGAAGGTGAGTGAGTGGTGCCTTGCGACAGCAGGACAGGGAAGGAGGTCCTGCCTGGGGATGCAATTCAAGCCAAAATGGCTTGAGGGAGGGCCAGGAAAAGCTCATAGCAAAGGATGTTCATTATTCCTTCTGTCCTGGACAGATCCTGGAGCTCTGCTGCAACGCTGTGACTGATCTGCAGGACTTGTGCGCTCAGCCTCCTCCAGAGCTGCAGCACTTGGGGCTGGGATACAACAGGCTGTGCGGCCCTTTGCAGGACAAATATCTCACTTCGGACTTCTGGTAATGCCACTGGCTGAATGTGGGCTCCTGAAAGGGGACGGGCAGGTGTGAGCAGATGAACTCAAGCCATCAAGGTGGCCCATGTTAAGAAACAACAGCCCTTCAGCAGGATTGTTTCTTTGCTTTGTGTCCACGGCCAGTGCAGTGCACTCGGTCTCAGTCTGTCATCTTCTGCTGCACGGTCTGTGGCCAAGGTGTGGAACAGGAGGATCACCAGGGGAACTGCCTTGACACCCTGTGCCCCACAGTTCTTATAGCTCTGGGCAGCTTCCTTTTTCCCATGCCCTTCCCAAAGGCCCTGCTAGGAGGTTCCTCTAGGAAGGACCTCGAGCTTAGGCTGCATCACCAAATAATGCAGTGGGGGGGTTAGTGGATGCCAAAGGAATGTAGGTTTGTATTGTGGGATGGACTGGCAATGGACTGTATGGCTCAGGAATTTGGAACTGGCCTCTTGAAATTGTCCCATTGGATTCACCAGTTTTTGCTGGCAGTTGTGCTGAGGAAACACAAATTTTGTTTGTTTTCTTGACCCAGGGTAGAAACACTCTGTTCTCAGATGGATGCTGTTTGCCTAATCTTCTCTCTGGATTCTCTCCTTAGGCCGAATCTTGTCTCCCTCGACCTGAGCTTTAACAATTTCACAGATCTGCTGGGGCTGGTCTCCCAGCTGTCCAGTCTGCAGAAGCTTCGCATCCTGGTTCTCCAAGGAAACCCACTGGCTCTCATTCCAGCTTACAGAGGCTTCCTTGTGGACAGCCTGCCCAAGCTCTCTGTCCTCGATGACATCCACATTGGGCCTGATGAGAGGCACCAGTTCCACGGTTTGTCAGGGCAGCCAGGTGAGCCTTCACCTTTAAACTCCTTCACCTGCTGACCCCTTGATTCGTGAGGTGGTCTCACCATGGCTGAGCTAGGATTCGTCAGGGCAAATTCTGGATCCAGTGTTGATTCCCTCCTTGCCTGTCCTCAAATGGAGATCTTCCTCTGTGCCTTTATACCCCATTAGTACAAGTAGGGACTAATTGCACAAGCAGTGCCATGACAGTCAAGGCGCTTTTAGCCTTAATCAGGTCCAAAGATTGCAAGAACAATCTAGTCCTAACACTGCCTCACTGTTGTGGCCCACCCCGTCTTTGCTTTCTCGATGCTGTCTGGTTTCAGACCCCTCTCAAGGTGCTGGAAGAGGAACATCTCTGGGAAGATGCTCACGCTGGTGCTGCACTGTCTGCACCAAGCGATGCCACCTCTGCAGCGTGGCACATGCCTGAGTGGGACAAGGACAGGGGCTGGGGACACCCGGGGTGGGAAGTCCCTCTGGATGGCCCCTACTCAGTGAGTTTATGTGCTGGATGTGCTCTTTAGAATGTAAAATGTTAACCAAGGAGGCAAAACAACCAAGCCAGGAGATGTTTGTGTGGCTTTGGGGTGACCCCATGTGGCAATAGCTTGTTACAGCGTTAGCGCAGGGTGGCAGGGAGAGGTGACAGGTGGTGGGGACACCTCGTCCAGCAGGTTTCTGCTTGCTTTGTACCTTCCTCAGCCTGGAAGGAGCCTGCTGCAGCTTCATAGCAAGTTTGTCTTCCTTTTAGAGTTGGTCAGGAGTGAAGCACGAGTGGCTGTGAGTGTTGGGGAAATCAAAGGAGTCCCTGATCCCAGTGCTCTTCACCAGCTGGAGGCTGACTCTGAGGCCCCAGTGATCACCTACAGCTACTGTGTGACCTACGACTTTGAGGAGGGAGAGGAGATCGAGGACGGTAGCAGCCCTGAGGTTTGTGCTCAGTTGAGCTCCTGAAAGCAACAGGCAGTGGCACATCACAGCGAGTGGGACTTCACCTCCAGGCTGTGGAGCGAGATTATTCATAATGGACCTGGTGTGGGTGGCAGCCATACCGGGGACAGAATCCACGTGTGGCCACATCTGGCAGGACAAGCTCCTGCTGCCCACGTTCCCTGTCCCTCTTGGGGAGCCCAGTGCTACCCTGCACACGCATTCACAGCCTCCCTCCCACTGACCGCAGCACATCCCATCCCTGGTGCTAGTTCTCCCTCTTCCCATGATGAGGGTGGGATGGGCAATGGGATTTTGGAGGCAGCTCTGCCTCCAGTCCTGATGCAAGATCAACTAGACATGCCCTGTCAGGAGATTCCTCTCTGTTCCAGGTAACAAAACCCCATCAGTGTCCCGTGGTGGCCACCCTGGATGTGGGCAGCTCTGCTCAGGATACAGGAGAAACAAAGAGCCAGCGGGACCCTGCAGCCACAGAGGAGCCCAAGGCCCACTCTGGTAATGAGGAATTATAAATCCCCTGCCACACTGCTCAGGGCAGGTTTATGGCTCTTCCTGGTGTGTGGTGGCATCAGGACATCTCTCACAGTGTTGGCTGCAGCTGGGCTGCAACTGAGACTGATGAATTGGCACCAGTTGCATGCTGTGAGTCCTCTGTCCTTGGGAAGGAGATGTCTCTCCTAAGAGCTCTTTTGTGTCCATGCACAGCAAAGGTGTTTGTCACCCCCGGAAAGCCCTGGGCAGATATCATCGACTGCGGCTACAGGAAGGAGCACACTGCCAAGGATTTAGTGAGGCTGAAGTCCTATCTGGAGGCTGGAATGTTTGTCTCGGTTGTGGAGGAGAAGGTGAGCATGTGGGAGAGCTTGGATGAAATGGGAAAGAGCTGCTGGGAGGCCCAGCAGTGGATTTTGTTCCTTCTAAGGGGCAGCCTGGGATGGCAGCGAGCCTTGGGCCAGGGTTCTTGGGCCCCCCAGTCCCTGCAGTGCCGGCTTCCAGTGAGTCTCTTCCAATCTGGTTGTTCTATGATTCTATGATTCTCTCTCCGGGCAGGTGATTGCGTGGCCTGTCAGTGCTGATCCAGAAGAAAAGGCAGCAACAAAGAGGAAAGCAGAAGGGAAGGTGCAGAAGGATGGTGCCAAGGTAGGATATTGGGAGAGAATAATGTCCAGGTAACATCTGAGTTGCAAATATAATGATGAGGGAACAAGGGCCCTTCTGATCAGTTTGGTGTGTCAGAGAATCTCCCCTCCATCCCAGACCTCTCACAGAAGTCCCCCTTGCAGCACAAAGGCAGCAGCTGCTTTACACACATTTTGGTCTGGATGCAGCAGTGGGCAAGGGGCCAAGCTGGGGCTGCTCTCTGCTGAGGCTTGTCACCATGCTGGTGTCCTGCAGGGTCCTGTGCCCAAGGACAAGCAAAAAAAGAAGAAGAAGGAACCACCATGTGAACTCCGCAGTGACCCTCCTATTCGGAGGACACTGGGCACCAGGAGGGTGGCCCTGGAGACCCTGCTGGCCACTGAGGACCTGGTGACAACTGTGTGTGACTTTGGAATTCTGATCACTGAACAAGTGCTGCAGCCACCAAGTCTGGAGGAGAAGGTAAGGAGCATGTTCCATGGCCAGGCAGCACTGCAGGGTTCAGCATGTCCTGCAGCTTGTTCTGTCCTCACCAGCCTCACTTCTACCCATCCCTCAGCAATCATCTCATGAAATGGGGCTGAAATAACCCTGCCCAAGCACCATCCATCGCTGCTGGTATCATTATTTAATGTTGGTATTAGCAATAAGAACTGCTACTTCTTATGGACCTAGGAAAAGGGATGAGTTTATTTTTCCATTAGAGAATAGGAAAGCAACAACTCGTGCTTCCTCTGATGCTCCTTCAGCATGGCAACACACACCTGCTTTACTGACACTTTCTGTGGCCTGGATTCTCTTCTCCAAGCAGCCCCTCCACTGTGCTTCTGCTTCCCTTCGCCCCTTTCCTCTGCCCTTTAAATCCCTGTGACAGAAGCCAGCTGGCGACGGCTGTCACAGGACTGAATACAGACAGTGAATTTCAACACAGCCTAACTATGGAAACATCTCTCTCCACAGGACAGGAAGAAAGGCAAAGACAAGAGCAAAAGACCAAAAGCAGAGAGAGAAAGTCAGCCCAACCGGAAAACCACACCATCTGCCAAAGGTGATGGAGACTGGAGCTGCTGGGTGGAGGGTGGTGTATGTGAGAGCAAATACTCGTGGTGCCTCGCCAGGAGGCAGCCACAGGTCCCCAGCACCCTGCCAGCTCTGCTGAGCAAGATGCTTACTCACATCCTGAGCTTGGGGCTGTGAATGCATCCATTGACGGTGGGGGCTGAAGAGGGAGACACATCCCGGACACCTTGTTGACTCCATGTCTCAGCCCACCCACCCTTGGTGCTTGTTGCCGGCTGTGCCGGGACTGACACTCACCAACCAGTGCCACATGCCAGGGGAGACGGCAACACTGATTTTGGGGTGAGATGTGCTACCTGCTGTGTTGGCTGCCAGATGTGGCCAGCAGCACGGGCCAGTGCAGGCAGCTGCAGGNACAAGCACCGAGGGTGGGTGGGCTGCCAGCTGTGCCGGGAGTGACACGCACCGACCAGCACCACGTGCCAGGGGAGAGGGCAAAGCTGATTTGGGGGTGAGAGATGTGCTGCCTGCTGTGTTGGCTCCCAGATGTGGCCAGCAGCACGGGCCAGTGCAGGCAGCTGCAGGGAAGGTTGTCTGAGATGCATAATAAGGTCCTCATCCGTTTCCAACGTGCATCTCCAAGCACTTTGCAGTGGGGATTATTGTTTTTCCTGGTTTAGAGCTGAGATGTACAGAGATCCTCAGGTGCTCCAACCAGCCCACAGCAGGGCTGGGAACAACCCCCAAGCTGCTGTCACCCACGAAGAGACAACCCCAGCCTGTGATGGGCGTCCACTCCCTCTCCAGTGAAGAGCTCGTGGTCTCTGTTCATCCAGCAGCATTCCTTAAACTGCTGGAGACAAACCTTGTGCTTTCTCTTGCAGCTTATTTTTCCAGGTTATTTTTCTGACTAAAAAATCAGCAGTGGCAGAATGTAGGAGGGGTGATGCAAGAGCAAGTGGAGAAGGGAAGGTGTGGCAGGGCAACACTGAAAACTTCTCATGCGTCAAAGAGAGTACAGAGGGGCTCAGGCCTCACAAGGACCACTCAGAGCCACCAAATGAGCCTTGTGTCCCTGCTCTGGCATGAAGTTTAGTTGTTCATTAATTTATGAATGCAATTAATAGCCTTTCCAGGAGCTCCAGGATGTTTTTCTGTGTCCTGTCACCCACAGCCAAGTCCCTGTCTTTGGGGAGGGTCTGAGAGCCCTCAGTCCTAGACTGTGTCTGCTCTTGGGGAAGCCTGATGGCCTTCCCAGCTACCTTAAAAGAAGATAAAACACCTTGAATTATCATTCTCCACAAGAAAAAGTGCATTTGCAATATATGCTCAGCCTACTGCTGAGGCAGGGAGCTGCTGTTAGACAATGGAAGGTTAGCAGTGGTGCTTTTTACTTCCTTTCCACCTCAGCGACTGTGGTCAGTGCGCAGACAGGAGGTCTTCCCTTCAGCTTGAACAAGAACCGACCCTTTCTGCAGAGGACTCTGTGGGTGGGGATGGTGTTGGGTGCACAGAAAGCCGCTGCTGATGCAGGAAACCCAGACCGCTCAGAGGCTGCTGCTTTATTTGGTGCCCCCTGATGCACGTGCAGGTGGGGGCTGGTGGACTGCGTAGCAAGGCCACTGAGTGTACATTTCAAAAAGGTAGTTCCTAAAAATCAGCTGCCCCCACGGCTCGCTACACCCAGTGCCCACAGCGTCCCGTGTCACGGTGCCACTGTGACTCATGGCTCACAAGACACCCCGATTGCAGCTGGGGGTGACACACATGGCCAGGAGGGTGGGAGAGCTGCCTGAGAACTGCTCCACGCAGTGTTTGCTGCTCCATGAGTCACCGAATCGCACCACAGTCGTTTGGTACTTGCTCATCACATGTGTGTGTGGCGTGTTCCACCCCAGAGCTGCAGTAGTGGCCGTGCCCTGATGCGCTGGTGATGGGCTCCCAGCCCTTGCTTGCGCTGCAACTGTGCATCCAGCCAGGCTGCGTGGGGACTGGTGCTCTCACAGCCGGGAGCTGAGACTGATTTGCATCCCTCACTCAGCAAATGAACACAAATAATAAGTCTTCTCAGAGGAACTGGGATCCCTTCCAGACAGCTTAAAGAGGAAAGGCAGTGAGCTTTGTTTTGAGGGAACAATTTACCCAGACATCTTCGAAGTAGTCTCACGTAGCACTCAGTTTACCCCACACTTGATTTTCCAAGATCCCTGAAATGGTTTATTTCTGCATCTTTCTTTTTTCCTAGGAATTATACAGGAATCTAACAACAAAAAACAAACTTGTACCCATATTGATTGCCTGCTTAAAGACGCTTTTTGGGCTTCTTACCTAAAGCCAAATTCAAATAGGTTTTCCCTCAAGGCCTGGAAATCGGTGCTGCTGTGGTGGGCATTGGCCTCTATGTGCTGCTGCTGCTCTGGGGTGATTTCTTTTGTAAAGACAGTGCCAGATTTTCTCCTTTCCACAGCAAAAAGGAAAACCAAAGCCTGTGCTGAACTGGAGGAGGGTCAAGGGCTCCAGCCGGTGCCGCTGACAGTTCAGATCCAGATGCAGCTGCTCCGGTGGCCCTCAGCACCCGGTACCCAGAGCCAGGAGAGCGTGGCCACGGCAGTGGGGAAGACTCAGTGATGTGCCCATCGCAAAACAGTGAGTGGGAAATAAAACCCACAGGAATGCTGTGTGGATCCTTGTTCACCTGAATCACTGGAGTTGGGAGTTGCCGTGGCTCTCTTGGTTGTCTGGGGCTGCTGCTGAGCTCCTGCAGGACCTGCAGGGTGGATGTGCCATGTGCAAAACTTGTGTGTGCGCTGCAGGGTTGAGTGTGCAATGTGGGGTGTGCAGTGCGCGGTGCTTGGGCACGGGGTGCAGAGCCCGTGGTGCAGAGCGCAGGGTGCAGTGCCTGGTGAGCAGTGGTCAGTGTGTGGGTGCCCGGGGTGCAGTTCCTGGGCTGCAGAGCTCAGGGTGAAGCACCCGGGTGGCAGAGCCCAGGTGTGCAGTTCATGGGATGCAGAACTCGGGGTGCGTTTCCTAGGTTGCTGTGCCTGGGGTGCAGTTCCCAGTGAGTGGTTGTTGGTCTGTGGAGCCTGTGGTGCTGCTCCCAGGGTGCAGAACCCAGGGTGCAGTTCCCAGGCTGCAGGACTCAGGGTGCAGAGCTCAGGGTGCACAGCCCGTGGTGCAGTTCCCAGGCTGCCATTCCTGGGGTGCAGAGCCCAGAGGTGCAGTTCCCAAGGTGCAAAGCCCAGGCTGCTGTTCCTGGGGTGCAGAGCCTGAGGTGCAGTTCCTAGGGTGCAGAGCTCAGGGTGCAGTTCTTGGGGTGCAGAGCCCAGGCTGCCGTTCCCGAGGGTCATTTGCCAGGGGCGCAGTTCCCAGGGTGTCGTTCCTGGGTTGCAGCGCCCAGGCTGCAGTTCTTGGGGTGCAGAGCTCGTGGTGCAGTTCCCCAGCGTGCAGAGCCTGGGATGCAGAGCTCGGGGTGCATTTGCCAGGGTGCAGAGCCCAGGCTGCCGTTCCCGAGGGGCAGTTCCCAGGAGTGTAGTTCTCCGGGTGCAAGAGCTCAGGCTGCCGTTCCCGGGGTGCAGAGCTCGGGGTGCCGTTCCCGGGGTGCGGTGCCCGGAGTGCATCTCCCGGGGTGCGGTGCCCGGTGCCGGCTCCCCCCTCCGGCGGGCGGTTCGGGGCGGGGCCGGGGGCGGCGGTTCCCGGTGAGTCTCGTTGGCGGCGGCTCTGCCGCTCGGCACGGGGGGTTGGCGGGGAGCTCGGAGCTCGGGTTGGGGTTGCGGGTGCCACGGGGCGGGGGGAGCGGGCGGGTCGCGTGGCCGTGTCGGTGTCGCCGGCAGCGGCTGCTCCTCCTCGCCCCGCGCGGAGCCCGCGATGTACCCCAGGATCAGGAACCTGGCGCTTTACGCCTTTTCCATCACGCTGCTGGCCTGGCTCTTGTACATGAAGAAAGAGGCGAAGTTAGCAGCATCGCCAGAAGCTGAGAAAGGGGCTGCAGCCAACCGCAAACCTTCGCTCGTGGATAACGCTGAACCCGGCCGGTGCCTGCCTAACGCGACCCTTGCCAACTCTTCTCTCGCCCTCCCAGAGCTCCACCGGGTCTTTTTAACGTACAAGCACTGCCGCAACTTCTCGGTGCTGCTGAAGCCTTCTCCGTGCAGCCAAGAGACGTTCCTCTTGTTGGCCGTCAAGTCTTCCCCGGTCAACGTCGAGCGGCGGGTGGCGATCCGCAACACGTGGGGCAAGGGGGTCTCCATCAGCGGCAAGAGCATCAGGCTGGTGTTCCTCCTAGGGCGCTCGGAAGCCAACAGCCAGGGACGGCCCCTGCACCAGTTGCTGGCTTACGAGAGCCGGGAATTTGGTGACATTGTGCAGTGGGATTTTGTTGACGGTTTCTTCAACTTGACCCTCAAGGAGCTGCACTTCCTTCGCTGGTTCGTGGAGGACTGCCCGCACGCCAGGTTTGTGCTGAAGGGGGATGACGATGTCTTCGTCAACACTTATAACATCGTCGAGTTCCTCCGAGAACTGGACCCTGAGCAGGATCTCTTTGTCGGGGACGTGATTGCCAATGCTCGGCCCATCAGGAACACCAAGGTCAAATACTTTATTCCGGAGTCCATGTACGCAGCCCCCTTCTATCCCCTCTATGCGGGCGGAGGGGGGTATGTGATGTCTAGAGAGACGGTGCGTCGCCTCCAGAGCACCGCAGAGAGCGTGGAGCTCTTCCCCATAGATGACGTCTTTGTGGGAATGTGTCTCGCCAGGATGGCAGTGACCCCCAAGAACCACGCTGGCTTTAAGACTTTTGGGATCCAAAAACCTTTCAATCCTTTTGATCCGTGCTGGTACAAGGAGCTGATGGTTGTGCACAAACTAAACCCGACGGAGATGTGGATCATGTGGACGCTGGTAAAGGACGAGAGCATTAGGTGCGCAGTGTCTGTGACACACAGCTACGGGTGGGGCTGAGAAAGAACCTGCTGCTGAGCACTGCGGGATTGTGACTGGTGGCAGATACGGGGTCCTCAAAAAAGAAATGGGTTGTGGTAGAAACGTCCTCTGTTAACAGACTGTCCTGGAGCCGTAGGGGTTTGGTTTGCAGTTAGTCTTTCTCTGCCAGTGGGTTACTGATGCGTCTGAAATGTCCAGGGTGGGGATGGGGCTGGTAGCTTGGTGAGACACGGCACAGGGGCTCACTTGGTTCCTCCCAGCCAGAGCCAAGGGGAGTCACAACTGCCACAGGGACGTGAGTGAGGTGCCACCTGCTATGGAGGCTCCGCAACCCCGAGGCTGGTGTCTGACTGCCAGCCCAATTCAGCCTTGTGGAGGAGAGCTAATGATGACTAATGAGTGCGAGAGCACTTGAAGTTACTTGAAGGGGTGGAGGAAAGGCCAGTGTGCGCTGCTGGGGCCACTGCAGCACAAATCCACTCTCCCAGGCCAGCTCTCCCACAGCAGGAGAAAGGGAGTGGAGTAGGGGGTGGGGAAACCTCAAAAATGTAGTTCCCTAATGCAGCATGATGATCCAAGGGACTGGGCTCTGACTCAAGCCCTTTGGATTTTACAGGTTATTACAGGTTTATTTGCACTGGAAGTTTTTGCACAAACACTTTCTGATTAGGCTTGAGAAGAGCAACGTGTCTTGAATAACCATGGTGGTAAAGTGGCCGTATCTTTTCGTGTTGTGTGGGAGGTGTTTGGACTTGGTTGTTGTTGTAATATTGGGTATAAATAAAATACTGTTTTGAAAAGTGTTTTTACAGGAGTATTTTTGGATCTCCTGAAAGCTAAGAGTACTAAAAGCCAGAGAAAACTGAGATCAGGTGGTGGGTATTGGCATTAAGGAGTCATTGATATCAAAGCTGATAAGGTTACGTGGAAACTGGAAACCGGCCACTTCCTTTGCTGTGAGCAGCTGCTGTTCTCTGTGCTGTCTGGACAGGATATATTGATACAGAAGCAATTATCTGAGTGTGCTGGAGCCGCCCATTTGAGGAAAGATCAAATATGAGACTGAGCTTTGGTGATAGTTTTATGAAGCTCATCAGCTTCAGGGTGCCTTGCTGCTGGCTCGGAAGCTGCTGTGCTGTGTGAGCAAGAAGCAGTGTGGAAACTCTAGGACAAGATAGTGGACGGAGAGGAAGCACGTGATTACGGAAAGTAGAGCAATCAGTGGTGCGCTGGTGTCATTGCTGTCTAGTGCCAGCTGCTCAGTGTTTGCTGAGTGGAGTCAGAGCTTTCAGAGGTGCCCAGAAAGTGCTTGTGGGATGTCCCTTGTTTGTACTGCAGATGGAGACCAGAGGTGTGAGGAGCTCTGGGGGCAGGCTGGCTGCTCTGCCTTCCAGCAGGGTGGTGCAGTGCTGTGCGACCTCAGGGACTCGGGGCAGTGCTGCTAGTCCTCGTTTGATCCCTTGCTGCCTGGGCTTCTAAAGCAACAGGTGTAGTTCTAGCTTTGCCTCACAGTGTGACCCAGACTCCTGTGGCAGGAGCTGCCTCTCTCACACAGGCTGTTAACTTTCCAGATGTGAGCAGGTGTGCATTTGCCTAAAAATATTGTTCTTCCAAGGGACCATTCTCAGTGTGGTGGGGTATGAGCTGCTCCTGCCTTCTCCCTGCAGCCCTCACAAGGGATTGAATAGCTGAATTGTACCTGAGGAATTGTCTACGTAGTTTGTGTTGGCTTTGTAAACAAGGCTGAGTGCCAGCAGCAGATCCTCATTTCTGAGTGCTGTTCCCTGGGCACCGCTGGGTGTTCTAGAGAAGAGACGGGACAGAGCGGGGACCGTGGCACCCTGGGAACTGCTGTGGCAGCGTTTTTCTGATCCGCTAGATGGTTCCAAATGCAAACTCAGTAAGTAGAGCCGTGATGTCATGTCTTGTGGATTCAGGTGTTTGGGCTCTCTCACTTTCTAATAAAGGTGTGTGGGGTTTGCATCACATTTTGGGGGTGATGTGGAGCCACTCAGTGCTCTTCACTGTGATTTGGCTGAACTGATGAGTAGGTTCCTGTCACATCTGCAGATTGAACATGCCTGGTACAATCTGTGTCACGGGAAGTAAAACCAGGGCCTGTAGCAAAATAGGAAGTGGGCAGCATGGTTGCTGGGAGCAGACTCTGAAAGGGGAAGAATGAGCTGCTTTGTAGACATGTGGCAGCGCTTATCTGTCTAGAGCTGCATCTGTCACACAAACACCTCGGTTGTTGCTGTGGCATCCTGTAAGGAACACAACCCATACAGGCATTTGGGTCAGCGGCTTGGCAAAAGTTCTAAAGCGGCAGGACTGAAAAAATTGGAGCAGTTGTGGTGAGAGGCTAACCTGAAGTTGTGTTTGGCTCTTGAGGGTGTGGTTGCACCACTGCTACAAATAATCCTGACAGCAGGGTTTTTCCAAAGCCCCATTCGGGACCTCCTGACCACTGGCACCACAGTCATCCTCCTGCCACCCTCCTTGGTTACAGCAGCACCCAGTGAGGAACAGGAGCGAGGAAAGGCAGTTTGTGCATTTCTTTACTATTTAATCTATAAACAAACAGTGCTGTGCAGCGGAGACTGCATTTGCTCAGAAGACAGGTGACATCAGAAAGGCCCGTGCTACAGCTGAGAAAATTCCTAGTCAAGCGCAGCCTCGAGAGTAACGGTACATCAGATGCTAAACTGTGGTGAAAAAACCTATGGTCAATGTGTGTTTTCTTACAAAACTTGATAAATTAACGGACTCAAATCAGATGAAGTTCTAGTGGATGCTATTGTGCAAAGCAATCTCAGCTTAACTTCACCTTCCCTATGCAGTTAACACTGCACGTTTCCCGTGAAGCTGGCAAGTTAGAAAATGAACAGAGTGAAAAGACACCTGTGGTTTTCAGGCCTGCGGTGAATCGTGAATCATTAGGCTTGCAAAAAGAGAGAGTTACGATTATTTTCCTGAAACTCGTGCTGGAAAGCATTCAAGTAGGTAAAAAACCCTCACTTTCTCACTGCTTTCTGAAGAAATACACAGCAGTTGCCACAGCCACTTTGTTTATAACCACGGTATCTTGAAAATCGAATCTCCCTTTGCTTCCTGGGGAGCGTTACAAGAGGTGACTCTCGAGTGGAAGAGGCTGCAAAACATAAGAGCAGCCTGGGTAACCCCATAGCAAGTGTTCAGCTCTACAGCAAATGGTTCCTGTGTGCAATTCGCAGCTGTCAGCCTTGGCTCTGCTTAAACTTTTTTATTTAACAGAGAACAGCCCTTAATCTCTTACCCGAACGGGCACACCCACAAGAGATCCTTGTGCACACTTTAATACAAGTACCTCCCAACAGACGTAACTTACTTCACAGGTTAAAAATAACGACTTATCACTACACTTCTTTGGCTGATACCTAGGTAGCCTCTATTTTTAGAATGCCCTCACCAATGCATCAAACACAAGCGGTAGGACCCTCCCAGCAGGGAGACAATTAACAAGCTATCCTTGATAGCACTTTTCACATTTGCATAGTTAAACACTTAAATAACTGAATCCCTAAGTATTACAAACACAAGTTACAAACAAGATCAGAGCCTTTCAGACACTTGGAATTGACTTGATTTGTAAAGAAATCCTGTTTGAGGGGG